>CAWUHX010000173.1:247179-769338 GCA_963922205.1 Romanomermis culicivorax | reverse complement strand
CTTCATACTTTTAGACAGATGATTGATATATTTTGATGTATTCCACTTACAAGTACTGGTTGTTAGATTGTTAAGGATACTGTAGCTCGCTTTATTGATGAAGGTTATCATTATGATTTTGAGGATGATGTTGTTGTCCAAACACTATGGGAGTTAATTAACTGTAAATTGTAAAAGTTTTTCTTACACTCATTATAGTTTTGTATATCTAATTAATTAATTAATTAATTAATTAATGTTTGCTTACTTACTTACTTACTTACTTACGTACTTGCTTGATATATAATCTCATACATCCTTTGGGTGTATATTATTTTTGCATACAGTAATACTATTCTATTTTATATAATCACCTAGTTTATGCTTTACGTTTTTACTGTGTTTTATTCTATTTTTTATAATTATAGACAGCAATTTGTTTAAAATAAAAAAAAATCGTTCTAAAAATTGTTCGAGTAAAAAGTGGCTGGTTTTTGTGGTTGTGAAAAAGAGAGAGAGATGTCAGATATTGAAGAGTTTTATATATGGGAACACCCATTTAACTGCATAGTTTCTGCTCCAACAAAATCAGGAAAAACACAATTTGTTGAAAAACTTGTAATTTTTGCTAAAGAAATGATTCACCCTGCACCTATAAAAATTTATTGGTCTTATTTGGAATGGCAAGAAGCTTACGATGAATTAGTTCAAAAATGTGCTTATGTAGAATTTATTCAAGGTTCACCTGACTTTGACGAACTTCAAAAAAGTAAAGACACACCTAAATTATTAATTATGTATGATATGATGCAAGAGAAGAAGAATGATCAACATTCATGTCAACATTTTACTAAAGGATCGCATCACTGGAATCTATCAATTATACATATAGCTCAGAATGCATTTTTTTATGGAATGCGTACGAGTAAGATAAATGCTCAATATTTAATTCTTTAAAAAAACCCTAGCGATAGGTTACAAGTTCACACACTGGCTCTACAGATTTTCCCAATGACTTCAAATTATTCCATAGGCGTATGAAGATGCTACCAGTATACCATACGGTTATTTATTAATAGATCTTACACAGACATATCCAGAAAAATATCGACTTAGATATAATATATTTCCTGACAATGATCACATGATTTTATATACGGCTGAATGATTGATCATTTTTACAAAAAACTCTTTACAAGTTAGTCAGATCTTATTATTTATTGATATGTTATACAGTAAATACACTTTTTTAATAGTCTTACCATAATTCTTTTTATATCTGTTTTTATTGTATGGGTACAATATTCGTTTCAATTTTATAAAACTGGAGAAGCTGTAATGTTACGGAATTTATGATACCAAATACAAAAAATGGTACAGATTAGGAATATTTATGGAAAAATTATCTATTACATATAACACTCTCAGTACACTTTGTAGAAAAAATTTTACAATGTCGTCAGAATGATGGTCAATTTATGCAATTACGAGCATGTTTCAAAATATATAATTTCAATCCTACTGTATTTTCTTGCTGAAGCCATACCAGTAAATTTCAAAACTTGTACATCAAAGGTTCTAGGTTACGATATATTGATACTGTAGATTTATTACATAGTCAGAAAAAATATTTTACAATACATCAGTTTAGTCAAAATTTTTGAAGAGGTTGGTCATTTTTCTATTATTTGTTTGCTTGTTTTGTGTCAATTACAATGTCCGCCGCATTTGTAGTTTTTGTCAGAATGGTGCAAAATAAAGTAAAAAGTAAAAAATTTTATATCTATTTCACCTATCTACTTATTAAATTATAATATCATTTTATTTGAGGTAAAATACTAACCAACAAACAGAAACGCGAGATAGCTGGTTTTGGACTTGTTTCTCACCCGAAGCCAAAGTTTTTTACAAAGACATAACACGTGCAATCATTTACGTCGTGAAATTGGTTTCCCGATCCGAAGTAACGGACTTACACAATTTTGGTGTTTCACTAAATTATTACTAATGGAATTGGATATGATCGAACCTCACTCTATTTTTGTAGAAGATCTTTTTTTTAAAACTAGATACAACTCATAAACTGTTTTTCATGAATATGAATAATCTGTGTGCTTTTCCTAGACATGAAGTGTTCAATATTATTATAGAAAATGAAGCTTTATTACTATCATAATGTAATACATTAACTGTTTCAATGTTCATTTAAGATTTGGTCATTATTGTAATATTTTTCTGTACTGTACGGTCTGTTTTGTATGGCTTCTAGATTAAAGAAATATGTTCACAAGCTCAATGTGTTGAAAAATTCAAATTGTGTTCAAAGACATGTTTTTGTTTAACATTCTCCCCGATTTGATCTGTTGTATATGCGAAATTTGTTTGAACATATGGAATGGTAATATCCCTATTAATTCAAAGTTAAAAAAGAAATTGGCGAAACATAAATTATTGCTTGAAGCTTTAGCTACAAGACACGAAAAAAACAAGAAAAAAGACTTGCGGGATAAACATACAAGAATTGTCCAAAGTGGTGGAGCCTTTTTACCTCTAGTATTACCAGCATTATTATCTACACTAGCAACTTTTGTTACAGAGAAATTATTATAGAATGAAATTTGCTAGTAAATTTGCTCTTATTTCTCATGAAGTTCTGAATAAGTTAAATAACTCTCATGCTTCTTCTTTTTCTTCAACTGCAAATGAAAAGGCAGGTATAGCTAAACAAGTTGACATGTATCGTAACAAATTAGCGCACATTTTGAAGGATAATACATTAACACAGAAGAGGAATACAAAATGTACTCACAATTATTTTCACAATATTTAACTTTTGAACATGAAAATGCTCAACCCTCTACTGTAATTTTGAAACAAAAGGTTATTGATGATAATGAAAATGAAAATGATGGTACTAATTTGAAACAATAGGAAAAAATTGGTTGAATGATGAAAAGTTACTCAGTGGTATTCCTAAACAATTTAAACGTTCAGCATCATTATTATTGGAACATGTGTGACGTAACCCCAGTATAAATGTTAATAAGCAAGGTGTGGTATTAATTGATGGAAAATTAATTGAAGGATCACCAATTATTGATTTACTACATGATTTGTCACATAAACATTCAAAAATTATGCAACCCTTTGGAGTAGCTGAATTTGCTAATGTTTTGAGAAAACATAATTTACACTTAGAGGCTATAGGAAATCTTTTGCGTAAAATGTTATTGACTGTACCTCGGGAACTCTCCTACCATACACCACCGGAAGAATCAGATGACCAGGCAGGCAGTAGTCTCAAGCCATTGAATAGATCACTCTCGAAAGGTATTGATTTATTTTCAAGTGGTGAAGAAGATATCAAAGATGATTCATTCTTGAATAAAGGAAACTTGACAGAAAAGAAGATACGGAGAAAAGCTAGAACACTTAGATGGTATACTCCTTTGTACTAGAATGATGAACACCTTACTTTCGAAATTGTACAAAAATTTACACAGAAATCCTATTGTAGCATTGAAAAATTATTTGTTGAGGCTAGAAAACACTAAATAACAATTACATGTAAAAATGTTGAAGATTGGCTCTCGAAACAAGATAGTTACACTTTACATGAACAAGTCAACAAAAAGTTCTCATGTAACCATATTTATGTTACAGGTATGGATCAACAATGGGAAATTGATTTGGCCGACATGTCTTTAGCAGATTTTAAGGATGGATATAACTTTATGTTTACGTGTGTATAGAGGTGTTGAGTAAATATGCATGGGTTGAACCATTAAAATCAGAACATGCAAAGAATGTATGTGATGCCTTTCAAAATATTTTAAAAAGAGGTCAAATTCCCTGGAGAGTGTGCAGTGATAAAGGAAAAGAATTGGTCAACAAAGATTTCCAGAAATTATTAAAAACTAATGACATATATTTTTTTACTTCCGAGAATGAAGACATTAAATGTTTAATAGTGGAACAGTTTAATAGAACCTTAAAAACCAAGTTATATAAATATTTTACAGTTTACCACTTATAAATGGATTGATATTTTACCTGCAGCTGTTTCAAACTATAATCATTCTATTCATAGATCAATTAATCAAAAACCTGTTAATATGAATTATTCTAGTGAGAAAATTATATGGCAAAGACTCTACCCCGAAAGCTTATGAAAGATGGTCCATGTGTGGTGGGGCGAGCCAGTGGTGTAGACGGAGGGGGAGTACCAGATCAGACCACTCTTGGGTTCGGGGGTCAGTAAGCAGGGATGGAGAAATGAGGACGATGAGCAATGAACAATAATAAAGAATAAACAGTGGAGAACAATAAATGACAAATGACGAAGACCATCCAGAATGCCTGGTGTGGCCGAGACCATGTGTTTTTTTCTCAACTTTATTCTAACACTAAATAACAACAAACAACCTAAATACAAATCGCCTTTATGGTGGCAACAACAGATTCATGCAAAAATATTTATATATATGATATTATATTTATGAGTGTTTTTATTTATTTATTGTTTATTGTAATTACAAAAATGAAAAATAAGTGATAATACCAGTTTAGCTCAGTGTGGTATACTACACCCCTCCCCCTGGGGGAAACAAAATGTGAATAAGGCAGAAAAGGAGGAAGAAAAATATGGATGGAGGTGGAGGAAAAGGAGGAGGAAGGAGGAAGAGGTGGAATTGGGTTAGAGGGGATGTCAGAAGGATGAATAAAAAATGGACTTTGGGGAGTCACCAGATGCCAAATACTTAGGCCATGATGACCCCCAGGACTCATCACCACTACATAGTGACCCCAAAGGCCAGCCACCCTACGGGCTGCTGGGAGCCCCTATGTTTGGACAGAAATAAGAAAAGGGGAAATAAAGAAAAGAAAGAAAGAATAGGGGGGCGTTAGTCACATTTTGTTGTTTGTTTTTGAAAAAGGGGGACTTAATTTGAAAATGTGGTTACCTGGGGACCTCTTAGCAACCCTGAACTGATACGTTTGGGCAGAAAAAGTATGTAAAGAAATTTTTTGAAGGATACTCCTTCAACACATTCAATGCTAATAAACTTTTTAGAAATTTAAATGTTAAATTTGGAAAGATTGAAAATTGTGAAAAAGATAATTTTGGAAAATATGAAAATTTGAAAATGCAAAACAATAAATGCAAATAAACATAGGCCATTGGCATTTGCGGCAGTCACGTAACAATAGCCAGGATTTCATCAAAATCCAAATGAAAATTGGAATCTGATCATCAGGGTGAATTACAAAACATACAAATGTGAAATGTTTGCCTTATCAGCATCCCTGTCCAGCAAATGTATGGCCCCCCATGGCCCAAATAAACCAATTGAATCATCAAAAACAAAATTTCGTTCAGCTGGCGAAAAATAACAACAAATTTCAAAAGGCAAAAAATTAGGCAAAAAATAACAGATCGACAATGATGATTCCGCCAGCAATAAAGCATTCACTAGGTACAAATATCTCGAAAATATCACAAATAACCCGAATAAAGTTTTTTGGTGAAGAGGCAAATAATACTGATAATTGCCTGGGCATGGAATGTGGCCTTGTGAGATCATAGGACTTCCGATCTGAAAAACTAGATGAGACGAGGCGAAAAGAATCACATACAAAATCACAAAAAGATTAATATATATATATATTTTTTTTTTCTCGAATATATCACATATCATTAGTAGTGGCATCGATCAACTACTGTACGAGGAATATAGCCGCCATTAACAGTGACTTTAATCTGCGGGGGTGGTGGCAAGGGAGGCGGCACAAGCATTTATGCCACATATAGTATGAACTATGATCATCGTAGTAACGTTTTGTAGAGTAATCACGGCCGTCTTGACTTTGCCGTTTGCGATTCTAAGGTTGGCGGCACTCTGGTTGGTTAGGGGGTGGAGTGGTCGTATATTGGGGTTTAGGTTTGCTCCCCGCTCCACTAATGACTTACAGATTTGTAGATTTTTGTGGCAAAATTTCTTTATCACATTCCGAGATGGCAGTGGCTATTCTTTAGCATTGGTTTTGAGGCAAAGTCTGCAATTGTTCCATGGCCTCTTTCAAATCCGGATTTTTGCCCTGCTGGGCTACCAATCGCAAATAATTGGGCATAAAATGTTGGGCATGTTGGTAATTCAACCAAATTTGTTGCACTGTGTGAGTGGTGTGGGCAACTTTGTGCAATAACAACACCATCAAAAGATTTGTCCCGGTCAATGCAGGAGCAGGCAACCATTTGTGAAACCAATTGTATATGAAAGGTTCCATTTGTAACCATAACTCGCTGGTTAATCGCTGCAAAGAGTAATTTCCATAGCCTGCAAACCCTCTGCGTTGCATTTGCATAACCTCGCACCAGTAATTGTTCATATTGTGGATTTGAATTACCACCTGTTGGATCTCGGCTAACTGTTCATTGGATAGCAGTAACATTAAGACAGCCAGAAATTGTTGGACTGCTGGCATATCCAAGGAGGTTGGGCCATCTCGTTGATCGTAGAGGCAGGCAAGGATTGCGTGATATCTCATTTCTTCTTCGTCATATTTTTGCGCCTGGACGCTTGTTCCCGGCCATTGATCGATTTGGGCTTTTTGGGTTTGGACAATTGTTGATCGATTTGAACTTTTCGGGCCTTCGCTTCTACATATTTCTGTTCACACTGTTTCTGGGTTCTTTCTGTATTCATTTGCCTTCCCGCATTGGTTCGAAATTGTGCGGGCAGAGGTGTGACGGCATTTCTCCAGTGGGTGGTATAATCGTTGAATCTGATGCTGACAGACTTTGAGATGGTGGGGCTTGATCAGCCAGCTGCCCTTGAGACAGAGAGGGATTGGCTAGCATAACTGGCAGGTTCATGCGTACTAGCTCTAATAGGCGTATTTCTTCTTGACATTGTAAATCCATTACACATTGTTGACAGTTGTGGGGAGGGGTTCACAGTTGGTACTGTGGAATTGGTTGAATAATTTGTGAAGTTGGAAGTGTACAGTGTACTGGCATCCAAACACCTGTAGGTGCTGGCTGTGGTTGGGACGGTTGGAAAGGCTGTATGGCCATTGAAGAAATAGAAACAGCTGGTGAAGTTTGGTTAGGAGCAGTGGGACAAACGTTCCCAAAGCTCGCGGTGATTATCATAGTACGTTCAATTTCCATTAAAGAGGATTTCGCCATAGTGGATTGAATTTGAGGGTGGTTTATTCGCGGCTGTCTTTGTTCCGTGGGTACTTCTTCATCTGATATTGATGAGACTTGGTCTTCTATTTCCACCACGTAATCGCGTTCTTCACTTTCTTACACTCTGGCCATTGGTTGAGGAATGCTGGCTGCTATGAGAGGCGGCGGTGTTTCCTCCACAATAACCTTTGTCAACTTTTCCATTTCATCCGTGTCTTTGGCAGTTTCTGGCTTTGGCTGCATAAGTGTAATTTGTGGCTCAGATGGTTCACTCCCAGTTGTGGTGGTCTCTTGACTATACGCATCCTGACTAGTGAGCTCAGTGCCTAAAATATATTTGTTTGACAAGGCCTGAGACACCACATTTTCCAAAAATGGGTCCAATTGCAACTTTGGAGGTATGGAGGGCAACATGGGTGCTGTACCTTGTGCCAATTGCAACTCATGTTGCCTCCTGGCATACTCACGCCATGCTTCTTCTTCGGTTTCTTTATCAGCTTTCAATTGGGTGGCGGTATCAATATCTACGTCTAGTTCCTCCTAATGTATCAATTGTGAAAGATTTTCATCGCCCTTATAGTTGCTTAAAAGGAAAGGGTCACAGAAGCACATACTCTCCCATTTGCAATGCGTAGTTTTAAAAAACCAACAATCTTCTTGATACCATTTGTCTAAGGTGATGTTATTACCTTCTGCGTGTCCTTTTGCTCTTGTTTCTTCAAAGATTATTGGTACCATATCGAAACGATTATACATATAGTCCATAATTTTGCTCGATATGCCGTAGGGTGTGTGCATCAAAAGGGTTCTGAGAGCTGTTTTGTTGCTGTGCTTGGCACTAGGATTCGGACCTTCTCCAGTAGTTTGTTTAATTACTTTTTCGTCAATTTTTAAGTGTTCTAAATGCTGTTGAATGTCAGCCTTAATTGGACATCCTTCTTCGACAGTGCTGGGCCAAAAATAATATAGAATTGGGCTGATATCGTTTGTGATTCAATTGAAATTCCACTGATTGGCTAATTCAAATAAATATGGAAAAAGTTTGATATGCTGCAATCCAATGTCCCCAGTAAACGTTGCTGGTTCTTGTAGAGGGTCATTTCCTGTAAAACAGGGCCCATAAGACATTCAGGCCATCATGGGTTCAACATCTGATGTATCTGAGGACAAATAACTGCCCAAGGCTTTATATTCTCTGACTAAATCCGGGTCAGTTTCCGTTTGTCTTTGCATTTCATCGATGAGGGTGTATTGTTCGTCTTCCTCTTCTTCCAGCTGTTGTTTTGTCTTTTTCGGGTTTCAGACTGAAGCCTTTGGCTTGTCAGCTCGATTCACTACTACATGGTTTCAAAATTTCGCTGGGAAGGGATTGATGCGTAAAACAATATCATGGTTAATTTTTGGATAAGAACAATGAGAACCCACTGCCTCTTGATCAATATGGCACATATAATGCTTTATAGCCTCTTGCCACATATAGAAGGTGACTCTCGACGAAAATGGAAGTTTAGTGGCCGGTACTTTGTACATATCCAAATCAGCATCAAGAACTGCTTTATCAGACAAATGTTCGTTTATCTGGCTGGCGTTATTAGCTATAGATGACACCGTTGGAAATTGTGTGCAAACGTTGGAAAAATATCTTGAATGTCGCCGCAATGGTGGAAGTGGAACATAGTGAAAAATAAATTTAGCGTCAGGCAACTGTCTAAAGCTGCATAAAGTTCTAAAGGTTTCGGGACTACAGTAACAAGTAAGTCGCACTTTACTTGATAATTATCAAAGTTTACTATGAAGGGGGTTGGATCCATGTCCAAGAATTTGGAGGCAAGTCCTTTTAAACCTTGGACTTGTGGCATTATCCCCAGTTGTTCAAAAATAGCATGAGAATCCCTGCATTTCTGGATGATCTGCATTCTCAGATCATACAACATGGCGTTTATCGAGGAGAAAAAAATCTCAATATGTTCCTCAAAAATTCTTTTTTCCGGGATAGGAGTGTAAAATCCGAAAGTTCTCAAAATGGCTTGTATATCTTTTTTCATTCGGAATCCGATGATTATAATTTTCAGTGAAAATTTCCACAGCGATTTTGTGTCAGCCCGTGGGGAAGATATGAGCTGCATCAAACAAAAAGTTATACCCCGCAGTAGTAGAAATGGTTACGATTTGTTTGCATTGTTCGGTTATGAGTTGGCAAAATCGGGTCTATGTAAGAGTGCTTACCGTGCATGCCTCTTTGCGAGGCCCTGATCGGTGATTGCATATTGAACCTAAACAACTTCAATTTGTTAGGGGTGAAAAAATAAAATTTGATTTTTGAAAAATTGGATGAAAATTTTGAGAAAATTTTTGTGGTGAAATATTTTGGAGTAATGGCGTAAACTGAAGTTGTTTCATGATAATCGCATACTTACAGAGAGTGTGTTGCAGCAAATTAATGAAGATAACCAAATACTTACACAAAAAATATAAAATCCGAATTTTATCCTCATGACGATGGCACACACGGGGGAAATAAGGAAAAGTGCAAAATTTATCGCAAATCGAAACGACACGATGCTAGAAAAAGTTTAAGAATGGTGATAAATACAAAAATTTACATAAATGTGGCTAAATTTTACCTATTCACCGAAAATAAAGGGTAAATGTATACATTGTGGAGAAAAACCACACGACTAACTACTTAAGAATAAATGAAAAGATGAGAGTGAGTGAAAAGGATGTTTTGAAAATCTATAATGGATTACTATAGCGTGGGAAAGCGTTTAACAAAGGGTTTGACCCTGCAAATTGTGAAGAGGTGGGAATTCAAAATATTTTTAACATCTGCGATAGAAATGACGTTTCTATCTTGTTTATTGATTAATGTTACAATAAAAGGACCACTCAAATAAAAATGTGTTTTACTTTTGCGCATTTCACAACGTAATGATACAAGATCACCTACAGTATAATCTGGATTGAGTGCCTTCTCATCAAATCACTTTTTGACGCTGCTTCTGACGCCCGCAACTCTTTTAGGACCTCATTATGAATTGATGTTAAATTTTCAGAAAGTAAATACTGGTAGGTGTCAAAATTATTAATTAGGAGTCCTTTTGTGGCTGTGGTGGCGTCAACACCTAGAAGTGGCTCATGTCCGAAAAGCAAACTATGGGGCTTTTTTTTGTTGTCTTGTGTGGGGTGGCTCTGTAAGAAAATAATGTGAGATCTAAAACATTCGGCCAATCTTCGGTGTTATTATACTCAAGTTTGCGTAAGCAGTCAATTAGCATGTGATTGAAGCATTCAACCATGCCGTTATACTGCAGGTGATAGATGGTTGTTTGAATTTTTCTCACTTTAAACAACTCACACACTTCTCCTAAAAGTTTAGAAGTGTATCCCAATCTGGGATTGCTAAGCAGTTGCTTTAGCATTCCGTACCTACACACAACTAATCTTACGAATGTATCTACAATACTGGAGGTGTCCGGGATAAGTGCGGCTTGGATGTATTTTGTAATATAATCTTGAAAAATGATTATGTACGGCATCTTTTCGAAGACATTTGAAATATTGAGGATATTGGAGGCAACAATATCAAAAGGAGCAACCAGTTGAATTGGACATAGTGGTGGGGTGGTTGGTTGGCAATCTTTCATTGTTTTTGGCAAATATCACATGATTTAACCCAGTTTTGGATATCCTGTTCAATGCCTGGCCACCAGAAATGTTTTTTGACCAAAAATGTAATTTTGTTGATACCTTGGTGGCCAAACAGATTGGAACCATGAAAAAGATGAAGAGCTATTTTTTGCAGAGGTTGAAGTAAAATGATTTTGTCTGGTTCACCTCTTGAACCTTCTCTGCATAAGATATCATAAAGAGAATAAAAACCTTTTACCTGATTCTCCACCTTTTCTCAAGTTTGATCTAGCGTGGGATCTGTTTTTGAGCATGGGTGACTTGTTGTTGTGTGAATGGCCATGGGTCTTGATTTGGTAAGTCAGTGGGGTCGACAACTTTGTCCTTGTCTGGCGTTTCCGGTACCTCCAGATCAGTTTGTGGCGTTGTGGCCAATTTTCGACTGGTTTTGGCCCTTGTCTCAACAACATTGATCAAGTCCATGGCTTAAGCTGCCTTCGATGTCATTGGAAGATTGATGTCTGTTTGATCAACTTCGTACTTTCAGCTGAGAAAATCAGCAAAAGCATTTTCCTTTCCAGGGATGTATTCTACAGAAAAGTTAAGAGTTTACACAAATTGACCATTTCTGGAGATGGAGATTTTTCTGTGCTAGTGTTCTTAAACATGCCCATAAGGGGCTTGTGATCTGTTCTTATAATAACATTTGAGCCAAAAAGATAATGACGGTACATTTGAAAACCGTAAACTACAGCTAGACACTTGCGTTCAGTTGTGGAGTAGTGAGTTTCAGGCTTAGACAATTTTTGACTGGAGTAAGCAATTGTCCATTTGTCCTTCGACATTTCTTGATACAGTACTGCTCTGATTGCCATGCTACTTGTTTCCATTTGAATAACAAACGCGGCTGAACCGTCATATATTGGGTAGTGCAAGAAGAAGGCTGATGTAAGTGCACATTTGATAGCCTTAAAAGAAGTAATATGATCTTCAGTAATTTCCCACTTTATGTCTTTTCTCAAGAGTTTGTACAGTGGATCTGCTTTTGGGCAAGACCTTTTATAAACCGTTTACACCATTGGACCATGCCCAGAAATTGTTGGAGGGCCTTCTGGTCAGGCTGGAAATCGAACTCCATTAGGGCTTTGATCTTTTTCGGGTCCGGCATTATTCTGTCAGTGCTAAGGATATGACCTAGAAAGCTTACCTGTTTTTGTTGTAGTGTGTTTTCCACCAATTTTCGTTATTTTGTCAAAGCGCGTATGAGGTCCACAGGTGGCAAGTGGAGCGAGCAACGCCGACCATTAGCAGCTGTTTTACTGTAGGGCACATGGGTAGGCGTGCGCTGGTCTCTCTCCATTATTATTATTCTCTTTTATTATTTTTTCAGTGGCAAGTGGAGCATTAGCAAGCCTTTTATGTTTCATATACTAAGTGTGCGCCCCGCCGGCCACTATTTTATTTGGCCACTAGTCACCTCCCACCACGCAGCCTTCTTTTCTCGTCCCAGTGCGTGGGAGTTGATCATTTATTTTTCTCCCCCGCTCTTGTTTTGTATGTAAGTTTCCGTTTGTTTTTATTGCGTAATATAAAGGTAAAAAACTCTCTCCTTCCGGTTTTACGCATTAAGGGAGGCAATTAAGGAAACTCATCTTTTCCTTAATTGGTGGGATAATTAGTGTCGGATTTAAGTACAAACAATTAAGTTAATCGGGTAAACATGGGTGTGGGAAACACATACATTAAGGACAAACCCTGGAATCCCAATCCTGCCTGTGACTCATCACCGCCCGACCCAAATACAAATACAACATTTTGGTAGAAAATCACACTTTTTGGGCTTGAGCATCAAGTTTGCGGCCTGTAAACAATCAAAAACAATTTGTAGATTTTTGAGATGCTGTTCAAATGTTTCTGAAAAAACAATAATATAATCAATGTAAACGAGGCAGATTTTCCAGACATAAGGCTGCAAAACTCGTTCCATGAGTCTTTGGAACTCTGCAGGAGCATTTTTGAGGCCGAAAGGTAACCATAAACTGATAAAGACCATCCTGGGAGATGAATGTGGTTTTTTCCTAAGAATCTGGCGCCATGGGCACCTGCCAGTACCCACTATTTAAATCGAGAGTTGTGAAATATCTCACCCCTCCCAAGCTGTCCAAATAATCGTCCATCCTTGGGAGAGGGTATCTGTTATCTTTGGTAACATTGTTTATGCCTCGAAAATCGAGGACAGGCTGCCAAGAGCCATCTTTTTTGGATACCAAAAATAAGGGGGCCGCCCATGGGGACCAACTTGGCTCTATTACCTGTTTATGAAGCATATCTTGAATATGTTCACGAACTACGTGGCATTTTTGAATTGGTGCAGGATAATAGTGTTTATCAAGAGGCTCTGCATCTCGGGTATCAATTGAATGTTGTACCAAATGTGTTAGGGTAGGGGGATCACCTGCTAGACTGAAGGCAGTGCGGTTTGCAAGCAAGAACTTGTGCAACTTACCTTTTTGGGCAGCATCTAGATTCGACTTTGATACCATTTTTCAATATATGGCAAGAAATTTTGGTTGGTGTTGTTAGTGGGTTTAGAGGGAATGTTAGGTGAGGACATGACCTCTTGCACAAGCATAGCAATTTTACCTATTGCCTCATTCTTACTCACCTTTATAACTTCATTGAAATTGTTTATTATGATGACAGGGAAATGTTCAACATGTGGATTAAATATTGCGGGTTTGATTGAAATTGACGAAGAATTGTGGTCCGAGGAAACCATGCATGGTGTCGGTGTTTTCAACTTATCTCGTGCCCAAATTTTCTCGAGTATGACATGATGTGGTTGAATAAAAACGTTTTTTACGGCGATAATGGGATGACCCACCGAGATTTTGTTAATAGTTGACGTTGATGATGGGGGCGGAGGTATTGCGGGTGGTGCTGGCTGAGGGGGTATCATTAGGGCCCGTGGTGGTGATTTTGGGCGTTGAAGGTTAAATGACACCTGCTTGTTACCAATTGTCAACATTCGGTTCCAAAAATCAAAAATGGTTCCAATGCTTTCATGCGCTAGAAAGTTTGTTCCCAAAATAATCGTTGGATTGGGTGAAATTAATACCGTATGATGGATACTATGGGTACCCAATTCCTCCAATTTCTTGTAAAAGTTAACAGGTCCCAGCCTAGGGAGGCGTTGACCATTTGCCACCATAATATAGCCTGAGGTAGGCAATATATGGGGGTCCATATTAGTTATGTGTTGATACACGTCAGACCCCATAATGGAAGTTGTTTCCCCCGTGTCCAATAATGCTAACCCCCTCCAATTACCAATTTTAGCCTATATTTCTAAAGGTCGCATCTTATAACATTTCTGAAGAAACATACTTTCCCTGGGCATTAGCTGACAGAAAAATCCTGGAGTCTTGTCAGTTGGGCTGAGGGTGTTTTCAAAAGATTCCATTGTATCCTGAAAGATAGTAAAATTTTGTGAATTTTCGATTTTATTACCTCTGGTTTTTTCGATGGAAGGTATTGTATCATCACTATAAAATGACATCATTTCATTTCCTTTTCCATTGTTAGCCTTTGATTCAAGCTTAGTGGGTACCTGCAACTTGTTTCTGGAAGTATTAATAGAATTATTTTGTACAAACGGAGTGGCAATAGTTTGATCTTGGGAAGAAGTTGAAGGTGGACAAGATATATAATAATTAGGATTGTAATATTGAGAGGGAAACTGATTTCGTGTAGTTGGATTCTCACCTATACTTTGTATATTTGTCATCTGTTGTGGGTTACTGTAATAAGTAGACTTTTTCCAAGTTGGTGGTCTCCCAGGAGGTGTGGCATTGCTACCATAACCATCACGAGTAGTGAAAGGAGTCTAAAAATGAGGTTGGGTGGCAGTTGGTGGGGGCGCACACCATTGATAAGAGCTTTCCGGAGTGTTATAGTAATAAACAGATATGTCAACTGTTGGGTTTTGCGATGCATACTCTTGTAACTTAACACATCACTAATTAGAGTGACCAAACATACAATGGTAACCATGATAAAGGCGCACTCTGGCCATACCTAGTGGTTGCCACCCTGCAGGAAGCGCTGGAGGAGGTTGCCGCACAATATTAGTCTTCTGCAGGAGGTCTATTAGCTGTTCCAAGAGCACATTATTTGCCAAAATTGCATCATTACTGGGTTGCAGCACAGGTGCAGGGTTTTGCGGCACCATTTGTGGTGGAGGGGATGCTTGTGGCTGATGCCAGGAAGGGTTATTGCCATAACTACCACGCTGGGGACCCATGTTTTGATTACCCCTACCTCTATAAGATACATTATTAGAATTTCTAAAATTATTACCTCGAAAATGGCTGTAGGTTTGTGGGGGCAGCGTGGGGTCTTGATTCATCACGGTTTTGCCTCATTTATTGCTAGTCGATGATGTTTTTGTAGGCATTGTTCGAATAACTCATCCTGAATTTTCAATTCTTTTTGTAGGTTGTCACAAAACATCACCAAGTCCTGCAGGGTGACGATTTGGCCTATGTGTTTGTCCATTGTGGCCTGTATTATGGGCGAGGCTTTGCTATGAAATTGTGTAATGATCATTTGATCTCATTCTTTCTCTGTTTTGTCCTGAAAAAGAGTAGGCGCATAGAAATATATAAATGATTTACAAATTGAACACAGCTCTCCGAGTCTCCCTGGGAGATGGTTGACCATTCACAGTGGAGGTCACTGAGAGTTCCAGGAGAGGCTAAAAAACTCAAAATGATTTGTTTCGCATTGTCATAGGAAGCGCGATCTTCCATAAAGTGATGTATGTCAGGATCAGTGGTTCATCGCAAAATTTTCAGTTTGACACTTTCGGGCAAAGGTGGGTTGTCTCTAAATTGTTGATCTAAGGTTTAAAAAAATTGTAGCACTAACCTAGGTTTGATGCCCATTCCCAGAGTGAAATTGGCCACACCTTGCTGAATTTGGTTTGAAATTTGTAGCATCTCCTTTCGTGTCAATTGAAAAACGTCGTTGCTGACGTCAGCATCGTGAGTGTTATCAGCTGGTAAGGTGTGGGTTGGATTCGGTAATCCATACCCCCCGGCTCAGTGGGCAACGGGCCCAAAGGACGGGAGGAGGATGCTAGATTAGAGGTACACACAGGAAAGTTAACTGTTTCTAAATCCTTATTTTTTTGTTGCTGGGCGATGATTTGGTTTTGCATCTACACTAAAATAAGCATCATTTTTTCCATCTGGGCCATCATAATTTCTAACTTGTCCTGGGCCGTGGAGTGGTGGCAGGGGAGGGCTGAACCATCTGTTTGGCGATGCCTGGCAGGGAAATTACCAATTTCGATGGTGGTTTCGACATGGGCTTTAATCAGGAGAGGATACAATAATGTTGGTCTTCGAAATGACCACGGGTGAACCTTTTCTGCTCAATTTTCAACAAAAAGCGAAGGAAGACAAAAAGAAATATATGCGAAAATATGAACAAAGTATGTATATAAACATGATAAATAGTAAACAAATGATGTACATATCAATAAACACACACAAAAACAACAAGTAACAACTTACCTTACTTACCTGTACCTCACCCTATCCAAACTGGTACAGTCATCAGTGGAAGATGGTCAATGTGTAGTAGGGAAAGTGAATGGCAGAGACAGAGGGGGAGTACCAGATGGGACCACTCTTCGGTTGGAGGGTCAGTTAGCAGGGACGGAGAAACGAGGATGATGAGCAATGAACAATAATAAAGAATAAATGGTGGAAAATGATAAATGACAAACAATGAAGACCACCCAGAATGCCTGGTGTGGCTGAGACGACGTGTTTTTTTCTCAACTTTATTCTAACACTAAATAACAACAAACAACCTAAATACAAATGGCCTTTATGGCGGCAACAACAGATTTATGCGAAAATATTTATATACATGATATTATATTTACAAATGTGTTTTTATTTATTTATTGTTTACTGTAATTACAAAAATGAAAAATAAGTAATAATACCAGTTTGGCTCAGTGTGGTATACTACACTTATACACTAGAAAATCTAAGATCGATATAGGAGATTACGTGCTCATTAGTAGGCATAGAGGCATGTTCGACAAAGGTTATTTACCTCAATGGAGTGAAGAAAATTTTAGAGTAAAACATATTGTGAAGACTAGGAATCATATACTTTATAGAATTCAAGATTTGGAAGGCGAGGATATAGAAGGGCCTTTTTATCAAAAAGAGCTAAAGAAAATTGATTTTAACCCTAATATCAAAGAATACAAAAATGAAAAGGTTTTGAAAACTAAACCTTTACCAGATGGTCAGAATAGAATACTTGTGAAGTGGTGGGGTTATCCTGAAGAATTCAACAGCTGGAGTTTAGAAAAGGATATACAAAATGAGGACGAAGATGAAAATTAGGATGAACAACTTTGAACTGGCATTCTATGTTCAACAAGATGCAATTTTATCAAAAAATTTTCTAGGGGTTTTCACTTGCAATACATTACCAGAGATAGTAAAAAGAACTGCCACTTTAATTGCAAAGACTGAAACATCTTTTCAAAAAGGAAGTCATTGGATAGCCATGTAATGATAACACCGTATATTATTTTGATTCATATGGTTTACCACCAATTATTCCTGCTTTTATAAACTATATTAACAATAATGCTACAGTAAGACACATAAATAAGAAATGCCTACAAAACTTTCATAGCAGAGTTTGCATTATATATACCTTGTATTTTTTGTATTATAAAGTGTGACATGTCCCTATGTATAAAATGTTTAGAAGTTTTAGTGATACAAATTTTGCTTACAATGATAAGTTAGTTTGTAAGCTTTATGATTGTAAATTTTCCATGAAAGGTGGATTGCGAAATAAGTTATGTATGCATTTGTAAAAGTTAACTCCGCCATCTTTATGTATTTTTGTATAAATTTATTACTTTACTAGCTCTGCTTCCTTTATGTATTTTTGTATAATTTTATTACTTTACCAGCTCCCCCATCTTTATGTATTTTTGTGTAATTTTATTGGTTACTTTACTAGCTCTGCCTTTTTATAGAATTTATAATTAATTATCTAATTGTTAAATAAAGATTTTTCTATTTTAAAATGTATAGTAGTAATAGCACTCCTTCTGAATCATCTCGTCTCAGTGTTTGGGTTTTTTTTGGAAAATGCTCACCTTCAAATGAAGTGATGTTCTTCAGTCAGGTCATACTAATATAAATTGTAGTCATTACAGCTATTATAAATTTATCTCTCTACAATAATAATACACAGTTTTGGGTTGGCTCATTGTGCACTTGTATAGGGTATTTATTACCTAGCCCAGTACTAGGACTATTACTGTCACCTAACTCATTGAAGACAATACCTACAACAGCTAACATTATAAATAATGACAACCTTTGATGATCAATTTTACGTAACTTTACCTAGTAATAGTGAATATGGAAATATACCTGCAGATTTTTCAGCCCAACTACCCTAGTGTCTGAAGCTAGATGGTAATTGGGAGGTAGGTATAATTTCCAACCATGGTGGAGATAATGTAATAATCTTAGTTATGGATGGTGTTGGTAATAAAGTTGAAGAAATTAAAATTATAGTTTTTGAAAAACATTACTTTACAGTATTTGAGTTAATTGATGAATTGAATGTAAAAATTCGAGCAGCAATTGCAGGAACTGACATTAAAATCATGTTTTCATATGATGAACATGGTCGAGGTTTGGTTGATTTGAAAATGAAAAGTGGTACAAGTTTGCCTTAAATCGATATAAGCAACCGTTTAATGGAACTTTCAGGTATTAGTGCTACCATATTAATACAATATTAACCTATATACTGTTGGAGAAAACCCACAAAAATCTAATGCACATATTTTACCATCCAAATCTGTTTTTCTTGCCGATCCTGGAAATAAACATTTATATATGTTAGCAATTCAACCACCAAATTTAAACGATTTACAGAGTTTTTATGTTTACTGTAATATTATTGAAAATCAAATGGTTGGAAATACTTCAGCACCACTTTTACGTATAGTAAATGTGCAGGGAAAATACAAAGATATTGTAAGTTGATTATATGAAACATGTCAATATATACCCTTTCATTTAAAAGAAATTACAGTACTCCAAATTAATATAAAAACCAGTATGAATGAATTTATACCATTCCAGTTTGGGAATGTTATAGTTAAATTACATTTCGGGGGATGTACTTCTATATTCCTATAATAATAATATCAAATTTTCACTAGCATTTATCCATTCATTTGCAATTGGACACACTGTCATGAAGTTGAATTTTTGAAAATGCTCTTAACTAATTAATTTATTTACTTGTTTATTTTGATTTACAGAGCAAGATATGCATACAGTATTCATTCCCGAAACCATTGATTACTGGGTCAATATTTATCAACATAGCATTCAAGATAATCAGTTCCAATTAGGTGGTACCTTAGAAGGCTTCAGAGCAGCACACCCCTTTTATTATAGACATCAGGGAGCAGGAGTTGGTAATTTTTTCAAGAGTTTGTGGTGTCTAGCTATGCCTTTGTTAAAGTCTGCAGGAAAGCATGCACCTGCTGCAGGTTCCATAATCGCAGGCGATGTGGTAGAGGGTCCTTCTTTTAAAGAAAGTGTTGCTGAGCATGGACGAAATGCAGCAGGCAACTTATTACACAAGATGGGAGAGGGCATTGAGAAAGGAAAAGGTCTAGGGAAGGGTAAACATATAAATTCTAGGGTACATATAAAGAGAATAAAAAGTTTAATAATGGCCATCATGATCAGCATCAAAAACAATATAAATGTGAACATTTAAAATGACATTCCTCATTTTTAAAAAAGACTCAACCTAGAGTAGTCAGTTTCAAAGACATCTATTCAAAATGAGCAAATTTATTGATGCTGCATCGTCTCCTAGTAGTAAAAGTGAACTAGATTTATTTACCATACGTCCAACACAAGTCACTATTTGTAGAAGTTTTTGGTCTGAAATTCACCTCCAAAATCCTTCTACTAATGAAGGACTCTACGAATTTGTTATTTCACCTGATTCATATATGCTGGATCTATCAAAAAATTTCATATATTTTACCATTTGAATTACGAAAGCTAATGGTGCTGCTTGCACTTTAACCTTGGATGCCAACAACAATCTCAACCGTAATGTTGTAGCACCAATTAATTTGATCAGCAAAACATTATTTAAACAGATCAAAATTTATCTAAATGAAAAATGAATATCTGACAGGTAAGTTTTATAATTAAATGTACCTGTACATGTCTTTTAATTTTAACATTTTAACATTTTAGTGGGGATAGATATGCTCACAGATCTTATTTGGAAATGGAATTGAATTATCATTGTGATGCTAAATCGACACACATTACAGCTGCTGGTTATACTTTTGAAAATGACGATGTTCTTGATATAAAGAAAAACAAGGGTGATTTGGAGAGAATTTGAATGTTCAAAAACAGCACACTTGTTGAATTAATAGTCTCTATACATGCTGATCTATTTATGCAAGAATGCTTTCTATTGAATCAATGTACCTTGAAAATTTATTTATACAGACATAGACATGATTTTTGTTTGCAGAAATTTATATCTACTGACAACAAAGCTTATAAGATCAAGGTTGAAAGAATGTCTTTATTTATTAAAAAAGTTGAAGTTGCGGATAATATTAATCTAGTTATTGAATCTATGTTACAAAATATGGCTGCAAAATACCCTATTCATCGATGTCATGTTACAAGTCTATACATAACAGCTAGTTGTCGCTCAGTTCCTCTAAATTCATTCTTCACAGGTCCTTTACCTCGTCATCTCGTTGTGGGGCTTGTTGATGGTGCCGCTGCTAGGGGTGATTATTATCAAAGCCCCTTCAATTTCAAATATGTTGGGTTAAACAAAATTAAAACAACTAGTGGTACTACAACATTATCTACTACTCCTTATATGTTAAATTTTAAAGAAAACGAATATTTGTGCACTTTTATACAATTATTTGAAGGTGTAGGGATTGGTACAGATAACAAGGGCAATAAAATTACTCAAAATTCTTTTACAACACATAACACACTTTTTTTTATTTGACTCCTTGCGGAATGGATGGTAATTTTTGGGAACTCCTACATGAAACCCCCAGTTTATTAATGAATTCTGGCGAGGATATACTGGATGAAGGTATTGAAGCACATGTATATGCAGAATTTGACTCTCTCGTAATGATTGATAAAAATTGTGAAACTTTTAGGGATTATAGTATTTTAATGTTCTATATGTCTATATTATGTGCATTTCAATTTTTTATAATAAAAAGCAGTTATATTTTTGTTTATACTACCCTTCTCATTATCTATTGTTCAGAATTAGTCTTTAAATTTATCTATAACTATAAATGAGCTTCCTTCCTTCATTCCTTCCTTCCTTCCTTCCTTCCTTCATTCCCTCCTTCCATTCTACAGTAATCTCAGTAATTATCTCACACCTTCTTTTTTATCCCAAGACCAACAGAAAGCTCTCTCTTTCTCTTTCTCTATATATATATATATAAGAAAGACAACAAATCTCAATATAAGCAACACTCTACTTTTTATGCAATTATTTCTGCGCATGTTCTCTACATCTCTCTTGCTCTTTTATTATTCATTCATTCATACACCTCTAATTATTCTAGTACAGTAACCCCTTTTCATTTTACCTCACATGAGACACTAAAACTCTAGAGTAAAAACCACTAATAAATAAAATTTTATTGATTTTAAATTTATTTTATTTTCTTGAACAATATACAACAATAAAAATATATACAAATATTACCTAAAATAAAAAACATTAAGTCTTTAAAAATTGTTGCAAAAATTTGTGCTCACTCAAATTATTATATACAATTATATACAATGATGACCACCATGCCTGCTGTCACCATCTCCAGGCATAACCACTAAAAATTTACAAATTTTAAAAATTATTTCAATCAGAACAAAAAAATTTCCGTTCTAATATATACTATATATAAATATTTTTTAAATGATTACTAGTAGGTGCAAGGTCTATCAACACTCTCTTTTATTTATTTCTTGTTTTTTTCTTGCTATATTTTTCCTTGCATTGTCAAATCTATATTTTATGCAAACTATTTTTTATCATAAGTTTTCTTATTGTATAAAATTTTGTAAATAACTGAAACCTTCTAGAATATTCTAGAATATTCTAGAATATTCTAGAATACTCTAGAAACCATGTTTCAATCATTTACCTAACTAATTACATACCTACATACCTAGATACATACATACATTCAATACAAAACTATAGAGTTATTAACTCCTGTTCTTTGGTGAGTTTTAAGAAAGTTAACTATCTCTTTGTTATACCAGTTATTTACTGAAACAATTTTACTATTTCTTCTTCTACTATACGTTAACATCTACCTGATAGTAAAAATCTGTACCATACTTTGTTGTTTTTAGTACAATTTAACCCATGCATGTTTTACCTCAAAATATTACAGTAAAAGCTTATAACAATTTTTACTCTCATTAGCTATAAGTCTATAGAACTAAGACATGTTTTAAGTATAAAATCAAAACTTACTAGAAACAAGGTAACACCAACCCTACACCCTGATCAATGTACTGCTGGTCGGCGTTCATCCATTGAGCCCTCTCACGGGGTAGGAGGATATTCCACAGGTGCGAGGCTAATTGTTTGTTGTCCAGCGAGGGGTTTTTGATCATCCTGCGTAGGCGTTTCATGAAACCCCAAAAAATTTCATCCTAGCCGGATATTGCTCCCCTCGCTGGCTTTTCCACCAGATCTTGAAATCGACCAACGACTGGTCCCAAAATACCGACACCCACGTGTTGACATCTATCCAGGGTTTTTTTTGAGCACGCCTTCATCCGCACTGTGCGGAAATGACCCAAAATTTTTTCCTCACGCCAAAATTTTTTCTGTTCCAAATTTAAATCATTTGAAAAATGTGTGAAATGAGCCAAAATTATAGATTGCTAAGAAAATAATGTAAAGTATCTGTTTTTCTAGCTCAAAAACATTATTTTAGATTGATTGAGCAAAATCAATAGTTGCTGCTGTCATTTCTGTGATTGGAGCTGAAGATTAATAGATTTCAATTGATTTTCCAATTGATTCAATTTCTACATTTTGATATTCTAGAATGCTGGAAAATGAGCCTTTTCAACCTTTATCTCTGAAATAAAAGGTTTGCATTTTCAGTCAAAAATCGTGTAGTTTCCCAATGACAAAATTTGTGTTCACAAAGTTCAGAAAACTTCAAGTGAGAGGAAGAATTCATGAAGATCAATATTGAACCTCAATTTCCAACAAAATCCGAACCTATAGTCCGTTTTTTACAAAATGCTTCCCAATTGAAAAAGTAACACGAATCAGTACTGTCCTATAAATCTTTAACATAGAGCTCTTGCTTCAAAATTTCTCACTCCAAAAATTTTAAAGGTTAGGTCAGTATGCTCACAAATTTCCAGTCCTATATGATATATTGTTTTTCAGAAAATCGTGCAAATGCATTTCAAGAAAAAAAGACTATAATACTGAAGATTACTAATTGATGAATGGGATGAGAAATTTCAAATCATGAAAACCACACACACTTAACTTCTGATGCGTCACACCAGAGAATTTTTGAACAAAGGAGCTACTGAATTGTTTAAAAATGTATTCTAGAGATAAATTGTAATACTTTCAGTTTAGATTTTTCTTAGAAAAAAGATGGTATTAAATAAATGTGTGGAGAAATGTGGGAAAAATCAGCAAATTCATATGAAAGTTCCAATTCACACTACAAAGTGACGAGTTTTTCTCACTCTAGCAGAGACATATAAGATTGATGGAAACAATCAGGGACAACCGAGAAATCAAACTAAATTTCTTTTTGGCTGTGCTTCAGCTTAATTGTAGTTAATATTATAAATTATTTTCATTGCCCGCATGGAGCGCCGGAAAAAATTGAGATTTTGACCATCTAAATTGCACCAAAATGCACCTTCTCATCAATGCCAGCAGTAGAAACGCCCAATGAAATTTCTGTTCTGTGCAGAAAATGCCCAAAAATTTTTCTGCACAGCCCAAAAAAAGTCGGCACTGTGCAGAAAAAAAACCTTGCATCCATCGTCAAAAAAAAGGCTCTAAATTAATAATATTTTTTAATATTTAAATTGTATTTGTATTGATTTCGAAAATTTAAATATATTCATAATATCAACGCACCGTACACCTCGTAAGTGGTCCTCAACAGGGTAAATAATGTTATAAATATTGCTTCCATTTTCATAATTTTTGTCCTCATCATCATGGTCGTTGTGGTGGTAGTACAAGAATAAAAATGATTCTTCTTCTTCTATTTTTTTTATTTATACCTCTTTTCCCTCATTAAACCTTACCTGGTTTTTTCTGCTTTTTTGGTTGAATCTCTTCGGTTTTTTCTTTGAAGGTTCTAGGTTGTCCCAGAAAACTATTAAAAATAATAAGCACCACCTTAATGGTTTCCATAAAGCGTCTCTTGCTACTATCTCTCAAAGAACCTTTGACCTTTTCTAGCATTTCTAATTGGTTTTATGAGCTAAATGGGGTTCAGCTGCCCAACCTTTTTTATGTTTGTTCTGGAAAACACTCAGTATACAAAATCACATTTACCTGTATAAATCATTACACATTATATAATGTATTAATTTCTATACATAGAGTATGGTGTATGTATGCCTAACCTCAATGATTTAGTATACCTTTAACCTCTGGTACAGTTTTTGTGTATATGCGCACTGTGTTCTCTTTCTTTCTTTCTTTCTCTCTTTCTTTCCTTCATTGATTTTGTAGTATCAATTGCAGTTTCTACACTGAGGACAGTTCCTTTTTTGCATCCAAAGTGTCTACAATTTTCTACATGCTTTTTATGTCCGGCTCATTCTGGTCGTTTTTCTATAAAAACTGTTTAGTCATTTTTGGGGACCTGATAAGTATGAACCTGTAGGACTAATGTTTTAGCATGTATAGACTCTTAGAGGTTTTGCATGTAGAATTGAGCATTCTGATATAAAAGACTGCTCTAATTTGGACAATCATTCAGCATGCAGGGCTTCCAGCTCTTCTGTTAACCTGCAGGTGGTGTATGTCTCATTTTGGAGCCTGAGGGCGCTTTTTTTGGAAGTCTTCCTCCATGGGTGGACGGAGTCATTTTTTATACATGTTTTCTTTTTAGTTTCTAGTTTTGTTTTTTTTTACAAATGATTTAAAAGTCTTTTCTTTTGATATATAAAGATTTTTGAACTCTCCAAATTTTCTACATGCTTTTTATGCCCTGCTCATTCTGGTCATATTTCTATAAAAGACCTTTTTGGTCATTTTTTGCAGGTAATCAACTTTATACTTATGCGCTTGTAGAAATAATGTTTCATTGTGTATAGACTTTTTTAGATTTTACTCATAAAACAGACCATTACTGACCAAGCTTACCAATCTGACATTTACTGACTAGAACGATCATTCAGGAATGGGACCTCCGAACATATTTAGGCCTGCAGGTGGCACCCTTTCGTCAAAGGGAGTCCGGGCATGTAAATTTTTGAAAGACTTCATCCACCCATGGAGGAAGTCGTTTTTTATACATGCTTTCTTTTTTGGTTCTTTTTCATTTTTTTCACTTTAGTTTTCCTTTTCCACCTACAGTAACACGACTATTACCTCCACTATTACCGTCATCCAAAAATTACCATAATTCCACTATTACGGTAACTCTAGAACGTGCATGCTTAACCATACCCCCCTATAAATCGACAAAAATCGACCGTATATGTTTACCATACCCCCTTATAAATTGGCCAAAAATTAATAATTACACGGGGGTACACAAAAGATAGGGATATGCTTAACCAAACCCACTATACGGGCCGGCCTTACTAGTTCGGTTTGCTGCATCTGCCATTTCAGAGTAAATAGACGGTAGTACTTTTTTTGGAAATGTCCTCTGTATGTTTATAAAATGCTCACACTGCCGCTAAAATTGTTTGCACGAAGCTATAAAATTTTGTATTCAAGAAATTTTTCATGGTTCGTTGGGTATGCTTGCTTACAAATTGAAAGCAAGGACTAAAACCACATAAGACTGGAAGCTTGTGAGCATACTCATCAACATTTTAAAAAATCCTACAGTATTTCCGGGATTTACATAGTGCTGTTCAAGGTTAGGCAGTATAGCACTCCGCACCAAAGGAGGGATGACACAAATTCGCATAACAACCAATAAGTTGGTGATAGTCAATGCAGTTGGTCATCCTAGTTTTATGTACGAATAATTTTCGGTATGCATGAAACGATGTAAATATGTCAAATGTGATTATCTGCTGATGGTTGTTGTTTTTGCAATTTAACCTGGACCTGTGTGAAACCATGCAAAAATCTCATTCATATGCCTCTGCGAAATTATTAAAAATCAAGTGTAAACATAAAGAACCATTTATACGTGCCATTTCCGACAGAACCGATCGTCAACAGCTTGAAATGTGCAGCCTGAAAACCCACTTTCGATCGGAAAAGACAACCGCAATTTTGAAGAAAACGACCAACAGCCTGCAGAGTCCAACTGAATGGAACGAAAACCTCCATTCCCCTCGGTTACGGGTTCCCATATTCAGATACCCTTAATTGGAACTGCATAACAATCCTGCATTTGTAGGCAAAATTAACCCTCAAGAATTTGCGTCCGAGATGCGTCTTTTTTGGCAGCACAAAGAATTACTGTCATTCTTAATAATTGACATTCATACAATAACTATCAATCATGGATTTTTCAGAATGTAGAGTGAAGACTGGAGATGCATCTTGTGTTTCAACCTACAGTATGACAACAGATGATCTTTCTCATCTTCCAAATAATATGTAATTTTTTTACACAGTTTTACTGGCAAAATGCTTTGTTCTCGTGTGACATGAGCACACATTACATCACATGTCAATTTTATTGCAGGTAAAGGGCACTGGATGCATCCTGAAAGTGTCGGGGCGTAGGTAGGTGCTTAATTTCGCCTGGACTTGGTTTCATAATACTTACCAGTTAGACCAATAAAATTTTAGTAATATATTAGTAATAAATATTACTTGTGTTATTTTGTGTTTCAAAAGAAAGTAATAAAATGTTAGTAAAAAAAGGCAAAAATCCTAATAAAATAATAGTAATAAGTATTAGTTGCATTAGTTTGCATTTCACATTATACCAATAAATATTAGTGAAATATTAGTCAGTATTATTTGTTTATACGCATTGAAGTTTATTGATTTCTATTTTTAAAACATACTGCCCTTTGATGTCAGCCTCGATCGAACAAAAATTATTTATACTTGGGAAAATTAAAGAATTAAAGGACGTTTTATTTCATAAATTCGATGAGAAGGTTGCGAATCAAGATAAACAAAAGGCTTGGCAAGCTGTTAAAGATTTCTGAATTAGCATTGGCGTATCGTCGCTTATTGAAAAACTGAGGGACTAGGTTCGAGATGCTATGTGGCCCAATATCAGAAAATTGGCACTTACAAAAATTGATGAACTTAAACAGACTGGTGCAGCCGGGGGAAATGAAGCGAAATATTCTAAAATTGATCTAGCCATTTTGGAAATCATTGGTAAGGATTTGCCTGTTGTTGAGGGATTAAATGTTTTAGAATTCCATTTCTCAAACATTGGTTTAATTTTGGAGACTTTAGTGGGGACATGAACAATTACAAGACAAAACCATGATTTTAATTTCACTGAAATGGATGGTAGTAGTAATAAATTATGCAAAATACAGCAACATTTTATTATTTTGCCCGTAAATATGAAACTGACTAAACATTTCCACACAAGCAAATCGTTTTTTTAAAATGCTGAATAAATTTTCGACGATTCGCCTCGTTTTTTTATGCGCAATATTAAATTTAAGTTCAGCATCTGTAATAAGACATAACCATGGTGCTATTAGCCATTCCTTGATGGGGTATCCTGAATCCCTCAATAAAACGGCGTTTGGAATTGGACGCCAATGTTCTTCATCAAACTTTATATTCAAGGTACTATTCCTTAAAATGTGTGCACCGTGAATGCTTCTGGACCATCTGGCACTTACGTAATAAAATCTATGATCCAGTCCAAAAAGAAAAGACTTCATATTTTGGAAAAACGACTGAAAAATGATTTTGAACTATTCAACAAACATTTTTCATTCATTTGTCACTCAATTAGGTGCCATGTTGTTGTGTTATCCATACCGTATTTCCTCTTAAATAAGCCACGGCCAATTATATTTTTTAGTTCCTAAAATCTGTGGCTAATTCTAGAGGGTGGCCTATTCTAGAGGGCAACTTATTTTGTTTTTTTGCATGCTTTTTTGAAACTTTGTTACTTAGAATGCAATATTTTCAACTAGGTTTATTCAAATAGACCACACAGCCCATTCTAGAGGGCGGTTTATTCAACAAATTACAGTTCCCAGACTGCAGCCTATTCTAGAGGGCAGCCTATTTCAGAGGGCAGCCTATTTTAGAGGAAATACAGTATTTTGATAAATTTAAAGTTCTTAAAACGTCAACCATTAGATGCATAAATAAACTAAAATTCAAAATTATAGTATTTATGTACCTGAGACCATCCTACAATTAAGAGAATGTTCAGCATGACAATTAGCATATTGTTCCTCATTAAAACTTGGTGCCTTTAGACGAACATGGGTACCATCAATGCATCCAATAATGCCAGGAAGTTGACCCATTTTATAAAATTTTTGAGCAAGACTTGCAAAATTATCTGGCCAATTAATTATCATAGAAAAATAAGTGGAGTTTATATGTTCGACAACTCTATGAACAACCCTTGAAACAGTAGCTTTTGATAAACCATGAGCATTGCCCATTGATTGCATGTGTTCGCTAGTGGCTAGGCATCGAACACAGAGAAGTAATTGTTGTTTTGGTGATAAATTAAAATTGTGATCTCCATCATGTTCCAAATAAGACCCTTTGTCGGTTAATAATGAGTCAAGTAATGGTGGATTTAAGCAAAATTTATCAGAAAAATCGATAGTATCAAAATAAATCGGTGCTCCAAATACTCTTCGCCTTTTTGCAGGTACAATATTGTTAATCTCTGACTCACACTCGATGACATGTGTAACGTACATGCTAATGCATTAATGTAAATACATATTGTACACTATGTGACATTCATTATTAAATATAAATTCATCTCATAATCTATCGTCTCAAGGGTGTCTGGAATTCACACCCAAACATTCCTATAAATTTATGTGAAGTACTTTATTTTGATCGTCCCACACCCCAGTAGCCATTATTGACCCAATTAAAGACGCTCTAATTAATTTGCACATCAGCAGCTGGTCCCCTAGAATCAACACAGAAGTACACATTCCACAGCTATATTAATTCTCCATAAAGAAACTGTAAACACACCTGCACATAGCAAAAAGTAGAAGCCCTGTCAGACATTAGTCTCAAGTGTAACAGTAGCGTGGTTCCTACAAAAACATGTCTACGTGGAAGAAATAGATATAGAAGCATGCACGGAAGCACAGAGGTGTGGTTAAGTCCAATGTATGCAAGAGAAAGCATTGGAAGGCGTGGCTAAATGAGCGATGTGGAAGAAGCTAGAAGCAGCGATTGGCAGAAGAAGATTTCGGAAACGGACCTCCCGCAAGCCAAGGGAGTGGCTAAAAGAAGCAGTATTTGAAGAGAAGCAAAGCATGATTCCATCAGATTTTCAGAAAGCGTTTTAAAGCGTGATTCATGTTTTTGTTGTGAAGCAAGCATAATCCTATTTTGTTGATGAGGAAGCAATCATCAATTTACCATTCACCTCTTTTTATCATACTATCGTGGCAATTGTCGTCACCTGCGTCCCGGTTGACTGTGAAACCTGCAGTATCAAGATCAAGTAAAAGTACAATTAGAATCTGGGCGTTACATATTTTGGTGACCGTACCCTTTCATAACTATTGGAACTCCCTGCCCCACTAGGTGCATCCTTTTTCCCGGCAACCCTAGGCAGTAATCTCATACAGTAATAATTGTCTACTACAGTAGGACAATTATTTGCAAAAACCAAACTGGAAAGCCCCTTTAACGAAACAATAAGCAATACATTTTTACAAATCGAGCATCAAGCAAAAATTGAAGCATCTAAGCAAAAAACCCAGCGTACACCGAGAATGACCCACCACACTCAGGATCATTTAGGAGAAATTGTTAGAGAACAAATAAATGAACTATTTTCCGAGCATTTTCATACCCTCTGCACATAACTGAATCAAAATACAGTAAATCCTACCCTAATTGACGACCCAAGAACAGCCAACATCTGTAACAACATGGCAAATAATTTTTATGCAAAACCTATAGTATTCACAGGTGGAGTGACCCAACATTTTGGTGAATGGAATAAACTTCTAGAACAATTCATGGTACTTCAAGGCAAGGAGGATACGGACGCACAGTTAAAGATAGCATGCTTAGAAATTCATTTGGGAGGAGTGGCGTTAGCTAAATTCAAAAGTCTAGCCAATTCTGAAAACCGGCCCAATACATATGAGCAGTACAAAACCGCATTACAGGCCTTTTTCCCAAATAATCGAGACACTGAGTGGCATCAACAATTTTTGTGAGAAAGAAAACAAAAACGATCAGAAACAGTCACCGAATTTTTGTTTGATCTGGAGCATGTAGCAACCCTTGCCTACCCCAATTTTAATTCGGACATGCCAGAAATGATCATAAAACCCCTTTTTGTCGAAGGCATGCAGAACGAAATCAGGGAAGCAATTAAGTATAGAAGGTTCACAACCCTAAAAGAAATGTCTGACAAAGCAGCTTACATTGAACAACAAATCTTTAGAAATGAATTGAAATCCAACACCCTTCCATTCACACCTCCAAAACAAGAACCCATCTTTTCATTAACAAACAATACTGATCAAAAAGGCCTTTTCCATCAGTTAGAACAGCAAGTAAAAGACTTACAGTTGCAGATCAAACAAAAATCACAACCCTAACCACAGAGTAACTACAACAGTTTTAGCAACAACACTTTTAGTAGCAACAATGGTTACAGAAACAACAACAGTCTTAGACAACCCACATGCTTTCAATTCACACAACTCGGTCATGTGGCTCAAAACTGTAATTCATTAGGGACGCGAAAATCATGTGAAATCTGTTTTTGTAATAATCACATTACACGCGATTGTAAGAGCTGATGCATCCACTGTTCCTAAACAGGACATAGATCTGACCACTGCGTTTCAAATACTTATTCCAACATCCAATGTTTTCTATGTAGGCAGAGAGGTCACACAAGCAGGTATTGCCCCAACCAACAAAGTCGTAATGTCCAAAATTGCATCGAGGATAGGCAACCCCAACCCCTAATGAACATTGATGACCCCATGCTTCACTCCATACTGCCCACCATACATAGCGGCCACCAGCATACTTTAAGACCTATAATGCCGACCTCTCATTGACGCAGTCAAGAAGAATACATCCTTGATTCGGACTTACCGGACTGGTGCAGTATGTCACCACCCCCAATGCTAGAGACTGACAAAACTCCCAAGCCGCCACCCACCATTCCTGCCACCTACAAAATCCCCAGAAATCATACATGTGCTTCGCCTACCGCCCCTGAACTGCCAACAAAGAAGGGCCAAAACCTTTTTTCTTTACTCCATGGCCTAACACCTGAACCATACAAATTTCGCCCCCATAAAACCCTACTCCCTACCTCGACAAGTAAACAAATTCAGACCCCACCATACAACCCAACTTCTCAAATTCTACAGACCATTCTGAGTGCAAACCAACCAACCCCACCCCCGAGACCTACACAACACTGACGAGGCGCATGCCAAATCGCCCCGATTGCAAAAAGACAACACCACACCACCTCCAATAAAAATCATTATTGGTGTCCTTGTTGTCTTGTGTTCTGTATAATAATCCCAACATCATGTAATGCATAATTTCAGCTCTGTGGAACTTCATTGAGCGGTCATTCAGTCAGCATACCAAAAACTGTATCATGCATGCCCCCTTCCAGAGTAGACAAACCAGTACAGACATTCAGAAAAATCTATGTTCCCTCCACCAAACCTCACATAACAGACGCGTACAAGTGCAGCAATTGCAAAAGGAAAGTTTGTACCCATACTGGATTTTTTGGCTCGAAAGGCATTGTTTTCTATCAAACTGAAATGGAAAATCTAACCCCACATGTTTGTAGGGCAATCGTTATATACAAGGAGCACAATAGTCAAAAATTATACAAAACAAAAACAGGATTTTGGTCCACAAACAACTCCCTAAGCCCAGAATACACATGGTGTTGCACAGACTATTGTACATCTGTAACTAATGTCATTGTAGAAATTGGAAAAATAGCATCATGGAATGGGAAATCAATGACAGATACATTAGGTGACCTGGGATCCTGCAAGCCAACATCAGGTTACTGTGCAACAGCCGACAGATCCATGATTTGGAATGAAACAGCATTTGAAAATTTATGCCCTCTCAAATACAAAAATACGCACCCCATAAAACTAACACAAACCCACATGACAATTGAATAAATATAAGGCCCTTTCTCCATCAAAAATGCCCTCTTTTCCAACCCCAACTGCCCCCAAATCCAAGACAATATCCTAATCAAACAAGGTATTGTTGTACAATTAGACAAAAGAATGCCACACCCTAATGCCTTTTTAACCCCAAAAATCAACGAAACCCAGACTACATTATACTGTCACGTGCCGCTCAATTTCTTCAATGTCATGTGATCCAAACCATGTCAACATTTTATTTTTCTCCATGTTTTGTTTATTACTCATTCATTTTTTGTTTGTTTTGTTTCTGCACATGCCTTTTGCGTTCGTTTTTATATTTTTCATGCATTTCTATGTTTCATTTTCATTGTTTTTTATTTCCTTATGCAGGCGGGCTACAGTAGGCCCTTTAGCTATAAATTTCCGCCAAACGTGCTCCACGAGCACATGGCTATTTTTGGTGCATTCCATGCACCTCTTATCACAAAAATTAGTGTCGTTTTTGTTACGCAAAAACGACTAGCTAAGAAGTTTTAGCTAAAGACACTCATATGCTTAGCATAGGCACTGCAGTCGGCCCCAATGCTAAACGCATGTGAGCAAAAAATGTCTATGTGCACATAGGCATCTTCTGCATCGCGTCTAGCTGTAGAAGTTAGCTTTGACGCCGAGAAACTCCGCCCAAGCTGCAGCTGTAGCCAAACATGTCCTTAAAAGGACATGTTTCTTTAACTTTTCACTTACTTTTGGGTTCACCCAAACTTCCGTTCGGTTGTTGTAACTCCGCGTCCGCCGCTCCTCAAATTTGCATATTTTTATATACCCGTCTGCATCCACCGCCTTTTATCTCATATAAATTTGCATAAACTTGCATCACTTACTGCATTCGCGGCCTATTCTACATACAGTACTCGTCGCCCATCCGTGCCAGGTTTCCGACTGCCCCAGTTAACAGATAAATAATCGAGAGTCGCCTCCCGATCCCCAGCACCCGTTGCCCAAGAACCATGTGGATCGCATCCCCGTTCCTTGTCCGAGAATCAAAAGTTCCCACGGACCTGCTGCCCGTTTTGTCAAATCCTTTGAAGAACGGGACTAGGTGAGTCTTCTCAGGGGATTATTGTTATTGTGGGGTATTTTTGGGGAACCCTTCTTAAGTGGGTTTCCCAGGTCTCCCTAGATAGGTAGGGCTCTCCCCTCCCAGGTTTGGGTTAAAAAGGGACTGTCTGGTTCCTAATCGGGTCCCACAAATCAGATCATTTTACGGGTGACCCTGTCCCCACTCTCACTGAGCAGGACTCGGGGATTGTCACGCCTAACCTGGCAGCGTTGTCCATTACCCTACAGCAAGACCCCAGGACAACACCAGAGAAAGCTATAGGCCTCCCTATAGCTACCACTCGCCAGGTTAGGCCCCCAAAGAAACAGGGAGAAGAGGGAAATCGCCAGTATCCATCAGGAGTCATAGCCTATTACTCACTGTAATAGGATCAATCTGATACGGTTCACCATCAATGTGACTGGGAAAACAATGTTCTACCTGATGTGATACCCAAACCTCCCCAGCTCCCCCCGTTTACCTGACAATACGATTTTGAACCCATTAATGCAAAACTAAATTACCTCGCAGATAAAATCCAGGAATTCTAAATCTAAAATTTCAAAAACGTCTGGAATGAGTTATGCAGGCAGGCACAACATCATCTTGACTTAGTATGGCAAAATTTGTGCCTTGATGCAACCCTTGGTGTGCGTGCATTCCTACAATGGACCAACATAATAACAGAATTCACAGGAGATGCCCTAACACTCCGGCCCTGTAAGCAGGCCTTTCACAATTACAAAATCAACGGAAGTCTTTCTTTCACAATCACAAAATCAACCGAAGCCTCTCACAATCACAAAATCAACCCAACTTGCTACAAACTTCTACCTATTCTTGTGGGGACCGACCTCATGTTTTCAAATCCAGGAGGAAACAATTTGACCCCTTTCTCCCAAACTGTGGACTGCCACCACACACATGTTGCCCTCTACAAACAAAATAATACATGGGTCAGCAAAACAGGATCCCCACATGTCACTGATCTGCCCTTAGAAATCCTATGGAACCAAAACTTCTCCCTCTTCCATTTCAACACACCAGCAATTTTTCATGATCAACTGGCAACAATCTCGACAAACTTACTCTTTTTAAAGCAATACATCTAGAAAACTCATACCCTTGAAAGCATCGTTAAAAAACTCATCAATTACACTGCCCAAATGTCTCTTAACTCGGATACAGTCTACAATATGATCTCAGGCAGTGGTCAAGCAATCCTCAATACAATTTCCAGCACCAGTCATGGCATAGAACATGTCATAATAGGCACTACTCAAAGCCTCACAGATGGATTAAATAACTTACTCAAGGGACCTTTGCAAATCATTATCGACCTGGCTGTTATCACTGTTGTCATTGCATGCATCTTTTACTCCTTTCTCGTCATTCAAAAATTATTCCCTTCCCCAAAGCATCATATTGTCAATGAACATGCCTACGAAATACCTTTACACAACAGGCGTTTACATGAGACCATCCCTCCCTCATTCGGCCATGCCCTTTTAAAATTAGCCACTCATCGTGGAACCCAAACTCAACAGAAATACGTCCTTGTCAATATTGAAACTCCAAGAACCCATGCAATTGACCTTATAAATCAAATCCACCAATCTGAGTCCAATAAGTCTCCACCAACCATACTTGACAAACATACCCCTCACATTCCAATCACACTCAACGGCAAGCTATTCACCAAAGGCATGATTGACACTGGTGTCCTGTACTCCCTCATTGATTCACGAATTGCTGAAGCCCTACAGCTAGACATGAAACCCCCACTAGTTCAAGCAAAAGCAGCAAACAACTTTCCCGTCCACTTTGTAGGAACAACTTTTGTTACAGTAACTGCCCAAACTATCCAAGAAACCATAACTGTACATGTCCAGAAAGACTGCACAGCTGATGTTCTTCTGGGGAAAAATTTCCTCAGCCGATTCTCAGAATACACGATCAATAACCAGAAGTCCCAAGTCAAATTTGGTGATGTCATACTCCCTTGCGACAGCCTAGAATACAGCCCCGTTTCCACCCCTGGTGGAGCCTACCTGGATGAAAAATTAGAATTATCACCCCGGACTGTAACTGAATTCACTGTCCCTTTATCCAAATCATACCTACACATCAACCAACTCGAATTTACCCCGAAAGCCAGACAGAATGCCAAAGTTCATTTCGCTGCTTGCATATCAGAAAACCAAAACAGTCACATGCGCATTTCCGTTTTAAATACACACGACACACCCCACATCCTTTACCCTGGCACATGCATTGGTGCAGTTTCAGGGTTTATTCCAAAAGAAAATTCCCCCACCAAACTATCCCCTCCTATGCTGAGCAAGCCGAACCGTTTTGATACATTCACATGGTTAAAACAAAACGTCAATTTGACTTCAGGCAACCTCACTGAAGCAGAGAAAACTCAACTCCTATGCTCTCTATCCAAATATCGCACATTATATGCTAAATCCAAGATGGACGTAGGTAGAACTACACTTGTCTCACATACCATTGACACCAACGGCTCCCAACCCATACGCAGACATCTTTTTCGGACATCCCCAAAAGAAAAGCAAATAATACAAGCAGAAGTCGAACAACTCGCAGCAGCAGGTGTAATTAGCCAAAGCCATTCCCCATGGTGTACCAACACAGTTCTAGTACCCAAAAAAGATGGCGAACATCATCTATGCATTGACTTTGGGGGTCTGAATAAAGTGACCAAAAAAGATACCTACCCTTTGCCCCATATAGACGAAATCCTAGACAACCTGCATGGAATGAAATATTTTACATCCCTCGACCTGTCCAATGCCTATTACTCCATTCCAATTGCAGAAGGTGACAGGGAAAAAACAGCCTTCAACTGCTCAGCTGGGCAATACCAGTTCAATTACCTCCCCTTTGGCCTCACAAATGCCCCCGCCACATTCCAAAGATTAATGGACGTTATCCTTTCGGGCTTGCAATGAAACACTTGCGTTGTCTCCTTCGACACTGTCTTAGTTTTTGCCCAATCCCATGTCCAAATGTTAAAACGCTTAGACATCATTCTCACTGGTTTATCGAAAGCAGGACTAAAACTCAATATACAGAAATGCAAATTTTGCCAACCCCAAGTCTAATATATAGGCCACATTATCTCCCAGCAAGCTATTTCACCAGACCCAATCAAAGTGCAATCCATTTTTGACATACCTACACCCCAAAGCTCAAAGGAAGTCAAGTCATTTCTCAGCTTACCCTCGCATTACTGCAGATTTATCCCCAATTGCCCCCAAATCTCCAGCCCACTTACCGCATTACTCAAGAAATATTCAGAATTTTCATGGGGCCCTGAACGACAGAATGCATTCATTAAACTCAAAGAGTTGCTCATTCATGCACCAATCCTGCAGCATCCCGATTTTACAAAGCCTTTCATTTTGCAAACTGATGCATCAAAGCTTGGAATTGGCGCAATTCTAAGCCAACTGGATAGCAAAGGTCATGATCGCTCCATCGCTTTTGGGAGCCCCACACTAAAACCTGGAGAATGCAACTACCCCACAACGGAATTGGAAACCCTCGCCATCATTGAGTTCATCAAGCATTTTCGCCCCTATCTTTTCCAACAACATATCATTGTCCACACAGACCATACTGCAGTCCAGGCAATACTCCAAAAAGAAAACCCCTCTCCTCACATTGCCTGTTGGGGACTTGCCCTCTCTGGTATTCAACTCGACATTCAACCTAAGAAAGGTACCGCTAACTGAAATGCAGAGGCCATCTCTCATTTCACATCGGACACAGCAAAACAATCTTTTGATATTGAACACCTTGAAACCCACCCTGAAATATCATTTATCAATTCGGTTCTTGAAGCAGAAGCCTCTGAGCAGGAGGAACAACAGAAAAATTTCACAGAACTCCAAATCGCGATCCAACCATCAAAAATATCTTATCTAAAATTACCCAAAAACACCCCCTTACAATGATCAAATTCGCAGTTCACCACAACATTCTCTTTCGTATAATTGATAAGCAGCCAAAACTATACATCCCAAAATCACTAATATGTGATCTCATCGCATCGCATCATGACAGCAAGTTCACAGGTCATTTTGCCTCTTGGAAGACCCTACACCTTCTCCGACAAATATTTTTGGCCACAAATGAGCCCTGATGTCGCACAGTACTGCAAAACTTGCCACCCATGCCAGACCCACAAAGCCCTCCGGCACCGGATACATGCAAATCTTGCCCCAATTCAAGCTAGGAGCCCATTTGACAGAGTCGGCATTGATTGCATGGGGCCGTTACACCTAACTGAGGAAGGCAACCGATTTATTGTCCTATTCATTGATTATTTCACCAAGTATGTTGAGGCCTCTCCGACCCCTGACATCACAGTAGCCACAATCGCCCAGTTATTCTTAAACAAAATTGTTGGCCGTCATGGCTCTCCAAGAATCATCCACCGTGATCGTGGCTCAGATTTTGTCTCTGATCTTTTTTCCCCAATCACTCACTTGTGCAATACTCAGAAAGTTCACACAACTCCATACCACCCCATTGCCAATGGGGAAGTGGAGCATTGCAACCAGACCCTTGCAGCCCGTATATGCATGTACATCAACTCAAAACATACTGATCGGGATACTTATTTACCCTTTGCCGTTTTTTCGATCAACATTCAGAAAAAAGATAGCACTTCATACCCCCCTTTCAAATTGCTTTATGGTAAACAACCCAATTTATTATCCGATGCAGCATTAAACTTCTTCCCCACATCCTACATGGTTGACCTTGATGACTACGCCCTTTGCGTCAAATCCCACTTCACCGAAGCTCTCTCAACTATTCAGAAGAATTTACAAAAAGCCCAAAACCCCTATACAGTTCAGTACAATAAGCATGCTCAGGATATACACTACAAGTCGGGCGATCTCATTTTATATAAAAATCATTCGTGCAAGCAAGGGCTCACTCTTGAATTCTTACCCTTCCAAAACGGGCCCTATACAGTCACAAATTTCATGTACCCTAACGTTACACTCAAACATCCCCTTCAAGAATACCACTTTTACGGTACATGTCAACAAAAAAACCCCTGTCTACCAAGGAGAAGCTCCTACTGAAACCACCCCGACCCCTTCTTGCACTCCAACCCCTTGAACGAGGACATTCAACTTCCGAAGGAGGGAAATGTAATGTACATGCTAATGCATTAATGTAAATATACATATTGTACACTATGTGATATTCATTATTAAATATAAATTCATCTCATAATCTATCATCTCAAGGGTGTCTGGAATTCACACCCAAACATTCATATAAACTTATGTGAAGTACTTTATTTTGATCGTCCCACACCCCAGTACCCGTTATTGACTCAATTAAAGATGCTCTAATTACTTTGAACATCGGCAGCTGGTCCCCTAGAATCTACATGAAAATACACATTCCACAGCTATATTAATTCTCCATAAAGAAACCGTAAACACACCTGCACATAGCAAAAAGTAGAAGCCCTGTCAGACATTAGTCTCAAGTGTAACAGTAGCGTGGTTCCTACAAAAACATGTCTACGTGGAAGAAATAGATATAGAAGCATGCACGGAAGCACAGAGGTGTGGTTAAGTCCACTGTATGCAAGGGAAAGCATTGGGAGGTGTGGCTAAACGAGCGAAGCAGAAGCAGCAAGAAGCAGCAATTGGCAGAAGAAGATTTCGGAAACGGACCTCCCGCAAGCCAAGGGAGTGGCTAAAAGAGGCAGTATTTAAAAATAAGCAAAGCGTGATTCCGTCAGATTTTTAGGAAACATTTTAAAGCGAGATTCATGTTTTTGTTGTGAAGCAAGCGTAATCGTATTTTGTCGATGAGGAAGCAATCGTCGATTTACCGTTCACCCCTTTTTATCATACTATCGTCGTAATTGTTGTCACCTGCATCCCCGTGGACTGTGAAACGTGCAGTATCAAGATCAAGTAAAAGTACAATTAGAATCTGGGCGTTACACATGATAAAAAAATTACAATATTGGAGAAAAGAGACCAATAGGAAATATCAGCAAAAATAGCCAAAATTCGTATTAGTAATATATTACTAATATTCTTATGAGACAGCCAGTAATAAAAACGCCAATATATTGGTAATAATATTGGTAAAAATACCAATATTTATTAGAGTAATACTAATATTATATGAAACACTTTGATAATAAAATTAGCCAAAAGTTCCAATATATTACTAATATTTATTACTACAAACTCTAATACTTGGTGAGACAGGAATACTAATAAAATATTATTAATATTGACTAATACTTTTTATGAAACCAAGCCCTGCTAGTGTATCTTCTTATAAAATGCTGATAAATTGGAAAATGATGAAATTTCTACAAATCTTTCATAGCTTCCACTGTAGTTTTCCTCTGTACGTTGTTAGGGTCGCTTGAGTCAGCTCAAAAAAAGTTTCGGTTTAATCCGACGCAGATGCTATTGAACAACAAGTGTCAAAGGATTTAAAAAATTTCCCTACTTGAATAACGCTCTAAAGCTCAATTCAGAAGCGCAGTCGTCAATTGTCGGGAATAAAAATCCTTGGTGTTTTTCACCTCTGAATTGGGCTTTCTACAAATTGCCTATTCATTCCTTGGAGTCGCTGACAAAAATCTATGGATTTTTTACTTCTGAATAGGGCATAATTTCAGTTTTCGCGCCAAATAAATATTGTCAAAATACAGTGGATTTTGCTACTTATTAATGCTATTAAATTTCGAATCATTGTAGCTAAGTACATCTGATAAAATATGTCAGCAATAGGTATGAGTAAACTGCCCCAAGGCAAGTGAACCTATACACAGTACTGTATTTTGTACGATTCCATGATCTTCACAAGTACACAGTCAATTTTTTGTTTGAATGGATTGACATATGGACACTGAACAAATTTAGTACATAGTAATCAATGTTTGGCGGCCCATGCGCAATTGATTGTGATGGAGACTTTCTCGACGGCAAAATCGTGTTTGAACGGATCAGTTTCCTGAATCAAAAAGTTCACAGGATCAATACCGCTATTAGCCCTCGTTGAAAAATAGTGGTACGTTTCGGCGTTCATGGAGCAATGGCCAACATACGGTACACATAATTCTAAACTATCAGTCGCTTCGCTGAAGACCAAACACTGAAAGAAACATGTGATGTTCACCGTACTTCATATAATTCTTTCCTTTTTTACCTTCACAGGCCTAAATGCGTGCAGAACGAAGTGCATATCATCGTGCAGCTGGCCGTTGGGCGTCAATTCTTTGCAAAATTCGTAAATACAACCCTGCGGTTTAAAAATATAGGGCATAGTTGACAAAGACGTCCAAAAAAGATTCGTCCGCGACAATTTATAGTTCAGAATTTTCAGACATTGCATCCAAATGTAAGCTTGCGATGTTTGGTTTAGTATCGGTGGTGAATTTTGAACAATATTTGACTCAGCCATGGTCAAGCAATTTTGACCGTAAAAGCTCAACTCGCTTGATCCTGAATCCAAAAGTTATTTAGAAAGATATCGAAGTGACATTCCTGCTGACTTCAATCTTTGCAAAAGTTTGAGTGTAAGCATTTTTTACGTACTCGTATGGAGGCGTTATCAGGGAGTCAATCATAATCATCAGCTATAGCTTCTATAAAGCAAATTCTGGAAGATAATCAAATTACAGTTACATTAACTCTATTCGCATTGAAATGTTGGAATTTAAATGAAATCAAACATTATTTTGTCAAAATAAATATTTGGAAAAATTTGCCATGTTTACGATGAAGAACGTGCAATGAAGTGAGGCTTTCCAATTATTAATATTTCATTGCCGTATCTTAGACATAATGCGCGTAGTATTGCAAGAATATTGAAAGGTCTAAACAACGACGCATTATTACAGTTCATTTATTTTGAAATTGCAGATGCAGTGAACCGATGAAATTAAGAATGAACACGGAAAAATAAAAGGCTTGTTACTGTATCATTGAAAAATGATTCTCGTTCATAAGCGATAAAAAGTCAGACTTATAATTTTTTCCAGTTGATCAAAGGCACTTTGAATGTCAACAAAGTTCTATCTAAAATCAAAAAATGGCTAGGCATGATTTTGTTAGTTGATTTGGATCGCTTTTCATCATGAAGAAATTCATCATTTTTGGAAAAAGCAAATATGTCGCAACATGTATGTCGGGTAAAATGTCGCCGTGTGAACCGGGCTTGACCTTGTGTTGTATAGTTTTGGAATTTAGTGGTGCCTTAGATAAGAAATACTTTATGCACAAAAGTCACCAGACATGATGCAGACAACGACTAGCAGGTATCTTCACAGAAGTGGGAGACAAACCCGAATATAACCTCTGATTGGCTTTGGTTTTTTTATTTTATACAGGGTGAGCCAAAAAAAGGCGACCGATGCTAACTTTCATAACTTTCGGATGGATGAAGCTTTTTTAATGCGGATAACTGCATTAGAATGCCCCGTTTGTTTTCGTTGAGAAGGTCAATTTTTATGCTCCTAGCACTTATGGTTACTGTACAAACAGAAATTTGGTAAACTGATTTTTTTTCAAAAAGTAAAAGTTTTAAAATCAAAGCAAAAGTTGTCCCAATGTGAAAAAAGTTTTGTAAAGCTGTTTACACACAACACTTTAAAAATCACCTATATTTGTAAGTTATACTATACGTGATTTAAAGTTATCATTTTCTTGTTTCAATATGGGAAAAACTTGGCCAAAATCAAGAGCTTTTGTTTTTAAATTGGAAAAAAACAAATTCAATTCTGTCATTGACCAGATCGAAAAACGATTAAAATTATGAGTGAGACAGAAAGTAAGACATACCAAAACGGCACTCTTGTAGTCTCCACCTGTGATATGGTTCTCATGATTGGATCTATTATACTTTTCTGTTGTAAAACATGTTGATTTCGTCAATTTTTGTCAATTTTTCAAAATTTATTTGCAAAAAAACCTACGTTTAGTATTTTTGATTCTAGTCAATCAATATTTGAGCAATCTAACTGAAACTTCGCTGTTTTTATGCCAGGTGTTTTATCTATCGACGGCTAACCGCATTAAAAAAGCTTCACCCATTTGAAAGCTATGAAAGTCAGTACCAATCGCCTTTTTTTGACTCACCTTATATATTAACTTTTAAATATAAAACATTAACGTCAGTGTTTCTGCGGTTGATTAGTTCTTAATTTTGATTTTTATTCTGTTCTGTTGAGAGATATTTAATCAATCTCAAAAAATATACATGAACACTTCGATTGCGTAGCCTACGAATCGTATCTACATTATGATATCACTTGACTAATTATGCATGCATATATAATGAATTCTCTGAGATCTCGAAAAAATCTTTTGTAACGTGATAAAAAGTGTGGAAAGGAATTAACACGCACACTTATTGAGAAAATCGTCACCAAGGTTCAAATCTTCTAGAAGAAAAAAGAAAATGTAATATTACTCACTCGATTGTGAAACGTACATCTTGTATGTGCCGGCCTGGCAGGGATTCACTTTCAGCGACATAGCAACTTTGTCTTTAGTGTCGATTAATATTTGTCTATTCGTCCCGTTTTGCGTAAAAGTTATGCAAATTATTTTTGGTGTTGTGCATATCGTAATGCTATTCAATAAATCGACGTCGTTTACCATGTCATCGAAAGTCATGTCTGTTCTGTAGGGAATTTCAAGCTGAAAATGACGATATTCTCCAATCACAGAAACGCACTGTAGTCATAGAACAAATAAATTGATGTCAGTGAAATTCTGGATCTGTATTGTTTACTACTTTAGAGCTTTGATAAACGCCAGACCAACTGAATGGGGATTCATTCATACAATGAATGTCAAACTCATCGATTGCATGAAGCAGTAAAAATTCGGAATACGATCAGAATGAGAATTGTTAAGCCTACTATCAACTTCCCCAAAAACTGAAAATAAATCGAATGAGTTATATCTATAATTAATATTTATGTTTATAATTTTTTCTTACGCAGTCCTTGAATATGAATCAAAATCAAAAGGACAGCACAAAAAAAATTAAAAGAAAATATGTGCTTTACTTTGTCAAGCGCACTTTAAATTTAAATTTTTTGCTGACAAAATTCTATATAGATTCAATTGGAAGACATCGCAAATTTACAATGCCATTTGATAGTAACAGTGGACGACAAAAATGTCGAATGTTTTTTCTCACACTGTTTCAATGAAACTGGAAGCAAGCTCTCTATTTTTTAATTTTTGTTATTTCCTGCCACACTACGCGTCAAGTCGAACTGGAAATTTGAGAGACCACTCAACCAACCCTCAAACTTTTTGGATGAAAAGTTTTGCAATCTAGGTGAGCGATTTTCAAATCAGTACGTAATTTCCGAAATGTTACCGGAAAAATCCGTTCACCTTTCGAAGCATTACTGCTGCCAAAAAAATCAAACTCGCATCACTGATTGTTGAAAACCGCTTTGATTGAGTGAGGGAGTAAAACTTGATGTTGACCACAAATTACAAAAGTATCGAGAAGTGATAACAAATAGTGATTTTTCACTGATCGAATTTTATGAATTTGTCGAATTCTATAAGGGAATAGAACTCAGAACCAGTTGATGAGTGGAATTCAGGATTCCACACATTAGGAAAAGCGTGATATTCGCCTTTTCAAGACTTATATAGCAATTTAAAAAAAATCGATTTCATCGAGTTTAGAATACCTTTTAGACGTTTGTCCGTCGACAGTTCTTAGCGTCAGTTTTTACTTCAATTATTTGTTGGAACAGTTTTCTATGTTGTATATATTTTTTGAAAAACATCTTAAAAGAATACAATACTAAACTAGATGACAAAATTATTCTTACGTGACTTCTTCCGAGATTCATGAACATGATACGAATCGTCGAAGATTCTTTTTTCACTTCCGATGGATTTTCATTTCCATTAGTGTTTAGCTCCGAGGTTTCACGATCCATTAATTAACTTGAAAAAATATGTATTGAGGACTTTTATACGCTATTACTCTATGATTGCTGACTTTGAGATCCCTCGGTTTAAACGAATAATGTAAGCTTCTGTGCGTAAAAAGCCTAAACTAATCGTGTAGCTATGAAAATGACTTTTACAACCCGCTTAATGTTTGTGAATTACATACAGCGAATGCACTGATCAATCTGCTTTTGGCTCATGTCAGTTTTGAGCGGATTTGTATTAACTATAGTCCCGATTTTCTTCTAGACTAGGTCTGGAATTGATCTTTCAGAAGTTTATTTGTCAAAAACTCTATAATATGCAAATGATTTGGACGACAGTGCTTATAATCGCAATTTTTAGTTAAAAATTTTATAAATAATGCCTTGTCTGTTTTTCTTGAAATTCCTGTGAATATTAAGAGTGGAAGTACTATTTCATATTTTTGTCGTTTCCTGCTAAACCATATGTCGCATAAGACTGAAAAGTTATGAGCCTCCTCAACTTACTCTTGCTATTTTGGAGTAAAAATCCTAAAGTAAAAACTTAGAGTAAACGACTTTGAGGGCTGTACTTACTTTGGTCATTTACTTTATAAACATTTTGTAAAAAACGGACTATAGGTAATGACATTTTTTGGAATTGAATTATTTTTCAGAATCGTTTTTCCCATTGAATCTTAGTGATACTCAATTTTACTAAACGCGGTAAATGGCGATACCACCTGATCACAGAAACTACTCTAACACATTACAGCAAAGCTAAACAATTGAGAATGAAGTGAGTAACAAGTCTTGGCAGTTCATTGTCAATGGGTTATACAGATTATATTATAGGTCTCCCAAAAAGTAATCTATCGAGCGTGTTTATCATTCAGGCATTTATGTTTCCTAAAATCACGTATAGTTGCACTTACACTTATTGATCATCTTATCCAAACGCATTTACATAAGGTTCACTCGATGTAGCACTGATTATTTATAGTCTTTTTTGAAATGCTTCCAAATAATGAAAGTGGAAAGCAAGTAGTATTTCAGATTTTTGCAATTTTCTGACAAACTAAATATCGTGTAGGGCTGGAAATTTGTGAGCGTATTGGCCTAACCTTTAGCGATTTTCCTATTGAAAAATTTTACAGTAAGAGCTCTATGTAAACGATTTTGACGACAGTACTGATTTGTGTCACTTTTGTATCTGGAAGCATTTAAAAAAAAAACATACTATAGGTCGCTAAGGGTTCTCTAATGTACTATAATTTACGTACAGTTTCAAACAAAAGTAAAGAAAGAGAAAAAAGTTTCCCCCTAACCTGCTCCCACTCTCGCTTGTTGGAAAGATAGAAATGGCGATCGGTAGGTATGAAACAGTGTGAAAACTACGTTGGAACGCTCAAAATTGTAGCAAAACTGGAAAGGAAGTATTATTTCGGATTTAAACGATATACCACATAAGACAAATCAACCAGCTTTTGAGACACGATTTCTGAGAGATTCGACCTTCTGTTCCTTTGAATTATGGTAAGTTGAAAAATAATAACATCTGAAACTGAGATTTGTTGAGTAGTTTTACGCGCTGAGTAAACTGGCAGCATTAATTTCGCATAAAAATCCAAATTCGCATAGTTACAGGTTAGGAATTTTTACATTTTTTTACATTTTTCGGTCTGTATACGTGTTTCAGAATATCAGCTCAGAAAAGACATGACTCTGTAGCCAAGTGTTCATTACACGCAGGAGACCACGGAAGGGGACGCTTCGGCATGGCCGTTTCGGCGCAAAAAATTTTTCTTCTGTTTTGCTTACTTTCTTTTTTCATCTCATTCCTTATGTATCTTACAATTTTTTTGTATTCTTTGCTTATCGCAAAATAACAGCAAACTTTAAAAGGAATCCATGATTATAATTTGTTTTGCGCCATATTTTTTCTGTATGGAAATAAAACTGCTTTACCTACCGTCTGTTTTTATGAAATGCTTGTAAAGAGAAAATTGACAAAAACTAGCACTGTCCTTGAAGTCGTTTACATAACGTTTGACCATGAAATTTTTTATTCAAAAAATAGCTAACGGTTAGTTGAGTGTGCTCATAGGTTTTCGGTGCAATGTGACATACGGTGTAGCTGAAAATCTGATTGAAATAGTACTTGCTCGAAAAAAGATTTTTTTTATTTGTTGCACTTGAGGCATATGCTTTTTATGACATCACTTTCGCCATTTTCAGTAAAATAACGTCTTCCTTTTTGCATCTTTTATTTTTGCAACTCTTTTCCTGCCTCTGTTTTCTTTTCAATCGTGCATTTTATTCTATCTTTATATACTCTTACAAAACTACTACAACCTCAAAGAGTGACAGAGGAAGTAATGCTGATTTTTTACCATTTTGTTTTTGCATATACAATTATATAATTGGCTGGCGCCGAAACCGAGGATACCATGCTCTATATCCAGGTATGAAATAGAATTTTAAGTTGCTCTTTTTGAACCTTTTATAATATTTTTTATAGTCACAAAAGAAGTCGAAATGAACTTAAAAAATCATTTTGAGCTTTATTTGGGTACCTTCCCATAGGATGCAGCAGAATTTTTTTACCTATTTCTGTGGCCACTAATGTCTAACATTTGTGCTGAAATTTCTGTCAGATATGTGTACCTTTTTGGGAGTTGCAGGGGTGCATATTGTTGATAAAAAAAGCCCAATTAATCCCACTAAATATGCCATAAACGACACGCATGAGACTTATAAAACATTCAGATTAGACGAATAAAAATAAGATGTTGGTCGAATCACTGGTAAAATTTCATCGATTTATTTACGGTGCCCTTGTAGAAAGGTGTCTGAGAAAAGATGCAACAAAAATTCCTCTTTTCAATAATTTGATAGAAAAATGAAACTCTGAGTCAATTGTTGCAAAGTAAACCACGGCTGTCTGAATCCGGCCTACGTTAAGCTGCAAAAAGTGCTCTACAGTTATAGGCACCCTGTTTCACACTTGGCGTAATCTAATTATAGTCGATTGTAGATCCTTTCCAACACAGCGAAGGGCATCTCAATAATTCTGACCGTTTTCTTACAAATTGATACTACACACCACTCGATTTCTGAAAATTCAATGAGAATTTTCATTTAAAGCTTATCGCTCACCAGCCATCAAAGCTAGACCAGTGAAAATTAACTGGCTTCGAAAAACACATTTTCTTACGAAATGAAGGTAAAGACGAATCTAGTTTTTTCAACACTTTATCCGTTGGGAATTTTTTCAAACTAGAAAGCAAATTTGCAATGTGTGCAAATCTCTACAACTCCCAAAACTGTAGCCAAATCGGATTGAAATTATTATGGTAAAAAGTCCAAAAAAGAACTCCAAATGGATTTTTGGCTTTTCTCCACCTCTTTTTTGACACTTTAAAACAGTCTAAAAATTTCTACGTACGAGGTTATAAACTTTTTTCATATCAAATTATGGAGAATTGCCTCCTGCAACGTTTTACAGTAGAATCATAGGTGGCGCGGTAGCGACAGCCTCTAATTTACTTGGACCCCAAAATTCATGTCCCCCTAGAGCCAAAACGGTAAAAGCTAGAAGCTACCGGTTTTTCCATAATTTCGAGTATAGGGGCAAACTATGGGGTGCCTGTTGTCATTTCGCCTCTATATACAAGTGGTGCTCGGTGGGGCCCAAAAAACATGCAAGAAACGTCCTTTTACTGGCCCCAGTTCCACCACGCCCCACAATAGATGTGTCATATCCAAGCTTCATACTTCGGCCTAACCATCTTGAGGGTGCAATCTCAAACGGGTTTTTCATTTTTTTTAAATATGGTCCAAAGTCCCGGGAACCGCGAAATTCGGCAACTTATGGCTTCAAAAAAATAGTTTTTTGCAGTACAATGCACTACGGTGCCAGAATTTTTTGCAGTTTCAATTGAACTAGCAATGTTACTGGAATTTTCCGGGTGCAAATGTTTTTGATGACGAGGAATTCAATGGACGCGGCCACTTCACACAATAAAATTATCCAGAGTGTAAACAAACGTATTTCCGCGATTTTTAGGTGGAAGGGGTTTTCAACGGCGAGGAATTCAATGGACGCGGTCACTTTACACGAAAAATTATCCTGAGTGTAAAACAAAAGTATTTATACGATTTTTTGGGGGGAGGGGTTTTCGAAGAATTCGACTGATGCAGTCACGTCACACAAAAATTATCCCGAGTGTAGACAATGGTATTTCCGCGATTTTTGGAAAAAGGGGTTCCTGTTCATGGGGAACTCAACAGATTAGGTAACTTTACACAAAAAGTTATCCGAGTGTAAGCAAATGTATTTCCAGAATTTTTGGGGGGAAGAAATTTTCGACCACGGGGAATTTAATGGACGCAGTCATTTAACACAAAAATATTCCTGGGTGTAAACAAAGGTTTTTATGCAATTTTTTGGGTTGAAGGGTTTTTAACCATGTGGAATTCAGTGGATATGGTCACTTTACACAATGGTGAACTAACCTATTTCCCCGATTTTTTGAAGGAAATGGTTTTCTACCACGAAGAATTCAATGGATACAATCACCTTACACAAAAAATTATCCGGAATGTAAACAAACATTTCCGAACAGGAATAACCGATAAATGAAGAACACATTGCGCTATTTATAACTAAGAAAATTAATTTTCGGGGATTCAATCTCCAGTCAGGTTGGCTCCAGGGGTAAACGCATCCCATGCTATCGCAACTGTAATTGGGAGGGGGTTGGAGCCATACATGTAATTGGGGGGGGGGGAATTGCTATGGGAATCCCCCCCCCAGAAATCACCGACCATATCGCTAGCCATTGGGCGACTGCCCCCCCCCAGGATTTTCTAATCCAATGGCCACCATATGGTAGCCGTTGGGACCTCCATACTTTTGGTCGGAAAAAAACTGAAAAATGTCAATTTTTTGATTTAAAATATCAATTTTTGAACGAAAATGGTAAAAAATGTGATTTTTCTTGGCGCTTCACGCCATGGATACATTTTTTCGGTCTTTTTAGGGAAAAATTACTATTTTTTTGAACTATTTTTCGGACTTTTTTCGTGAAAAAAATCGAATTTTTTTCCCTTGAGATACCCCTCCACCCAAAATTTTGGGAATTACTGACCCCCGGCCCCAAAAAAGTCGCCGAACCCCCCCCCCCCAGACCTCGGGGCTCCGTTACATGTATGATTGGAGCACCCTACCCCCTAATCCGATTGGACCTCTACCCAAATGACAAAAGAGATCAATGAAGGCTTTTATGTATGGTTGAGGTCCAATAAAAAGAGGTGAACGGATTTATTGGAAAATGCCCCAATGGGGAAGAAAAAAGAAGAATATAATAGAAATGAATAAAATATTTTTAATGTAAAAGAATGAAAATCCAATGTTACAAAAGTGGATTTTTCAAACTTCAACCCAATCTCTCAAAAATCTAGTTCACTCCTTTTTCTAGCTTGGCAACTATCCAACCAAGTATATTCTTTTTTCCTGCTCCATCGGGGCATTTTCCAATAAACTAGTTATACTTCTTTTCTGAAAAATTCAAGGTTTAGTACACTGCAGCCACGCGAATTTTGACTTTCATGCCAAATAGATTGCGGAACGATATTTAGCATGTAAAACTGGGTATGGCCCATAAGCGCGAACGGCCCATTAGCGCGAATGGGCCCACAAGCGCGAAAGGCCCATAAGCGCGAAAACCCAGAAGGGTTCATAAGCGCGAAAGGCTCACTAGCACGAAAACGTCATTTCTACCCTATCATATTAAAACTGCCCGTGAGAAAAGGCGTATAATATGCTAATGAAGTCGACTTTTTGAGTTAACAATAGAAAAAAAAATACAACTAATAACTTCAACCAAACAACAATATATTCAAAAATTTAACTCTATCGTTGATCGACAGATCAGTGATAGAAATCATGGATCCTGGTGTCTGTCTCACAGCTGCGCCATGTTCGACATCTTGCCACGGGTGATTATGGCCGATAATTGAATGAAAATGATTTCTAGTAATTTTTTAGAGTAAATAAAATCTTAAACATTAGCACAGATAAAATCAGAGACTGTAGGTTTTAAACATTAGCACACATTGACAGGGTTTTTTAGCACAGTGCTAAAGGGAGAAATTTAAAAAAAAGTTCGAGAAGAAAGTTGAAGATATCACAAAATTATGGTGAAAAATCAAAATCGTAATTTTCCCAAATAACAACTCAATATCCTCATTATCTTCATCACTTTTGCTTAGTGAACGATTGTGGCACGAATCTGAATCGTCTTCGGCTCTAACCACTTGAACACTACTTGAATAATTCGAAAACAGCTGTTTTGGCATATGCCAAGTTTACACAAATCAGTAATAATGAGAAAGAAATATAATTGTACGTTTTCTGAAAAAAAAAACAATCGAGAACCTATATTGTAGTTGGAGCGCAGTTCCAGCCAGATACAATAAAACCACGTGAACTATTATTCCAACAGAACATGACTAGCGATTCCTAAATGTATTACTTTCAAACTAACCACTGAACTTGTCGGTCATGGGCTAATTTAATTAGAATCAGATGAGTGCCATATTCCTTTCGAAGGTACGAACATCAAGCATGATCTCATGAGTTTATTTATCAGAATTAACAAACCCGCACATTAGTTTTGACACCAGAAAAGTAACATTTTTCAACCGTGCTAACTGCACTAATGAAATATTTCTTCATTAGCACGAATGCTAATGGGACTCGTGCTAAAAAACACTGTACATTTAGTTTTTTCAAATTACATGAGACAATTTAGCATGAAAATTATTAGCTCTTACAATAGTCTTTCGTGCTTATGAGTCTTTTGCGCTTATGAGCCTTTCACGCTTATGAGCCTTTTGCGCTTATGAGCCTTTCACAGCAGAAAAGATAGGACACGCTCAAGTATATACTGTTTTCGCGCTTATGAGCCATTCGTGCTAATGGGCTCATTTGCTGTTATGGGCTTTTCGCGCTTATGAACCCCAACCTGTAAAACTACACGATACATGTGATTTTCAGGTAGCATTGATTTTTAAACTACCGTAGTGAGGATTCAACTTCTCAGGAATTGTGTCATAAAAATTTTCGAAGCAAAAAATTTGAACTAAAGCATTAGTGTAAATGATTTTGGCGATAGTATGTCAAATTTCTGTGTCACTTGCTGATCAATTTTGCCCAACCTCATGTGATTCACATCATGTCGATTCATTATGTTTTTGCGACCTTTTGTTTAATAGTTACTTACTTTTATTTTTGCATTTCATTTCTGTTTCATTTTTGTGTTTTCATTTCTGTTGCATTTTGTTATTTTGTCGTTGCGCACGTAGACTATGGTATGTAACCGATTAGTTAGAATTTCCACCAAGATAAGCTCTACAAGCTCATAGCCATAATTGGAGCATTATGTGCGCCTCTTATCAGTAAAAACTACCGACGTTTCACAACGTGAAACGACTAGTTTGGAGATTCTCTCTGAAAGACATTCATATGTTTAGCATGGAGAGTGAAACTCGCTCCAATGCTTAACATATTGGAACTGGAAAATGTCTATGTGACCATTGGCATATTCTGCAGCAATTTCCGCTACAGAAGTTAGCTTGGGTGTTGTTCGCTCCACCCCCAGGGCATACTGTAGGTCTACAAGGCCCTTTAAAAGGGCTTGTTTCATTAGTTTTGCACTCATTTTTGGGCCTAAATCGTCTTCGTTTTAGCTTGCATCTTGCATCCATCAACTATATTTTATATTAATTTACGTATATTGCGTCTGCAGCCTATATTTTCGAATAAATTTGCATACTACTTAAAGTTCGTCACTGCGTTGCATTACTGTACCCCTGCATAGGAGTTACCCGTCACCCTTTCGCCTAGCACCTGCCCCTCACTCTATTTGTGGAACGTTTGCATCGGCCCCTGACCCCTTTACAGTACACCCCACACCGAACCCGAATGGGACTGCCATCACCCCTGTTCCTGTCATCCCAGGATCCATGAACCCACAAACCCATTGCCCCGCGCTGAGTCGTAGTTGAGAAAAGGACTAGGTAAGCCTTCTCAGGGGATTATTGTTGTTGAGGGTGTATTTATGGGGACCCTTTCATAAGTCAGCCTCACCTTGAGAATCCCCTCAGTTAGAGCAGCCCTCATACCTCTGGGGTTAGGGCCAAAAAGGGGATTTAGGTTTACAATGGGGTCCCCTACAGTAAGCCATTCCACGAGTGGCCTTGTCCTTCATTCTCATTGAATGGGACTAGGGATTGCCACCCCTGACCCGGCAGCATTGTTCATTATTCTACAGCAGAACCCAAGGACAGTACCGAGGTACCCTGTAAGCTCTCCTATAGGCACACCAGCTGGGTTAGGTTTTGGAAGTTGATAGCCAAAGGGAGCCACTTAACAGGGTCACAGTATGTCACCTACAGTGATATGGCCATATTTTTACAAATATGGCATGGGTTTTCCCATCAATGTGATTGGCCACAAATTTGTTCAATGTGACATGGCTCGAGTTTTCTACTTAATGTGACGTGGCCAGGCTGGAAAATTGACCTTAAGTCTGGCTTACAGCTCTTAAGAATGAACCTTTACCATTTGAGTGGAGAAACCTCTCTCAAATCAGGTAAATTGGCCTTTGAGTAGAGTAACCTCTCTAAAATCAGGGGAATCATCACTTGAGTGGACAAACCTCTCTCAGGCCAGGTGAATCGCATTCTAAGTGGGAAAACTGACCCTTAGGATGGCCTCTAGTCCTCATGTAAGTCAGAAACATCCTTTAAGGCAGGTATACTGCCTCTTAGGTCGGAAAATGGCCCTTATGTTGGAGTTTTATCACCAACTCAAGTTGCAACAGCCTTGAGTCCAGTTTTATTACTGTACGCTGGGCATAGCCCTTACAAGTGATCAATTTTATGATTCCTGTGTACATTTTATTGACCTCATGTGTGTGTGTGCAGCCCATAGGTTTAAATAAATCCCCTGGTGTAAGGTTTTCCCCCAGAGTCAATCCCCAAGAGTATAATTTCCCAGAGTTGAGCATTGAATAGAGTATTCTGCTAAAATCTCCTCTGAGCTTTCTTCTCTTCATTTTCCATAAATTTCATTCATTTAGGCCTTCTCTTTATCTGGTTGTGGTCTGACAGGTTACTGTACCACCATAGATATGGACTGGTTACAGTACACCTGCGATTTGCATGTACTCTGACTACAGTATACCTGGGCACGGGTACTTGAGTATCACAGCCCATGAGGTTAATGACCCCCGAGGTTTCGTGGTTCACAATCATGAGATACAGTACTCCTTCCAGACTTGATTCTGGACCTAACGTGTGGTCATGATTTTTTCATTTGTGTCCGGTATTGGTGTCAACAAATTTCTCAAAATTTTTCTTATCTTCACAGAGCACTAGCCAAGTTGCTCATTTTTCCAGTCAAAAAAAAATTAAATCCTACTGTTGACACATTTGAAACTGTGCTTATCAGATCATTTTGCTTATCTCATCCGCCTCAAACTTTTTATTTACTTTATTTTCACTTTCTCGGTCATCTATACATGATGTGTGACACCAATTATAATAACTTTTTCACCCAATAAAATTTCTTATCTCAAAATCAACTCAACAAAAACTCACAACCTACTTTCTTTCCTTTCTAAATGAACAAAATACGTTTTCTCCTTTTCCTTTTCTACTAAATCGAACATTCTTTATTTAAAAAAAAAACAAATTTTTTCATTATCAATCACACATAGGTTATAGATTGGCAACCCTTCAGTAGGTCATTATTATTATTTGGTCAACCTACTGTACGGTCTGTTTTCTTCTGTCTCTGTGAGTTGTTGCAAAGCGGTGATGATTTCACAAGTCATTACCACTGACATCAGCAACGACAACATCACATGTTGTTGTTATAAGGTGGTGTGTCTTGGAGACCCTACCTCTGCCATCCACAACTGACTCCCATGCTGCAGTTGCATTGAGGTACGTGACCCTCCGGGTCATGCCTCTGACATCAGCAATGGCTGCATTACATGTAGCCATTCAGGGGCATCTGGTTCTCTGCATCCTTCCCCTGGCGTCCACAACAGCAGAGGCTCGTGTTGTTGCACTAGGACTGGTTGGTTTACCAGCTTCAGCCCTTGATTTCAGCAACAGCAACACCACCTGTTGTTGTTCTGAGATGTGTGGGCCTTACAAACCCTACATCTGAAGTCTGCAACAACTGCATCTCATGCCATTGCTGTAGGGTAGTTGATACTCAGCTATTTTCTTTTGACGTCAGCAACAGTGACACTCCATGTTACCGTAGCAAGGTTGTTGGCCTCACAGCCCTATCCACTGATGTCCACAATGATATTGTTTTATGTTCCAGTATTGGAATTGAGGTTTTACAATCCTATTCTGACGTCTGCAACAGCAATACTCCGTGTTACTGTAGAGGCTTCATGGCCGCAAGCCCCTACCTCTGACGTTCATACTACAATATGATACTACAGCACTTACATTCCAGTTACCTGAGGTCAGCACCAAGAGTGTGTGGTGGTGTATATCATACCCTTGATGTCAGCACCGGGTTAAATTGGTTTCCAAAGTTGCCACTTAAGTTGTAGGTGATTGTTGGGAAATGACCCTCTCACCTATGGCTCTTGTCTAAGGGTTGATGTCTGTATGTCACTGATGCCTGGGAAACATCAGTCAACATGCTGACCCAACTTGAGATGCCTTCAGTCCGTGTTACTGATCAGGTTGTCGGCCCGGGTAGCGGCACTGTTGGTCAGCACCTGACTGCCTTCGAAGCTTTAACTGCAGGTTTGAACAGGTTACACTCAGCCTCAGCTGGGTTGGTTGCTTAACTTAGGCAAATGTTAGGCACTTGCAGTTGGTACTGCCTGTGTCTGACCTCTGCAAGGGTTGGCAACCTTCCTGTAAATTTCTCATCTAAATTTCTCACATTTCCTCTCATCCATGATCTTCTTCAGTTTCCCCACCAGAATAATTCCTCAGGAATTACAGCATAGCCACCAGTTGGACCTAGAGTGTAAAAGAACCCCCTGTAATACATCTTCCACTCAAACGCCTTCGTTAGCTGGCCTAATAATGTCGGCACTAAGGTTGCCCCTTAATCCTGAGTCCCCCTCCATTGGTTGTCCCTATGGCATAATAAACTGTGAGTCTGCCTCAGCAAAGGTTAGAGTCAGCCTAAACACCACAACTGGGTCCACCTCAGTCCTTACTTTACACTTTACACTCATTTCCGGAGACAGACTGTACCCCTCTCTCAAGATGCTTTGAGTACGCCTCGAATTATTAGGAGGAAGACAGGCATATCCCCACCTCCACCGGGCAAAGCTGGGCCAAGGACCCCCATGCCACCTTTTACTGACTGAGTGTGTCAGAATAGCACCTTGGTACCTGGTGCTCTTTGCCTCCACTGGTGACCTAGTGATCCTCACTACATCTCAGTGATTGGAATCCCAACTACCAGCTGTATATAATGCTCCTGGAGAGCATCCATTCTGTTCAAAACGAGAGCTCCCATTTTGGGCACGGTTGAAAAGTATATGTGAATGTCATCCCCTTGGGAACCTCCTGTCTAGTCATCACACTTTACAGAGATCGCAATAGCTCCTAGTGAGAGAGGCCGGTTGCGTAATAGTGCATCCCCTTTGCGTAATCAGGTGTGTAAACTAATTTTGTCCCTATCTATTTACACCCATTAACTTTATTTTAAGTAGTCCACCTTTACTTATCTTTCTAAGCCACTTCATGTGCTACTCCTGGTGAGCAGGACTTTGGGGGTTAGGAGTACCCCCAAATCTAAGGTTTTGTAAGCTAGTACCTATGGGTTAGCCTCCAAATAAAATCCCTTTTGAGTGGGTTTATCCATCCATATGAGTCCCCTCAATCCTTTTCGGCTGGGAAACCACCATTTCTTTCAAATTTTAATAACTTTCATTCAAACTAATTGGGTCTAGCCCCATTTTCTCCATTTGGTTGGGACATAATCAGTTCCCCTTCCTCATACTGGGCTACACCTCTAGGCATACAGGTGACCAGATAAACTCCCTTCTGTGTCAACCTAATTTACATAGGCCCTTCTGAGTGCTACTAACCTTGTTCTTTTCTAGCCCCATTAACGAGTGGTGGCTAGTTGTTGTAAAGAACAAGCCGTTAAAGCCTCAAAAGGTGGTCGTGAAAACAGTCAAAAACCTCACACGCTTCTTCGCTGCCAGCTTCAAAGAGTAACACTTACCTTTACTCACAAAATAGAGACACCTAGAACAGACCAGTGAGCCTCTAAAGTCAGGTCGATGTCCAATCAAAGCAGCAACACTCAATGTCTGTCGTCGACACTGTCTGACGAGATTTGATGATTACAGTCAGAGATGGCCTGGCTCACAGCCCATATTGCGCTGCTTACGGCTCAGCAAATGAGGCCAGCTCGGAGAAATCTGATGCCACCTACACAGTGGTCGGTGCACGTCCAAAACGCTGGCGATTGCCCATCTGGGGCACATCCACAGATGTGCTCCTTCCATGGAGGTTGCACCCACAATGACCCCAGTTGCTGGGCTCAACATCCCAACAGCGCTGGTCCTAGCGATGCTCCCGCCGCCCACACCGGCCATTGCTATTTTTGTCAAACGAGGGCCCACCCAACTGATCGATGTGACAGACCCTGTCCGCATTGCCATCAAATACGAGTGCACAGGGCCATGGCCTGCCCAAATTGGAATCTGGCAATGCCTGGTGAGAATGACTATGTTAATTCCGGCTACTCTCCTCAGGGGACAAGTGGGTATCCTCGGCGATATGCTAATCCACCTCCTAACAAAAAATGAGGAACCAATATCGGCCACCCCCTTGGCGTAATAACGCCATTGGGGCTACCAACCCTTTTTCTCATCCAGATCTGTTTGACCTAGATGATGAAGTACTTGCTAAACACCTGGTGGATCCTTCACAACTGTGTTATCCTGTCTGTGTAATCAGTATTGGGTTTTCAGCCGCTGCAGTGGTTTTGACACTGGCCCCGACACCTGCCCTACCACCACCGCCGCCAAGATACGCGAGGCCGGTCACTTTACACCCTTCAATGACGCCAAAAACGTCTGGTGATGTCAGGGTGGTCGCGTCATACTGACCAAAGGAGGCAGTGACACTGGTGACTCCAACCCATTTTGCTGCCCAGGGGCCGCCACCTGGAATTCCAACAGACTCCGCACTGGTGGTCATCGGTCACATGGAATTTATGAATCTGATAGGTATACTACCATCTTTTTCTGACATTTCAAGTCTGCAAATCAGAAGTCTTTGTAAGTCCCCAACTTTAATGATTTCTCATTTACAGATTCATTGTCCGTCACTGACACAATGCGGGCCATTTGATCAACAGATTTGGCCAAGAAATATCCGCACCTACCCTGGGTGCTGCTCAACAAACTGTTCGAAGTGGAGGGGCTTACCGCCACCAACATGGTGCTTTCGGCACCAGCAGCATTGCGGATATTGGGGCATGAGGTCCCTGGACAAGCCCTCGAGTTCATTGCCAAGGGTACTATCTGGGGGATGCCCGTCGATAAGATTTTGTTGGATGGCGAACCCTTGTCACCGACAGTGGATGCCGTCCACCGGGCTGTGGAACAGGCGAGTCACAACGCACAGCCCATGCCAGCCATTGCCGCATTACCATCAACCACAATGACAGGGGCCCAGAGGCTGTTGGCGATTGCCCAGCAACAACAATTGGCTGCTGTGACCAACTGGCCGACCGAGTTGGCCAACGCCTTTGAAGAGACTATGTGCATTGTCAACGACGACGTCAGCATCATCAAGGCATCGCCTTTTCCGATGGCTACCACCATGCGGTCCCCGAAGTATGGCATTCTTGGTGAAGTCCACCGGTGCGGGGGGCCTGGTCATCAACTACCCCGGCAAGGAGCTGATATTGATGGAGGACAATGAAGAATGAGGCCACCCAACAAGCCCACACCGTGAATTTTGGTATAAATTTACAGACACCATTTGTAAATAGTTTGTATATAATAGATTCGGCCTTCGTGACATTACTGTTCTTAGGAATGAGTACTGCAATACATGGTGCTCAGAACCAATTTTTCAAGAAGCGGTCATCCACTTGAGCTACCTCAAAAAGTAGAATGCAAACCACCAAAATCTTCATGGAGTCCACGATTCTTGAATTTCACAGTGTATGTTCCTAGTTCTGACCCAATCAGTACATTAGCGTGGAAATGCACATTGCCTAACCGTAAGGTCTGCACCAACACTGGTTTCTTTGGATCTAGGGGCATTACTGCAGATGTTATTACTACTCAGCACCTAGCGCCTGCAGCTTATACGCTAGCACATCATACTAAGGTGTTTGGTTTACAAAAGCTTGTGGAAAACTGCCCTCGCTTTTATAGCACTAACCAAACACTCGATGTGATGAACACATGGTGCTGCAGTGACGTCTGCAAGACAGTCACTAACCTCTTCATGGAGGAGCGAGAAGTGGCTTCATGGGATGGCACTACAGCTCTAAGTACCTTAGGAGATGTAAGTGGATGCAGTCCCACTGCAGGTCAGTGCACTACCCTTGATGGGGTCATTGTCTGGCCCGCTACAAATTTCACAGCACAGTGTCATTACCACCCTCGGGGAAATTACACTGTGTCTGTATCAGGGAACCATGTCATCATCAATGATTTACAGATTGCCCTGAAGATCCCAGGAAATTCTCACGTCTTCCGGTTGTATCCCAACCTCCAGTTAAACACAGTTCCGATGGTTCAGGGTCTTCTTCTATGCATCCATGGAAGATTCAATTTGACCCAGCAGATGTTCCAATTCACAAAGGACTCACGTCCGGATCCTGTCAATGCCAAACTGAACTATCTGGCTCAGCAGATCAAGGAGTCAGAGATTAACAATTTTCGATTCATGTGGCTTGAGCTTTGCTCTCATGCTTAATGCTACCTTGATCTGACTTGGCAGTTGCTTCGCTTCGACCCTACTTTGGGTGCCCTGGCATTTCTGCAGAGGAATGACCTGATGGGTGAATTCACAGATGAGGCACCATGTCAAAAGGTCAATGCCATGTATGTCTATCACTCGTACTGAGTGGGAGACATCTGTTACAAGTATCTTCCTGTACAGGTTGGCGGTACCATTTATTTTGCCACCCCCCATGGCCCAGATCTCATTAAAGTTAGCCCAATTGTGCGGTGTGACCATCACTTTACGGGGATTTTCTGAAATTGCTCGGGCTTGTTTACTGAGTCTGGCACCATCCATGTGAGCCATATTCTGCTTGAACTTTTCTGGAAACAGTGCTTCCACATCACTCACTTTGACGCTCCTGCGCTCTTTCATGATCAGTTGGGGATGACCCCTTCAAGCTTTGCTTTCTTTAAACAATATGTTTACAAGACTGAGCGAATTGAAGCAGTTCTAAACCAGTTGGTAAATTTTACCGCTGGTCTTTCTCTGCAACCAGATTCTCTCTATCAGGCATTTGCAGGGGTAGGGACTGACATCAAGGCTTCTCTGGAAGGTGTCAGTCTGGCAACAAACCATGTGATTACTGGTCAACAGCACAACCTCATTCAGGGCTTACAGTCTATTCTGAGCGGACCGGTTCAGTTGATCTTTAACACCCTCATCACCATGGCAGTACTGGCCGATATTGGATATCTCATCTACGTTGGGACATCCTACTATTTCAGCTACTGCTTGCAGAAAAGGCATGTTCGATTTGCTAGCCAATTTTCTCTGTTGGGTCTTTTTCGTAAGGTCTAATGCTGGGTTGGTTTTCACTATGTGCAGAATGATGTACCATCCCAGTTAGATCAAATCACTCCGTGTTTTGTCATACTGGTTGATGCCAGGGAAACTCCCGCTTTCCTCGACACTGGTTGTCCATGGACTATCATTAGTCAATGTCTTCACAAGGCTTTGATTAAGGAGAGCCCCAAGGCGGCTATGGCATTCCAGCAACATCACAACTTTAACCCATTGATGAGTATCAATGGGGAAGCCGTCCATACTCTCCTATCGGGACTGTATGAGATCATGTTGCCTGGGACTCGCCAGCTGAACACGAGGATTGATATACATCTCCATGTGTGTAAGACTACACCTCCTTTCTGGGCACCAGTCGATCTGATTCTTGGATTGGATTTTCTTGAACAGTTCAAGAATATCACATTTGACTACCAACAAAATGTCTATCAGTTGAATGCCGTAGAACTGCTACTTCTATTGACAGGAGCTGAGATTGATCAGGTCGAACCCTGGTGGGAGGACACACGTTCCCTACCAAGGGCCTCTTACAGGTCCGCATCTTGATCAAGATCAAGGACTTTGTCCATTTCTTGGCCACCCTCACAGGTATCCTCCATTGCCTCATCACGTGGGTTGACCAGAGAAACCCAGACCTCTACCAGGCGGGCCAGTCGTCATTTAATAGCCGTGCCAGGGTCAGGTTGCGCTCGACCCCCACCTAGAAACTCTCCAGTTACACTGGAGAAGGGCAGGTTCTATGAGCCTAGTGATTCCGATGGGCCTGCATCACCCCTGTAGGAAGTGCCACCACTTTCAGACACAGAAGTTGAGACATTAGGAGCTACTCAGAGCTCAGGGGAGGGATAGGATCATGTACTTACTGTACAGGTTCATCCCACTTCCCCGAACAACCTGGAAACATCTGTTGGTTATGTGCTCTGGTATGACTACTCCATCACACTGGTTTGCCAATTCCAAAGGAACTGATACGCCAAAGTCGAGTTTTGGTGATACTGCACCTGATCCAGGTCATGTAGTGTCAGCCTTCCACCCCACTGGAATGAGGACCCCTCATATCAGAGTTCTCCTGAACAACAGGGTGGAAGCCATGATTGATACAGGAGGGGTTTTCTGGCTCCTGGATCACAAGTTGGCAGTCCAACTACCCAACTTGATGCTCACAGAGACTAGGGCTCGCCCCATAGCAGCCAATGGGTCTCCGATTCTACTGCTAGGTGCTGCCTATGTCACCGTGATAGTAGCTGATGCCTCTGAATGGATTCAGGTCCAAATACAGGAGAATTGTTCAGCTGAACTAGTCTTGGGGATGAACTTCCTCGGAGGGCTCAATTGTGTTAGCTTGAACTGGGAGAAATCCTTTCTCCAGTTCAAGGACTGCAAGGTCCCGTGTGATGGCCTCATTCACAATCCTCCTTCTGCACCTGATGCTCTGCCCTTGCAGGAGTTGATTATCCTTCAGCCCCACTTGCTGATGCAATTTACTACACCTGTACGATCGCTATATAGGAATGTACCAGAGGTAGCTTTCTTCCCTAAGCCCCTCTTGGGAACTCATAACAGCAAATATTTTGCTGGTACTGTAAGTACTGTGACCAATGGTTGCATACCCTTACAGGTAGTCAACCCGAATACACAATCAGTGGTTCTCTACCTGCACATGACCATCCATGATGAGCAGATGCACACTGATCTCTCACAGGGATCGTCGGTCAAATCGGATACCATCCTTGATCGAAAGTGGGTTGAGGCAAATGCTGTGATATCCCCTGATATCTCCTCACAGGACAGGACAGCATTACTTGACCTACTGGTCCCATACAATGACCTCTATGCTATTGATGAGAAGGACACAGATTCCATTGACCTTGTGCACCATGAGATCAGCACGGGAGATGCCCGCCCAGTCCCCTGATTTCCTTACTGCACTGCGCCTAAGGAAAAGGACCTCATGATGCAGGAAGTCAGGGTTCTCCAGGACAAAAGTATTATTCAGCCTAGTACATCACTATGGGCTATGAATTCTGTCCTGGTGCCCAAGAAAAATAAATCGCCCCTTGTGTGTGTTGACTTTGGTGGACTCAAAGAGGTCACAAAAAAGATGTCTATCCTCTCCCATGGATAGATGACATCCTCAACACACTCAAGGGTATGAAATACTTTACTACCCTTGATCAGGCTAAAGCCTACTGGTTCATACCTACTGCCGAGGCAGACAAGGAAAAGACTGCCTTTAATGCCCCTATTGGACTCTCCGAGTTCAACTATCTGCCTTTTGGTCTCTGTAACGCCTCTGTGGTCATTCCAATGTCTCATGGACCTGCTCCTCACAGAAATACAGTGGCGTACAGCATTGACCTATCTCGATGACATCTTGGTGTTCTGGAACTCTCACACCCAGATGCTTGAGCCCCTGAGGGATGTGTTTACACATCTCCGTCAGGGTGGAATGAAGCTCAGACTGAGCAAGTGCAAGTTTTCACACTTGGAGGTGGAATATCTAGGTTACCCCATCTCACAGAATGGTCTAGAACCAAATAAAGTCAAACTGGCCACTGTCCAGAATCTACCCATTCCACAGAACGCCAAAGACATCAAGTCCTTTCTTGGCCTCAAGTCTTATTATAGGCGTTTCATCCCTGGTTGCGCTCCGCTCAGCGAGCCGCTGACTAAGCTCTTACGCAGGGTAGTAGTTACGTTGCTGTGGTCAAAATCTCAGCAAGCGGCATTCAAAGAACTCCGTAGAGTGCTGACGAACCCCCTATCCTGGGCCATCTGGACTTTACGAAATCCTTCATCCTTCAAACTGATGCAAGTATTTCGGGGATAGGAGCAGTTCTGAGCCAGTTAGACGAAAATGGATACGACCATCCTGTCATGTACGCCAGTAGAGAGTTAACAGCAGCTGAAAAGAACTACTCTATTACTGAGTTAGAGACTCTCGCTGTTGTCCATTTCGTCAAGCACTTTGGGCCATACCTCTTTCAACATGAGGTGGTCGTACAGACTGACCATACTGCTGTCAAGGCTGTGTTGGAGAAACCTAACCCATCTGCCAGGATAACTCAGTGGGGTCTCCCGCTCGCTGAATTCAAACTGACAATTGGGCTGTGAAAAGGTTGGTCTAACAGTAATGCTGACGCATTATCCTGCCTACTAGATCATAATTCCCTTACCCGTGTGAGTATGGATGATACTCCCCTTTACAGGCCTGAGGGACAAGTAATGGTGATCACCGATGGTGCTCAGTGCCTGGCGAGATCATCTGAATTATGACATTTTAGCTGGACACTTTGGTGCTAGACATACCCTGCAGCTTATAGCCCGCAGGTACCACTGGCCTTCCGTCAGTGCCGACGTCAAGTCCTTTTGTCAGCAGTATGATCTTTGCCAACAGAATAAACCCGCTAGACAAAAGACCCGAGCAGCTCTGAAACCTATCACCATTATGGGACCGTTTCACCGAGTAGGTGTCAACTGTATGGGACCAATGAACACTAGTGAGGCTGGCAACCGTTTTATTGTAGTCTTTATCAACTACTTTACCAAATGGGTTGAAGCTTCCACTACTCCAGATACCACTGTGCAAACTATAGCCCGCCTTTTTGTTACACAAATTGTCTTATCATTGATATTTCCACAAATGAAATGCAATGCAAAACAACTAGTTTGGAGATTCTCTCTAAAAGACATTCATATGTTTAGCATGGAGAATGAAACTCGCCCCAATGCTTAACGTATTCGAACTGGTAAATGTCTATGTGACCTTAGGCATCTTCTGCAGCAATTTCTGCTGCAGAAGTTAGCTTGGGTGTTGTTAGCTCCGCTGAGGGCATACTGTAGGTCTATGAGGCCCTTTGAAAGGGCCTGTTTCATTAGTTTTGTACTCATTTTTGGGCCTAAATCGTCTTCTTTGCACTTTAGCTTGCATCTTGCCTCCGCCAACTATATTTTATATTAATTTATGTATATTGCATCCATCACCTATATTTTTGAATAAATTTGCATAGGACATAGTGTTCATCACTGTGTTGCATTACCGTACCCCTGCATAGGAGTTACCTGTCGCTCTTTCACCTAGCAACTGCCCGTCACTCCATTTGTGGAACATTTGTGTGGCCTGCCGACCTGTTTACAGTACACCCCGCACCAAACCCAAACTGGACTGCCATCAACCCTGTTCCCATCCTCCCAGGATCTGTGAACCCTCAAACCTATTGCCCTGAGCCGAGTTGTAGTCCAGAAAAGGACTAGGTAAGTCTTCTCAGGGGATTATTGTTGTTGAGGGTGTATTTGTGGGAACCCTTTCATAAGTCCCCCTCCCCTTGAGAATCTTGAGAGCAGCCCTCGTACCTCTGGGGTTAAGGCCAAAAAGGGGATTTAGGTTTACAATTGGGTCCCCTACAGTAAGCCATTCCAGGAGTGGCCTTGTCCTTCATTCTCATTGAATGGGACTAGGGATTGCCACCCCTGACCCGGCAGCATTGTTCATTATTCTACAGCAGAACCCAAGGACAGTACCGAGGTACCCTGTAGGCTCTCCTATAGGCAGTACCAGCTGGATTAGGTTCCCGAAGTAGATAGCCAAAGCGAGCCACCCAACGGGGTCACAGCATGTCACCCACAGTGACATGACCGTATTTTTACAAATATGGCATGGGTTTTGCCATCAATGTGATTGGCCACAAATCCGTTTAATGTGACATGGCTCCAGTTTCCTACTTAATGTGACTTCTGTCTTTTTCAATTTTTGCATGAAAAACAAATTACACTTTAAATTTAGTGCTGCACATTCATACTATTACTTTTCGTGTTTTCTGCTATCATGTTAGTCTTTCAAGAGGGAAAGTTTCTATATGTTGGAGTAGACCTCACCTAGTCAGTTCATAACATCATCAAGAAAGGTAGGTGTTTAACTCCATCCAAATAGTGGCTTTTCAAGGCAAGTAGGAACTTTTTCTGTTAGAGCATAACAACTTTGGCATTGATCGATGGATCTCATTGAGATCTATTCAATAATATGGTTTAGAACTAACAGTGAATCACTCTGTTTGATGGAATTATGAGTGATTAAAGTTTCTACAATTTTTTTACCACTGACATTTTCGAAATATTTGATGTACATATCCGTTGTGTCTCAGTCTTAGGTAAGCTTTGTCTCAGGCTCAGGCTCAGGCTTGAGCTTAGGCTTAGTGCTTATGATGGAAAACTAATAAAATGCGAAATGGTCGTAAAACTGTAGAAAAGATCCGACTAACGTTTGGCAAAATTTTGTTTGACCTTCCATAGATTTCCTTAGCTGCCGACATGAAAATTTCCATTAGTGTGTAAAGGCCGTTGTATAGTAATCAGTAATCCTGATCCTTAATCCTGAGTTCCTGATCTGATAAGGATCAGGGAAGGAAAGGACCGGATAAAGTTGGCCTTAAAGTGCGTGAATTTAAAGATGACAAATATTTTACAGTAAGATTAGATATTCAGATAAGTAAGTTGCATTAATAAATACGACCAGATAGTTGATTTTATACATTTTATAGATTTTGTACATGGTATGGTTTATTTTTTTGTTTGGGTTCACGTTACACATGTTTACATACATGTGTTTACATTATTTTTTGCGGTTTTTTTTGTTTATTTGTCATATTTTAATTTCCCCTTAATTATTTTTTTTAATTTTAAACTTTAAAATTTTTTAATTTTAAGTTTTTCAATTTTAAGTTTTTCAATTTTAAATTTTTCAATTCTAAATTTTTCAATTTCAAATTTTTTAATTTCAAATGTTTTAATTTCAAATTTTTTAATTTCAAATTTTTTAATTTAAAAATTTACAATTTAATTTTTTAATTTAAAAATTTACGATTTAATTTTTTAGTTTTGAAATTTTTAATTTAAAATTCTTTTAATTTTAATTTTTTTAATTTCAATTTTTTTTAATTTTAATTTTTTTTTTAATTTCTACTTTTTAAATTTTAAGTGTTTTCAAATTTGTTGTTTTTAAATTTAAAAATGTTTAATTATAAATTTAAAAATTTTTAATTATAAATTTAAAAATTTTTAATTATAAATTTAAAAATGTTTAATTATAAATTTCAAAATGCTTCATTTTTGAATTTTAAATTTTTTTAATCTCAAATTTTTTCAATTTCAGTTTTTTTAATTTTAAATTTTTTTTTCAATTTTAAATTTTTTCAATTTTAAATTTTTTTTAATTTTGAATTTTTTCAATTTTAAATTTTTAAATTTTAAATTTTTTCAATTTTAAATTTTTTCAATTTTAAATTTTGTTAATTTTCAAATTTTGTTAATTTTCAAATTTTGTTAATTTTCAAATTTTGTTAATTTTAAAATTTTTAAAATTTGTTCACTTCAAATTTAGAATTTTTTAAATTAATAAAGTTCGAAATTAAAATTAATTAATTATTTAGAAAGTTAATTCTTCAAAAATTAAAAACACTGGACTCAACAAAAACAGCAAATGTACCGTTTTGTTATAGACAAACATGGCTACAGTATTAGTACACACTGTAGTTGCGCAGTATTGCACTTGCGTAAAGTGCGCATATAGTTCACCAAAAAACATGAAAAAATCCATTTCGTAGTTGACTACTCTATCTTACCTGGTAGGAAATTCTTAGTTTTTGCTAATTTCCCTTCATTTTGCATTCCAATTACCGGAAAATATAACTTAGGATTATGCGCAGGCTTAATCCATTACGCATTTGATGAGTATTTACTGTAGCTTGTAGGTTTCACAATCTCCTAAAAAGTACGGAAGGCTTCTATTTTGTTCCCGACGTCAGGAAAGCCATCCTTTCCCGATCAGGAAGACATCAGGAACGCCTCTCCTTATCAGGTCGGGAACGCTATCCCAATCCTGATTTAAGGATTACGGATTGCATCAGGATCGAAAATTTAGGGAACGAGCTTTCCTGACTGAAGAAAGGCCCTTTTTTAAAGGATCGGGACGACTCGGCCTGTAGTCCCGAAATATATGCACTCTATAGTGCATTGGATATGGTTATGAATTGTGATGGTTATGTGGTTATGAATAATGTCATATGGGTTTGGGGCATTACAATTTGAAGACAGTACAGGATAAGATTTTCAGCCAACGACGTTTCAAAAACAGCGAGTTCTGTCGAGAGTGATTTTTCATTCGTTCGTGCTAACCTGTTAAGGCCGATGTATAGTCGTCCTTATCCTTTAAAAAATGGCCTTTCCTGAGTCAGGAAAGCTCGTTCCCTAAATTTTCGATCCTGACGCAATCCGTAATCCTGAAATCAGGATCGGGATAGGGTTCCCGATGTCTTCCTGATCGGGAAAGGATTGGCTTTCCTGACGTCGGGAACAAAGTACAAGCCTTCCGTACTTTTCAAGGATCGGGAAAGCTACACGCTACAGTAAATACTCATCAAATGCGTAACGACTTTAGCCTGCGCATAATCCTAGTTACATTTTCCGGTAATTGGAATGAAAAATGAAGTGAAATTAGCAAAAACGAAGAATTTGCCACCAGATAAGATAGAGTAGAAGGCTAAGAAATAGATTTTTCATGTTTTTCGGTGAAATATGCGCACTTTACGCAAGTGCAATACTTTGCAGCTACAGCGCGTTGTAATACTGCAGCCATGTTTGTTTACAACAAAATGGCAGATTTGGGGCTTTCGTTGATTGATTCCAGCGTTTTTATTTATTGAAAAATTAACTTTCTAAAAAATTAATTAATTTTAATGTTGAACTTTATTAATTTAAAAAAATTTAAAATTAAAATATTTAAAATTAAAATATTTGAAATTAAAATATTCAAAATTTAAAATTTCAAAAAATTAAAGTTTAAAATTAGAAAATTTTAAAGTTTAAAATTAGAAAATTTTATCATTTTAAATTGAAAACATTTTAAATTAGAAAATTTAAAATTAAAAAATTTAAAATTAAAAAATTTGAAATTAAAAAATTAAAAATTTGAAAATTAAAAATTTAAAAATTTAAAGTTTAAAAATTTAAAACCAAAAAATTTTAAAATTTCAAATAAAGAAATTTTAAAATTTAAAATAAAGAAATTTTAAAAAAATATAAAATTCAAAACTAAAAATTTTAAACTGTCAAATAAACAAATTTTAAAAAAAATATAAAATTCAAAACTAAAAATTATAAAATTGAAAATTAAAAAATTTTAAAATTTAAAATTGAAAAAATTAATTAAGGGGGAATTAAAATATGACAAATAAACAAAAAACATCGAAACAAAATAATGTAAATGCATGTATGTAAACATGTGCGACGTGAACGAAAACAAAAAAATAATCAGAATAATGTATAAGATCAATAAAATGTATAAAACCTACTGTCTGGTGTCGTATTTATTTATACAACTTACGCATCTCAATATCTAATCTTACTGTAAAATATTTGTCATGTAGTCGTCCCGATCCTTAAATTTAGGGACGTTAAGGACGACTTTACCTGGTCCTATCCTTTCCTGATCGTTATCGGGTCAGGAACTCAGGATTAAAGATCAGGATTACGGATTACTATATATCGGCCTTTACAGTTCCTGAAAGCAGACGTTGGAGGCATATTTCGGTGTAAACAAGACCTATGGGAAAAAGTGAAAAGTGCAAAAGAACATGCATCGCTGTTGACTTTAGACTGCGAAACAACTGATTTCAGAATTTACACTTAAAGACCCTCATTGAGAGAATATCATCATTCATCATTATTCCGGTAGATTTGCCAATTCGCGCATAAATAATTTTGATTATAAGGAAAAAATAAGCTCATGTCAGTAGCTTCTAGAAAGCACGCGCCCCGTGATACTTGTGCTTCACACTACATTGATACTTGTCGATCTGCCGAACGAACCATGGCCTTATTTTTCTTTACGGTATATTTGTTACTGAAGCTTCACCAAGCGTTGTACGTAGGTTCTAGAAAGCCACCGAGAAGAAATTTTCTCTATGTGTGAACTCAGTTTACGTTCGTGAAAATTTCTCAGTCGTCAAATATGTACTAATTATTAGTACCAAATCAGCTAGAAAGAAGTACGCGTGTCGAGTAAAAACTTAATTAATTAGCAAATGATGTTTATGTCTTAAATTGACTATTACACAGACGTCAGAAGGTCGACAGTTTCATCGTTCCCCCAGTCTCCACAGCCGCGGTTCGGTATACAGGAAATTGACGAACCGGAAATTATGGCATTCTGGGAGGTCGCGCCGATGAATGACTCCGAGCTAACCAGTCAAGGGGCTGCCCACGACATAGAGTCAGGTACCATGCAAAATACCAGTTGCTGATCAATCGCTTTCTTTACTTCAAGAAAATTGTAGAGCTTCCTGTTTGAGGGAAATCTTTAGTGTCTGCTGTTCTAGCACCTTCACCTAAGCACCTTCACCTATGGTGCCCCAGAATTCTATCATTTCAGTTTTTAGTTCATACATTCCTACAGTAGCTGTGAAAGTAATTATCATCATCGAGCACCGTTTCGCACACACTGCATTGTCATTCAAACATGTTTTTGAATCTATGGTCTGTTTTTCTTGAAATGCTTCTAAATACTGAAAGTGGAAAGCAAGGAGTATTTCAGATTTTCACGATTTGCTGATGAACAATTTATCCTATAGGACTGGAAACTTGTGAACATACTGACCAACCTCTAGCAGTTTTTCGTATAAAAAATTTTACAGAAAGAGCCCTTACGTAAATGCTTTTGACGACAGTACTTATTTGTGTCACTTTTCTATTTGGAAGCATTTTATAAAAAACAGACTGAAGATAAACGCCCAACCAATGAAGTTCTATAGTCTGTTTTTTATAAAATGTTTCCAAATAGAAAAGTGACACAAATCAGTACTGTCATCAAAATCGTTTACATAGAGCTTTTACCGTAAAATGTTTCACTCGAAAAATTGTTAAAGATGTTGAAAAAATTTTTTTTAAAATTGTATGCTCTGAAATTTCTCGACATATATGACATATTGTTCATTAGAAAATCGTGAAAATCTGAAATACTACTTGCTTTCCACTTTTACTATTTAGAAGCATTTCAAGAACAACAAAGTATAGGACACCATGATGCATCTTTACCTAATACTTGAGAAGAAAAATATGGCTTGAAATGCTGGTAAATTTTTTTTCATCCAGGTTTGATGGTTGCTGAACGAAGTACTTCAAATTATAAACCGAAAATTTTGAAAATTTTCATTGAATTTCAGAAATCGAGTGATTGCTTGAATCTTATTTACAGGAAAACGGCGAGAGGTATTGAGATGCACTTTGTTGTATTGGAAAGACTCAGGAATTTACTATCGTTTGCTTTATTAAAGTCCGGGTAACATTACGTGGTGTGAAACAGGGTGCGTCCAACTGTAGAGTACTTTCTCACAGCTTAGAGTGGAGCCAGACAGACAACATTTATTTTGTAACATTTAACTCAAAGCTTCGATTTTATCCAATCAAATTCCTGGAGATAGAAATTTGTGTTTCATCTTTTCTGAGACACCATGTTGCACAACCATTGTAAATCGATGAAATTTTACTAGTGATTCGACTAACATCTTTTCTTTTTTCGTCTAATCTGAACGTTTTCTATTTTTCATGGATCTCGTTGATACATATTTAGTGCGACTAATCAGCATTCTTGTATCAACTTAAGGCCCATCTATACTTTTTTCTCGAAAATCTGTCGCAAGTGATTGCAACGTTCAAAATCGAGCGAATCCCCCATTTTCTCTGTGCGCAAGAAAGATCTTGATGAGTTCTATCCAGTGAAGTATACTTTGCAAAAAAAATTTGCATCGTGTTGCAGAAATCAGTTATTTTGTAAGCATCTTGCGTTTCTTACGTTTCTTGCGTCAAAGCTGGATTTAAAGCGCACATTAGATACTTGTTGAACGTGCTGATTATCGTTCAATCGGAAATTTCAATATCTACCTTGCGATGTATTATACACTGAAATTGCTCCAATACTTGGAGAGCAAATCGCTTGCGTATGTTTTTTAGCGAAAAAAGTATAGATGGGCCTTTACAGAACGTGCAGACACCTATAGGTCCCAAGACGGCACGCATATCTGATTGGAATTTTTTAACACAATATGTTGGTCTGTATAGTCTGTTTTTCTTGAAATGCTTCCAAATAATTAAAGTGGAAAGCAAGTAGTATTTCAGATTTTCGCGATTTTCTGATATACAATATATCATGTAGGGCTGGAAATTTTTGAGCATGCTGACCTAACCTTTACCAATTTTTCGAGTGAAAAATTTTACAGCGAGAACTTAATGGAAACGATGTTGACGACAGTACTGATATATTTGGAGGCATTTTATGAAAAACAGACTATAAGTGACATTAAGAAATCAAAAAAAAATCCGCGGCATCATCTGGGAAGGTGCCGAAGTAAAGGCCGAATGTCACTTCATGCTTCCCGCGTCACGCTACAGTAAAAAGAAAAAATGGACCGATCAAAATCGAGCGTGAACCGCTCGCCCGCCTTGGAAGTGACATATGCCAAGCGGGCAGGCCGCCAGCGGTGTCGCTCGTGACGACCGAAATCCCCGCTAGCAATACTATTGTAGTTTTTCACGCGCTAGCTAGTTTAGAAATTTTTCTATCTTAGCGGGCACCACTCGCACCAAAATTTTCATCATGGTCTTTTGCAAAATTATCGTTCATTCGGCGATTTGAATCGAATTTATTGCTTGAATGTACCTCTTCGATGTGTTTGAATAAAAAATTCGTATAAAAAGTGCCAAATTTTTGAATTTTCGAATTTTGTCTAATTTTCGACCAATTTTTTCTGCAACCTTTGTGCTTGGCGGCGGTATAAATTTCAGATATTATTTCTTTCATACCTGTAAAAGGTTCGATCAGTTAGGGATGTAAACCCAAAATTTTTGGGTGGAGTACCGGAATGCCCAAAATTTTGGTGGTGCCCTAAAATTCGGAAAAAGTAAAAAAAAAAACCGAAAATTGTGAAAGTTTTCTAGAAAAAGCCAAAAAAGTCACCTTGGAGTTGGGGAGTCCTGACACATGGGTACAGGGTTTCACCAAGTTAGGGTGTCCAACCCCCAATTACAGGTATGGTTTCCTTGCAATTCTCTGGTGAAATAAAGCAGAGTCGATCTTCTAAGTTCCGCGCACCATTTTATCTTCACAAAAATCAAGCCAAAAATCAAAAATATATGTAAATTTTGGACAAGAAATCGAAAATTTCTTAAAATGGCAAACTAAAACTATCATTATTTACTGAAAGAACGGATTAAACAAGTTTTTCTGGTTCAAATTATTTATTGCAAACATCAGAAAATTGAACTTCATGCAGCGAGCAACACCGCCCAAATTCAGATTGAAATTTCTACAATAAACTTAAAAAATTGGTAGCGACTACCGCTTGCCCGCTGGGTCCTAAACAAGCGGGCTAGCGGTCATCACGCGTCGTGTTGCCCGCCGCGTGAAGTGACACTCCGCCTAAAGGCTCCAGATGACTGTTTCGATTTATTTCGACTGCCTTTTTTTGAAAATTTAAGACAGCATAAAAAGTGTAAAGCAAAGGATAGAGGAAATTTGTTTTCATACCTAGTCTTCATGAACATTTGGCTACGGAGTCACGTCTTTTCTGAGCTGTGATATTTGGGAACACGTTTACAAACTTCAAAATGTCAAAAAATGTAAAAATTACAAACTCTGGGGTACTGTAGCTATGCGAATTTTGACTTTTATGTGGAATAAATGCTGCTATAATATTCAGCGTGTAAAAGTACCCAATATATCTAATTTTCAGATATTTTTAATTTTCAACTTATCATAGGTCAATGGAACAGAAAGTCAAATCTCTCAGTAATCGTGCCCTGAATAGTAAAAGTTGAAAGCAAGTACAGAAAGCAAGTAAAAAATTACAAAAATCGATAGGATTGTTGAACCGTTTGGATAATGCTTATATTTTAGAATATTTCACACAAAAAAATGTTAATAATTAATTTGTACAGCTCTGACGTATAGCTTGGCAGAGAATTACAAAAATATGAAATAGTGTTTTCTTTCGCCTTTCACTTCTCACGTCGGAATACAAGAAAAACAGACTACATAATTTACCAATCACAATTTGCAGTTAAAAAACAGAAGGCAAGAATAGTGTGGCTTCCTGCACGGGGAAAAATTTTCACTCAAGCTTTGAAAAACCGGTTTATGGTCTGAAAGGCCTAATGCACTTGGATTATGCCCTTCTTTTCAGAAATAGTCGCCCGAATTTCCGGCATGTTAACCGATTTCGGGCCTATGTTCTACTTTTACTTACTCATTTTCGTAATCGGTACGTTCGGCAACGCCCGTGTTTTGCACTTAATCGGTCAGCGTTTGCGGCGCCCTCAGCCCGGCCGTTTGCAAAAAAGCGGTGGTCAAATCACCGACTTGTATGTCCTAAACTTAGCACTGGCCGACGTATGCACGTCTTTGACATTGCCAGTCGTACTCTGGTGCATGGCCAGTGGCCGGTGGACATTCGGCGGTTTGGCCTGCAAAGCGTATTCGGCGTTCGACGCTTTGAGCAAGTTTGTCAGCGTTTTATCCATCGTTTTGCTCAGCTTCGACAGATATTTGGCAGTTTGCCATCCAATATGGTCGAGGTGAGCAGCACTATATGACTTAATAATTTTCGTCGACGATTTTGTCCGCTTTAAAGAGATACCGTCGCTGCAGTAACTCTTTGATCATAAGTTACACTCGCTGAAAAAAGATTGTGTTCCTCAACAGTATGTTACAAAATAAATACAATTCTGGGACATTTGGAAAAGTTGTATCAGGCTAGACAATGTTTTGCATCATTTTTATATCCACATTGAAGTATTTCGCCTCATCAGGGTGATATTTCGGCCCGGTCTAAAATCAGCCATTGGTTTAGCTAAGTATGTTCTCCTAGTGATCAGGTGGAAATTTTGCAGAATTAAGTATAAACAACGAAGAGCCTGCGGACTGGAAGCGGGAAAACCAGAATTCAAAAAATGAAATACTCTTATACTTCAAGGGCTTGACCATACATGCACATGGAGGTTTGGGGAAGTCTTGACCCCCAACAGATTTTTATTGACCCTCAGCAGATTCTTGTTGACCCCCTGACCCTCAGCTGATTCTCGCCGATTCGCTGACTCCTAGCAGATTCGACCTCCCAGCAATGGTCAAGAAGATGTTAAAGCCCTATTCAGAAGTGAAAAATCCTAGGATTTCTGTCGGCGACAGTCGGCGACTCTAAGCATTGTCGGCGACTCTAAGCATTGAATAGGCAATTTGCAGAAAGCCCAATTCAGAAGTGCAAAAATCCTAGCATTCTCGTCGCCGACAATGGGCGACAGTCGGCGACTGCACTTCTGAACCGGGCTTAAGGGAAAATGAGCAAGAGAGAAGAGAAAGTCTTCATAAAAATGAAAGTGATGCTGTTGTTAAACGATATTTCTAAACACAGCATACTCGATTCGAAGAAGGTAATATTAAAACTTTAAAAAATGCTGACCAAACAAATAGTTTCTCATAGTTAACTAATATAGATTGAAGAACGTGCTGTTTGGATGTTAGAAGACCTTTTCTAGACTTTGAAAATGATGTTGATCTTATGCCCATCATCATTTGCATCAACTAAATTTTGAGGAATACGAAAATTAATAGAGGAACATAACAAAATCAACTTTCTAGCAGTCAGTATTCGACTCCTTAAAAACTGTCAAAAAACTTTGTTCACTCCTGAACTCCTCAACTCCTAGATCCTTGGTGCAAGCTACTTCTTTCAAGGAGTAGAAAAACGGCTCCTCTAGGAGTCAGATTTAATTCAAGAATCATTAGTGCAAGCGGCCCTGGAGCTGCTCTATAGTAATTTCTCCTGAAACTAATTTTGTTTCTTTCGTTCCTAGTAGCTAGAAACGCAATGATAACGAGGACCCGTAAGCTGAATAAATTTCTTTAACATGAACGGGCATTACAGTATCCAAAAAACAGCTCTCCCCTGCAAACGATTATAACTCTGGATTTACTGTAGCTTACCTTCCCGGATTGACTCGCTCTTTCACAAAATTTTGAGGCGAACTTTTTTTGGATCAAACCGGTGAAATTCAATGTTTCATGTTTTCACAGTAGCCTGGTGCAGTAACATCAATGTTCCTAAGACTCACTCCTGTTTCATGCACGTTCAGTCGATCTCCTCTGAAATCAACGCTAACATAGTAACCGTGCATAAGACGAATTTTAGAATCCTAATAAAAAGAATTTCCTTGCAACTACAGTATATATGAAAATTTTTGCTTTTTCAGTTTTCTGGTATCTCTTTTTTTCAGGCGTCATCGAAATCGAAAACAGGCCGCCATAATGGCCTTGTCGGCTTGGCTGACTGTCGGTTTTTTCACAACGCCCACTTTTATATTCGCCGATGTTTTAGAATCTCGTTACGAATTCCCCGATCCGGAAAATTCGTCCCTGGTCGTCGAAATTGTGGCCACGAAGTGCGTAATTCAGTTAAATTTCGTCGGTAGCACCAACGAAAATAATAATAATAATGACAACAACGATAATATTTCTAACCAAAACGGTAATAACTCGATCGGACAACAAGAATTTTCGATTCTCGACGAAAATTCCGGCGGCGAAGACACGTACCATATTTTCTTGTTATGCAATTTTTTTCTGCATTATTTGATACCGTCGACTTTGATTTGCGTATTTTATTCGTTGATCGCATGGAGATTGAAGAGTCGAAGTCGCAAATTCATCAAGTAAGATAAAGTTTTCAATTTTGCTTCCTGGGAGTCAACATATTTTTTGCCTCAAGTTGGACAATGACTGAAAATAACAGTGCAGAAAAATCAAGAAAAATAATTTCAGTTGAAATGCTTCGATCCTGAGGAGTTCCAGTGGTTGTAGAATTCAGATGATAATTTTTAAGATTGTTGATAACTAGTCTCAACAAATTGACCGGGTACGGCTGTGAAGTGGATGAAACATTAATCCACGCGTGGCATGTGTATGCGAGCATACAACACCTTGAGAAAATAATGGTATGCATAGTCGATTTTAAATATGATTTTCAGCACTGGCTCACCTATACGAAATTGCACTGGCAAGAACATCGATTCAGGCTGAATCAGGCCGGGTTAATTTTCATTCATCTTGATGGCTTGGTATAATTGATTTCCAAATGAGCATCGGATGCAAAGAAATCTGTCGGCATGATTTCTTTGTATTTCGATGCATATCGGAGCATCGAGGAAACAGACTCACAACAATAGTCTGTATTTCTTGAAATACTTCTACATAATAAAAAGCAAGTACTATGTATTCCACATTCTAACGATTCTCTGCTAAATCATATGTCACGGGACAGAACATTTTTGAGCTTACTCAACTATAGTCTGTTTTTTATAAAATGCTTCTAAACATAAAAGTGACTCAAATCAGTACTGTCGTCCAAATCGTTTACATAGAGCTCTTACTGTAACATTTTTCGCTCGAAAAATTGTTAAAGGTTAGGTCAGTATGCCCACAAATGCGCAATCCTATACGATACCGTACTACCCCAAATAAACGCACAGTGCGTTTATTGTTTCAAACGGTCGCTGGAGGGTGCGTCTATTCAAGGGGTGCGTTAATTCGAGGGGGTGCGTTTATTGTTCCAAACCTCAATTTCGGGGGTGCGTTAATTCGAGGTAACGATGAACGCAACCATCATTTTCCAATTTTTATTCAAATTCAAGCAAAACAAAATGATTTAACGTAACACGCCAACGCATATAGGTACTCATTTTAACAAACGAGCGCGAAAAATTGAAAAAATAAATAAGACGCACCCGGTGCGTTAAATCGAGGGGGTGCGTTTATTTTTTCAAATGCTCTCTAGAGGGTGCGTCTATTCGAGGGGTGCGTTAATTCGAGGGGGTGCGTTTATTTGGGGTAGTACGGTATGTTGTTTATCAGAAAATCGCGAAAATCTGAAATACTACTTGCTTTCGACTTTCATTATTTAGAAGCATTTCAAGAAAAACAGACTATAACTGTCAACAATTTTTGATTAAAAAACACTACAGAGAGAAATATGACAAATGAACGATTTTGACAATTGCACTATTTTTTGTAATTTCTCAATTTGCAAGAAATAAAGCAAAGTATACGTCGCATTGCATCATTTATTTCGCCATGTGTTATTTGCATGAGAATGTTTTTGCGTTTCTTTGAAAAAGTAGACTATAGTAGTTTCCCACCAAGTGACTAAAAAAGTGTTCAGGAGTTAAAGTTATGTTCTTTTCTCTAGACAGAATAACCAAAACAACGCTTCGAACCTCTCGGTCAACGAATCGACCGTCGCTGCAGGCCAAAAATTGAGCACTGAACTGCCGATACCGACCGAAGTTCTCAAAAACCGTTATTTAGCGACCGCTCGCCGGATCAGCCAACCGTTGACCATCAGCGATCAGACCACCCTGACCACGAAAGTTAGTCAAGAAAATTTATCATCGTCGTCACATCACAACCGAAATTCAAATTCTTTGACGTCATCGAAAATCAATCGTTCTACTTTGCTGATATTGGCCATTATATTAGCCTACACTCTCTGCTGGTTGCCTTACTGGCTGTTACAATTGGTGTTAGAATTCGCCCACGACCAGTTAGTTTCATTTTTTGACCGCCACTATTTGAATTTCAAAATTTTCAGTCTATCGGCCTACGCCCTGCAAATGACCAATTCGGCTTTGAATCCTTATTTTTATTTAATTTCGACTTTGAACGAACGAAAATCGTTGAAAGGCGGTCAATTGCTCAAACTAATGAACAATCATAATCCACATCATCAACGAAATTTGAGCATCCAAAGCCCGAACCACAACTCACAAATTAGAATCAATGGTTCGGTGATCAGCGTCCTGAGTGATCATAGCCACCAAAGTTCCACGACGGTCGGTGTCTTGCGGCCTAATAAAAAGTATACGGTAAGTATGGTGAGCCATTGGAGCCAAGATTGGCCTCATTTGACCGTCGACCATGCGGTCCTAGCGACGTACGAATCGACGAAGAAAGGGAGGAGAAATTTTCTGGCATCGGTCAAAGCTAGGTTTTATCGTTCCGACGACGTTAAGGGTCAAGCCGTATTTGCCGGACACTTGATTTGAAATTTTGTGTAATTTTGCAAGTTAATGTGTAATATTTGGACGCTAAGAGTCTCAAAATTTAAGAATATTACACATATTCTAGTTGTGTGATTTGTGATCTCCACAACCATAAGTAAATTGTGATCATACAGCAGCCAATATCCGTCAAGGTCATGACTTAAAGCAACAAGAATTGTTTTGCAGATAATTCGATGCTTTTTTTGAATGGCGAACTTCATCTATCCAAATGCCAGAAGAATCATTGCTGAGCTGAATCGGTTTGGAAGGGCATATGACCTTGTCAGACTTTGTGAACACAAATCTACCTTGGATGAATCGTGTATGTCACACATTCATAAAAAGACGACATTGCTTATCATGAACTATTCTTGATACCCTCTGTTACTCGAAAACTTTTGTTCATTTACCGAGGATATGGGCGGAAATTTTCCGCTGTTTTGTTTACTGCACGTGGTCAAAAAAGTTCTTCATCCATAACAGTTAAGGCCCTGTCATACTTCGCCGCGAGGTACCGCGCGTTGTCCTATTCACACTGACAAGCGGCGCCGCTTTTTTACTTTGGGATTTTGATCTTGTCAAAAAATGCGTATTGCTCGTCTCGACAAATGCGAAATACAAAAGATGCGAAAGATGAAAAAACGAAAAAAATCGAAAAATAAAAAGCGCAAAAGAAAAATGAAATCAATCATTTCTACACAGTGCAGATAGAAGCTTGCAAAAAGCCTAGTCTAAGGATTTTGGGCTCTTGCTTCAATTTGCTTCTCATTCCAACGATTGATAGCTCTTGAACTGCTGAGAAATGTCAGTTTACATAAATTGATTTTGAAAAATTGAATATAGATACACGATTATTCATTCACATATCCAGATCTAATCTGGATACGGTCGGACCTGCTGCTTAGGACCCATATTCAAAGTGGATCCATCTTTTCCCTAGTATTCGGGAAACCGGAACGTTCAGGGAATAGGGACTAATGCATTTTTTGGGGAAATTGGAAATTTATTCATTATTCGGGGAATCGGAACTTACGGGGAATATGGACTTTCGGACAATTGGCATATTTGCTGAAAAGAGACGTTAGGGGAATAAATACACAACCAAAATGTGCGAGTACACTTGCTGTTGGAACATGTTTACAGCTATACTTTGCATATTCATAATTTTTACACATTGTCTTCATTGCAAATTAAGTGATCAACTTATTAGTAAATCTTCATTGAAAATTAAGTAATCCATTTGGTAAAATAATTTGACGTGTCAGAATTCAACATTCAAGTGAAAAATATGATTTAACTACATGTATAGATGTCACAGTATGCAACAATATGTTACAACAGTATGCTGCAACTTTTCAACACATGGCTTGTTCGAAAATATCGTTTCAGTTGAAACTTGTTGGCGGCGCCGCAGAAATTACAAAAACCTATTCATGCTTTAAAGGTGGTACCACGCGGTACCGGCCGGCGCCGCTTTTTAGTATGGATAGAACAACCGGCGCCGCGCGGTGAAGGACCTTTATAAAGATTACCAATTTTGTCGTATTGAATTTATTTTCGTGAGATAACTGCATCGGTTATTTTAAATTGAATGAAGTGTGGATTGTATTTCTATCATTTATATTCGACAAAACACAAACTAGCGTTTGTACCACCAAATCCGAACGAATTCGTCAATGCCGATTTTATATTTTCGTTGAAAAATTGGTCAGGCCATCGGATACATTCATCTTTCACAAATTTCAACTTTGATGGAAAATCTGGCGATTTTAAATTTAAAGTCGGCGGTATGATACGATGTTTCAAGGCCAATATTGTGAAAATAGCTTCAACCGAACCGGCAGCCCCGAGCATGTGACCGGTGGCGCCTTTGGTTGAAGAAATGAGTGGATAATTTGGCTGCTTAATCGATGTCTAAATTGAGAAAAATTCGAAATTTTTTTAGATAATCTTTACAACATGGACCAATTTATTGGTAATATAATATTTTTTATCGGTGATTTCTGGTCATCTCTTAATTTAAATCATAAAAATTGACAGTCCCAACAGATCGCGCACTAATAGTAAGGAAAACTTTAGTTTAAGTTTTTAAAACAAAAGCAATTTGCACTTGCACATAAGAATACATTTTTTCCTACACAAGGGATTACTGAAGTCAGCAGCTCTTAAGAGAAGGACTTTGTGAATGATTATTGTTACGACATACAGTAATACAAGAACCATACCTGCAGTTATGGGGTAGCCGCCTCTCAAATTCTGTTATATCCCCCAGAACCCTATAGCTCGAAAAAATTGGACAGAAAAGGCATTCATTCGACTTTTTCCCCAAAATTTTGGACTGATCACCCAACCGGTCGCACCTCTTACAGGTTATGAGAGAAGACAATTTTAGAATTTGCGATATGGTCTATGAAATTAACCAATCTGTCTCTTATAGGATGCTCCTAAAATGAAACATGACACAAATATGTACCAATTTGAAAGTCGCTTAGACGAAGCTTTTATAGTTTTATTTTTATAAAATCCTTCTATATTGAAAACTGAGTCAATACCGCTGTCAAAATCGCTCACAGACAACTTATAGAGTAGAATCTTTCATTCATAAATTGCTAAAGGTTGATCAACTATGTTCCCAAATTTTCAGTAGTAGAGCGACCTACGTTGAGCAGAAAATCATAAAAATACGGAATAGTTTTTGCTTTCTACTTTCACACAAATTACTGAGGTTAACTGAATGGTATCACTAATTTTCAATTGACAGAACATAACAAAAACAATAGTACTTGCTTTCCGGCTTTATTATTTAGAAGCACCTTAAGACAAACAGACAAATAGAAGCAGCAACTCTTAGAGCATACAGAGAACCCTCGATTAAACAAAGTTGAAACAACTTTTTTGAACACAGAATGCGATCGAAACCACTGATGTCATTTAAGTAGTTGGTTATTGCAAAAAACACAATGGTGTAATCACTTTTGTTTGAGAAAATCAACTGAGTGAACATTCAGAAAGGACTAACTGAAGGTAAGAACCTATAATACAGTAAGGCAAACAGGCATAAGCTCTGGGTCTTCCTATGCTAAATTCACTGCCGTTCCATACGTCTAAGATTCATCTACGCCAGAGCTTTACTTGTATTAGTCGGAAAAACTTGCTAAAGTCTGATGTAATAACACTGACGATAGCTTAGACAGCAGAAATTCGTATAGCTTCACAGTTTAACAACGTTCCAAATTGAACGAATGCATCCAGAAAGTGGAACGTTCAGTACACAGTATTACACACGGCTCGGATAATTTGAAATAAAATTCTCTCGGATTCTCGTTTCCGAAATTTCTGCATCTGACCTTGAAACACTCACCGAACGGTCCAAAAACAGTTGTTCAACGGCATTACATTCGATTTCGTCGCCCATGGGCGTCGACGTGGCGTGAGCGTTAATGTAATCGACGCCAGGCAAGCCGGCGTCGTCCAAGGCTCGTTTCATAGATAGATAGGCGCCTCGACCGTTTTTATCCGGCGCGGTTAAATGCGATCCATCGCCGCTCAAACCGTAGCCTACTAGTTCGGCGTAAATTTCGCAACGCCGTTCGACCGCGTGATCTAAATTTTCTAATACTAGGATCCCTGAAAAATTCGAGGACTGACTTTATACAACAGAATTTTTATCGGAGCAAAATCAATTTTTACAATTTTTAACGGATTTTTGTGTAGCTTTCAGACATTTGCTTCACAGCTTAATTTTTTTCTTCATTTCTTCAAAATAAATTTTTCCACATTTCTGAAGTTTGGTCATGATCATACATGTTCTTGGGGGGTTGCCGGGGTTGACCCAGAACAGAACCCTGGCTAGCCCCAGACAGTACATTGGCTGACTCTGGGCAGAACTCCGGTTGACCCCCAGCAGAATAATTTTTTGGGGATTTTATACCATGAAATGGAAAGGTAACTTTTTTCATAAATAAATGTTGCAAACGAATAAATTAGACCTAGAATAAATACGATTTTAAAAGAGTTCAGTGCTCCTTAAAGATCTGCTCATATACAGACTTGGAAATTTAATGTGAGAATTTTACAAATTATCAGGAAAAAAGTTGAATTTTTGGAACTGAAAAAGCACACTTCAAAAACGAAGTTACAAAGCATTCTGATCGATTTTGACCGAGTTCTGAGCACTCTGAAAAAAAGTTGTGCGTACCCCTCCAAGTTCCTATGCTGTAGGTAGATGTATGGTCATAATTCAACAAGTGGTTCATATTTTGCATTTCTATCGAAATCACATCCGCGTGTGTGAAATAATAATTGTTGGAAAATTAATTTCGACGCTCATTTCGTTTTCAATTGGAAGAAATTATTCCAAGTCAACAGAAACGGATACTGGAAAAGGAAAATTCAACTACAATCGTCAACGATGTAATTTGATTCGTAGAAAATCAAAGCAAAAGTTTCTCAGGTGATTTGAGAAGTGATAAAACATTTTTATTCAATAGTCTTGAATAGTTGATACGATTCTTGATATATTTACTTCAATTCCGATCAGAGAATCAATTCTTCCGACACTCAGTGGAATCAAATGACGGAAAGATCTTATTATAAGTCTGAAGAACGAGTCTAAAGTTATAACGATAATCATTTTAGAATGATTAGTAAGAAATCAGACATACGTAAATATAACTTTTGATGTTTTCCTATGATTTTTTATCCTTTTCGTTCTAAAATCGCTCAATTTCGCTAAAACTCACGGTAGTCTAAAACCTTAATAAAATCCAGCTGAAAATACGATTAATAAGCAGGGTGTTTCATCGAGAGAAATTGTTCATCGTTGCAGCAATTCCAACCCTCCAGCTTCTTTCAAAGTTGAATAGATGTGGGTAAAGCAAGAAAAAGCACTCCAAGAAAGAGTCCGACTCCGCATCCTTAACTGACGGCGTTTTTTTTGCAGTTTAATATCCACTTTTCGCCAAATCTAGCGTCACACTTGGATAACTATCGATCCTAACCAAATTTCATTGCTTTTTTATCAATTATTTTCCAACTAAAAACTAGTCACGTCATTTCTTGTTTCTAATAAACTAGACATACTAAAAATAACCGACGAAGTTGAACTGACATTGCAAGAAGAAAAACTACGATCATCAAGATCTAAAACAAAAAGAGAAAACTGAAAAATATAAGAATAAAACTAAGAAATAATGAAAAAAATGTAAAAGTTAAGGAGGCCAAACAGAGAATGACAGGTTTACATGCACACAGGCCCCTATCCAGGAATTTTTTTAGGGGGGGGGGGGGCCGAGGTCGGCTGACTATATGACTTTCTCATAAAACGCATTAGGTGAATCCAAAAAATGAGACATGATGCGCCGAAGAGCTGGAAAAGTCTTCAATTCAATCGGTATATGTGTAAAATTGAGAACAATATTTTTGTTCTAGATTATTGTGGCCTTTATCCGGTGTTTTGTACCTTTAAAAAAAAATGAACACGGGGGCGGCCGCCCCCCCCCCCGCCCACCCTAAATACGGCCTTGCATGCACAGCATAGAAATTCTGCTGGGGGTCAGCCAGGACAGGGGGTGTAATACAAAATTTTTTTCGTTCTTGATAATGAAAAGAAAAGTCTTAGAAAGGTCTTCTAACATCCAAACAGAATATTCTTACACCTATATTAGTCAGATATGTGAAATAATTTGCTTATGCAGCACCTTTTAAAATTTTGATGTTATTACTGAATTGGAATCAAGTATGCTTTGTTTAGAAAAGTTGTTAAACTACAGCATTATTTCCATTTTTATGACGACTTTCTCTTCTCTCTTGCTCATTTTCCGCCGTCGATTTCTCCATCATTGCTGGGATAGTCAAATCTGCTGGGGGTCAGCAAGAATCTGCTAGGAGTCAGCAAGAACCTGCTGGGGGTCAATAAAAATCTGCTAGGGTCAAAACTCCTCCAAACCCCCCCCCCACGTGCATGTATGATGACAAGAAGTAGAAATAAAAAATAAATGATAGGAAATTAAGAAGAAAAATACATTCGTAGGTATTGGTTGTAGTATCATTGACAATAATACATATAACGGGGCCCCGCGGTCTGGTAGGGGGTCGGGCGACTTTATTTTAGAGGGAGGGGTCTCTGAAGGATAAAAAATTTGATTTTTTAAACAGAAAAGTTCAAAAACGGTTCAAAAAAATAGTAATTTTGTCTAAAAAACCTGTAAAAAATCTATTCATGGCGCGGAGCGCCGAGAAGATTGTCATTTTTGACCATTTTTCTGTTCAAAAATTGACATTATTCATCAAAAAATCGATATTTTCCAGTATTTTTCCAACCAAAAGTATGGGGTCCCTATGACTACCATGGCTAGCCATAGGATTGGAAAATCTTGGGCGGGGGTCGCCCAATGACTAGCCATATGGCCGATGATTTCTGGGCGGGGGGGGGGGGGGGTTTCCATGGCACTTCCGCCCAATTACGTGTATGTTGACAATGTTTTTTCACAACTAACTAATGTCCCGAGATGAATTCACAGAAAATCCAACAGTTGGAGTTACTTGAATTGTGTCAGGGCAGAACTTTCCGCAAAGCCTACCCTTTATACCATAACTGTAGGTAAGACACCGGTCTGTTGGGGGAGGGGGTACATTCAAAATAGGCAGGTGGTCTGAAAAAAATTTTTCCAAAAAAATCTTTTAAAAATCAACTTTTTATCCAATTTTCGGAGGTTGAGGGTACAAAAATTTGGGTACTCAGTCCCGGAAATCCCCCCAAATAAGAATTACATGTATGCTTTATACAATTAGAAGTTATTTGTTAGCAAAAAATTGAAACTAGAAGGATTATAATGCCCCAACTGCAAAATACAGGGTGGTCCCCCAAAATGAAATCCCTTGACTATACAGGTTTTCCAGGTTATTTTCCCAGAACTTTCCAAGTTTTTCCGGAGCTGGATTCAATAACTCCTACAACAAATACGGATACCTGGACAATGTGCTTATGTTGTCAATCAGCTAGATAGTTTGAAAAATAAAAAATCGTAGCCTAGGGGAGCACCTTAATCTGGGTTCACCTCGTGGTGTGGTGGTCTAGTGGTGAGGACATCAGCCCGGAATGCTGGTAACCCAGGTTCGTCTCCTGGCTGCACCCTATTTTTCAAACTTATTTTCACTCCAAAAAATTCCATATAATTTTCAGCTAGATAGTGCCACCAACAAATTTTAAAATTAAAAATATTAGCTAGCAATCAATCATATTTCATAAATTTGATCAAAACAACAGAAGTCAAATCAATTTTAGATTGAGAAAACAAGTAAAATTCAGGAATCAGGCAACCAAATAAAAATTGAGATTTTTCGACAAGCAAGAATTTCTACCATTTCTCAGTACTGTGCAGAAGCTGTAAACATGTATAACATTATGTTGCAGACATGAGAATAAAAAATTCTGTTGGATTAATTTTAAAATATTTTCACATTTTTCCATTCTGCCATTTGTAACTTCAACAACGTTTTTCTTCGAGTAATTTTGATTAGAATTCTTGCTGTTCCGAGGATGGCTGTTAAGCTCCAAATTTTTTCCTAAAATTGCATAGAGCCAGGGTTTTTTGTGCACTGAGCACAGTTTTTGGAGCTCGTGTACACATTTGTTAGGACGTCATGTGCACAGTGCAGAAATAAATTTTCATAACATACGGGATTCTCAATACGGTTCGTATGTTGTTGTTTTAGCCGATTCTTTCAAAACCTGAAATGTCTCACCTTATTGTTTAGTCTATGCTTTTTGATATTTTAATCTATGATCTTCATCTTAGTATTTGACCAAAATCAAGATTTGACGAATCTAAATTTTGGGTCAAAATTCAAAATTTTCCAATATCGGAAGTTGTTTTTTAACGTATAAGTGGCGAAGAAGCACTAGTTTAATATCGCTCCGATTATAACAGTTGTACATTTCATTAGCAGGGAAGGTTCACTTTTCGATGAGGCTATCGCAAAAATTATATTGCTAATGCTAATGAAATCAGCGTGTCTAAATATCACAAATATCTAGAATTCTTTGGAAAAATAACAAAAAAGACCTTCGAAACATTTATTGAGTTATAATCAGCTTTATCTACCAAAATGTGTCATGTGAACTGTAACTACTTACCGGCTCCCTCGGCCATTACAAATCCATTCCTTTCGGCGTCAAAAGGGCGACTAATACCGTTGGAACTAAGAGCGCGAAGGCGCGAAAATCCGGCTACGGACAATGGACAAATGGAGGATTCAACTCCGCCGCAAATCATAACCTTCGCTTGACCACGTTTGATCATGGTGAAAGCGTCGCCTACCAAAAATAACAAATATTAAGGACATCCTAACAAAAAATAAGTTTTTCGGAGAATTCAATGTATAAATTTCATAAGTCTGTCGTTTTTATGAAATGCTTGAGAGATTAAAAACATGACAAATATAAAGTGAGTGACCATTGTTTTTTAGCCAAACAAGTAAAGTTTGGCCTATACTCATGAAAATTTTGATTCTTTGATTGGGAATTTCAGAAAGATCCGGCATTGACCTAAAAGCAAATGGAAACTATTAGAAACAAACTTTGAGTTTTTCTACCAAGACTGAACTTTGCAGCAGTAATTAACGTCGAATCTGTTAATTTTTCTCCGATCTGCCAAAAATTATTTCATGCAAAACCACAAAAATGAATGGCATTGCATAAAGCTTACCAAAGAGTCTGTGATTTCCGAACAACAGGCCGCCTGTAAGGTTTCACTTTTAGGCGGGCCGTTTCTGAACGACTGTATTTTTAGACGAAAATATTTATTGAAGGACTACTGTACACCGATTAAGTTTCAAGCACGGTTTTTCAGCACAAGCCCCATTAGTCCAGCCGCTAAATTTCCTTGATTTGTATTACTACATCTTAGCACGATTAAAATTCTTATTAGCGCCGGCTCAAATTTATTAGCACCGTAATAAAAGCCCTGCTCTCAAGTCTTGCGATACTATCACATTCGGAGATATTTTATCATCGCAATGCAATGGATAAAGAATGCAATTAAGTCTGTGAAATTTTACGAAGCAAGTAAGATTTCCAAATCCATAGATTTTTATGATGGCCTTACCGATGGCGTGGGCACTTGTAGCGCAAGCGGTGCTCACTGAATGATTCGGACCTCTGAGATGATATTTCACACTAATGTGGCCACCGGTCATGTTGGTTAGCGACTTTAGTATAAAGTAGGGGCTAACTTTTCTGCTACCTCCCGCATTCATTTCTTCGTCTAAAATCACGAAATCGTTTTGCGTTGGGTTCCGACATGATAATACGTCGTTTCCTGCTCACACGTTTTGAAAATTTCTTGAAAATTTAGCATTCCAGTGCCGATGGAGACGCCAGTATACTCCCGTTGATTTTCATCGTCCGGAATCCATTGAGCGTCTTTCATGGCCTAAATTAAGGTGAAATTAACGAGATAGGTGCCGAAAGCCACCACTGAATGCGTTGATTACTGCTGTGAAACTTCCTCTTAGAGACGAAAAAATCAAGTGCAATATTCTGTACAGATGAAAAAAACTGCTAAGAATTAAAATTACAGGATGTTCTCTTTATAATAATATGACATTTCATAATTCACATTTGAATCAAGTTCCAATGAAATTTTAGATACCGGACATCCCCATGGTCGAAAAGTTAGATGATGGCGAAATGCAATAGGGTGAAGGTAGTACTCACTAACGTACCACGGTCTTTTTTGCTCGGTGTCACGTCGGAAGGGATGTTGTACGCTTGGGAGGTTCCCGCAATACAGCAGGCTCTTTAATTTTACTCGTCCCTCTCACTCATTTCATAAGCAATGGAAGCCCAATATAAAAAATGTGCATTTATTATGTGTTCTGCAGTGTTTTTTTTGTTCGAGCTTTTTTGTACACGTGCAAAGGTAAGCAAAAAAATCTTTCCACAAAGAAAAATTTTTTGTGCACTAAAAAAACACGATTTTGAGTGTATTTTTTTACTAAAGTTCTTATAGATAGCACTTGAGTTATTGTCCTTCATATGTAGCACAAAATTACACGGTATTGAAGAATGCAGCTTTGGTTCTTTCTTATCATTCCGGCCCGTAGCGCCGGAAAAATTATGATGGAGCATCAATTTACCAATGACTTATTCAACAAAGATAAGGTTCAAATTACGATGCTTCTCGATTCAAATTCGGCTTCATGTTCAAAAGTTTAGTGACAAAAAATTGGGAAAATTGAGACTTCGAAATTCCAAAATGCACCAGAATTCAGCTTTTTCATGTCGAATTTCCAACATTTTTTCCCTTTTCCGACGATTTTTCCCCGAAAAGCATAATTCGGGGAAAAGCAGCGAATGGACCAATCCGAAGGATTATAAAATAAAACGGGCATGAAATTTTTCGGTGTTTTCTGATTTTATAGCCTGGAGAAGCGTTTTCTGATCAGGTAATGTAGACAAAATCTCTTTACATTTTGTAAAAAGATACCAAAAAATCTTTTTGCGGAGCCAAAAATGTGTGTCGGGTACCAAAGTGCTCTGCAGTTATTAACTTTTCCGATTCCACACATCAAAATCAGCTATGTAGTAGGCTTTCAAAACTGTGATATCCTAAAGGTATTTTCCTCAAAGTGACCATCCAGTCTCACAAAATATAACTATCATTGTTCCAAAAAATATTTGTTGACTCATTTACTTCAAATTGGCGATTGGCATACCCAGTATGAAGCTTCCCAAAATTTTATGTACCAGTAAGTCATTTTTACCGGGGTAGTAAATGAATTTCAAACCTAAGACCGGGGTAATATCCCCCAATATCCCCTATGGAATAGTCTGTTAGGTTCCTTACTTCTTCAGCTGCCACGAGTCCGAGAGCCGTCGCCCGTGACATTTGACGCCACTGGGAGGCCGAAAATCGTTCAACATCGAATTCACCCTGATCCACATTTTTACCCTCGGGCACCGTAGCCGCGAATTTCACTGATGATTTATCGTAAGCAACGTCAAGCAAAGGCTTGATGCCGCACCGTTTGATCCGTATTGCATTCCAACAATGCCGCACGCCGGAACCCAACGGCGTGACTAAACCCAAACCCGTGATCACGACACGGACCATGAGATGTCTATAATACTGGTAAAAACATATAAACATCAGGTATCGTATTGAGAATTTCGTTTACTATATACTTCTCGACGAAAATTAGCCAGTTAGCCAAAAAAACAGCGAATAAGATAGGAACCGAAAGCTGATGTCTTACCTGCAAAACGTCCGGTATGTTGGGGGATGGTAAATTCCAAATTTGTGGGGTAGAGGTACCCATTCTCCCAAAATTCTGAGGGGGTCCCCAAGGAAGTCGAAAACATGCCGAAAATTTCGAAAAATTTTCCAAAACGCCCAAAATGCTATTTTTCGCCCAACTTTTTCCAGTTAGGGGAGAGAAAAAACTTTGGGTACTAGGCCCGATCGAGTTAAGGGCGAAGGCTTCGTCCAAACCTACGGCCAGTTACAGGTATGCTTTGCCGCACGGTTTTTTTAGCACGATACTAATGAAACCAGTGCCGTGCTAATATAAATTTCAAACGTCAGCATGCGTGCTAATGACCGAATGTGAAAAATGACCGTAAGTAAAAGAAAGAAAGTGAAAATGAAAGAGTGAAAAGTTTGAGAAGAAAATTAGATGAAAAATATCAACAAAATGTGATAAAAAATCAAAAATCGTCATTTTCTAACATTTATACCATAAATTACACAAAATAAAAAATGCATTCTGAATGCTGTCTTTTTTGCTCAAATTCCTTTTGAAAGTACCAACATCGAGCATGATTTCATGAGTCAATAATACAATAAAAGCAGGTTATTAGAATCAACAAACTCACACATGAGTTTCAGACCAACGAAGTATCATTTGCCAACCGGGCTAATTAGCACGAGTGCCCATGGAACTCGCGCTAAATAAACCTGCTTTACTGACAGCCAGATCTTTTGGTTTTCAAGACGATGTGATTCTATGGCTCGAAAAGTAGTAGTATAAATAATTCATCTTTGCCAGAGTACGTAATCAAAAAATTTCATTTCTAACTACCATCTTAGTTTTTCAAGCTAATTGTCAAAACACTCTTATCTGACTGAAAAGATGCACAAGTCAGCACCACAAGGAGAATTGGAAGAAATTTTGGAAGACTAGTTACACGTTATAACACACCATAATTCCGTTAAAAACGGAAACATTGCACTTCTAATTGTGAAATTTGAACAGATCTGGTGAAGATTTTACATATTTATCGAAAGTATTCGGTGGGTACTTGGTCATATTTCACTGCCTCGAAAACTATTTCATAATAGATTTTTCAATTTTTAAGCTATACGACGCGGAAAGCAAATTTATAGCAGCAGCCATTTGTTTTCGTTCTATTGACTTTGTTTTTATTTACTCTTTAGCTTCTATTTCCGTCTTTTCAATAGAAGCTAAATAAATAATGATTTATTAGTTTAGTACTTCTATAAACGTCTGTTGAACATGCCGAACCCGTGAACCGATTCTTCCTAATTAAAAAGCACACTTTTATTTTTAAGTTGATTAAATTTTAAGAAACGACATTTCATAATTTACAATTTTTTCGCAAATATCAGCAACTCAACTTTACATGTTCGTATCAGTTGTTCATCGTGTAATAACTACCTGAATAGTAATCTTTACTCCAGAAATATGTAACAACGTGCTGAAACAGGTCAAAGTAGTGCACATCATTCGTTAAATATATAATCGTTCGAGTAAAAATGATTTCATGACAGGTTCATATTAGAAGGATTGCAACATAATGTTAAATATTTTATTATTTCGCGAACATTGGCGTAATTCGTGCAGCTAATTATCGATATCACAAACTTGTAAGCGAGAATGGTAATGTATAATACGGACAAAGTTTTTCCAATTGGAAACTATTTTTGCCCACTTATCATAAACCTCTTGATTTGGAAGTTAAACAAGTATAGCATCATGTGATTATCGTCTACTGCAAAGTTTTTTATTCATACAGATCTCGCATCTCATTATAACAAAGAAACGTTTAGAAGAATGACAAATCCTACAAAATTTCAAGGATTCACTTACATATAATATGTTCACATTTTTGTCCAAAAAGTTAGATTTTTGATTTTCTCAACACTGAAGACTGCAAAATTTTTCTCAACTGAAAACACGAGCGACGCGTAAAAGGGACTGTAAAATCATCAAAAAAATTATCCACCGCCGCGAAGTCTTTAGTCTACATGACAAACAATACAAACATGCGAGCCTGGCGATTAATCCTTCATCTTACATTAATTAAATACAAGACAGGAAAATGGTTTTGTTCAGGCGGTTGCGCGAAAATCGATAAACTCGCAATTTTTACTGATAAGGTAGGTCGCCAACGTATTTTAGTTTTTTTCACTTAGAAAAAAATCGTGACTATCAATAACCATTCATTAACGAGGGATAAACTCAAAATCTCGTTGCCTCACGTTTGCCACATACAAAACAAATAAAGAGACGATGAAATAATAACATTCAAAGAGGTCTCTTTCAAGGTCATGTAAAACATGAAGAAAAAACCCGCTCAGATGGTACTGAAAAAACATGAAAGCGGATATTTGAGTAAGGCTAATTGTGTAATAAACCACAGAGAAACGAAACGTGTCAAGTTGAATAAAAGAATTTTCGACAAACGTGTGACGTTATTTTCCGAAAATAGGGCCAAAAGTCGAGAAAATAGAAGTTTAGAAAACAAACTTGATAAAATTCTCAGAATGAAATTGACCAGTAAAAGCTCTTCTATTCTGTCGTGTGGGATATGCAGATGATTTTTTTATAATATTAATTTTTTACTTCAAGTGCTATGGTAATTTATCTGTGTAATACAGGCGTGTGGGAGTTGGGTACAGACATCAACATACATAGGAAGTAAGGAGTATTACAGTTACCAGGGGTCTGGAAAAACATTTACTACCCTGGGAAAAATGATGCACAACAGGTGGTCAAATTTCTTGGAAAAAACTTGATTTATATTGGAAGAAAAGAATTCCGCTGAGCACAAAACATTGTGAAAGCAAACAGCACTGTTGGTTGATTTTGATAGTTATGAAATCATTTTGCCCGCCCTAGGCTTGGAATCCGCATAAATTGTGCTGTTGCATGCGAATTTATGGAAATTGCCGATTACTAGGTAACTATAAAGACTTGTAGCCGATTAATAGCAATGTAGCAGACCACGGACGAATGGGAGAACATTTTTGGTAGTTACAGTTTGATGTGAAACCTCTCGTAGCACATGCCGTTCATGCGAGAAAAAATTTACTCCTATCAAAAATACGGACGTTCTTGATGTATGTATGGTTGGGGTTTTATCTTTGAACAGAAAGTTTTTGACTTCATCCACGCAGGTGTATGACCCAAAAACGTATTTTTAAAATTTGAGAAGCGCTCATCTGACCAGCCTTTGATTATGTAGCATAGATGAACTGCGCAGATAAGAGTTCACAAGATTCGTTTCCAGCCCGCCTGCCTGCCTAATCTGGAGATGAAATTTGTACCCAAAAATTTCTAAATACATTTTCAAATATCTAACTTTCCTCCGATCAATGACAATGTTCATTTATATCGATAATCGTACGTTTACGCCAGCCGAAAACGTAATAACCGCAACCGGCTCCCAAAACGACGGCGAAGCAAAGCCAGACGTTATAGGTCATAAAAATCAACATTAAGAAATAAGAGACGACCATTTGTACCATGTGTAAAAATGTTTGGACGAAATGCGAAAAGCTGCACGGATTTGGTCTGGAAATGAAAATAATTTTGCGGAAAAATTGTAAAAAGAAGTTCCATAACATATATTCATGTTTGCAATTGAACCGCTCACCTGAAAAAAGTTTTCACAGTCAACGCATTTTCTTGAATTATCGAATCGCCTTCACCGGCCAAGGGTACTCTGAGACCGTTGTTCGAACTGGCCGTAGACGAACCGGCGATGCCTCGCACTCCCCCCAACGCGACTCCCTGGAATTGCAACGATCTTTGCAACAAATACTCGCGAAAAACTTTCAAGCCTTCGTAAAGCATGGACATTAAGAAAATGCCAACCATAGAACCAATTAGACCTAAAATAAACAACGATTACCGCAAACAAAATAAGTTCAGATTATTTAATATAATATACCACGAGAAGAGTTTACAGTACAGTTATTATTTTTGAATATGTATGGAAGGAAACTGAATATCACAAGAACAGGAGATTAGTTCACCAGTAGTCGTCAAATAACGTGATCGACTAGAAGGAGCTTTTTAATTTTCCTAACAATCGGAACAAAATTAACAAAAATTAGTTTTTAAATAATTCGTTGCGTGGACCATGATCAAAAGTTATGCTACTCAACTCTAGTGCACAAAAAATGAGCTCCGAACTTCAGACGATGCAACAGTCATTTTTTCCAAGGAGATTTTTTTACCAGCAATACTATCAATTTTCCAAAAACTGAACAAAATCGTTTCGACGTAACCGAAATGAAACCACATAGCCATCATCGAATGATCCATAGACGAAGCACCTTAAACCGCCGAACATGTAACATTATTTGCAAAGACCAAGCTAAACAAAAATTCACTGCTACCACCGTGTTGACCATGTGCGTGAGCCGAACGGTGATCAATATCGATGTTTGAAATTGCTTGATCAATTTCTGAATGTTGATGATTATCGGAATGATGGCTATGATCATCATGGCCCATAGACGAGTCCGAAACGTCGTTCAACAAACTCAAATCGGCGAATGGCGTTGATGTATGATTATCGAATAAGCTAACAGAAGATGGTGTTACTGTGTTATGCTCGGCCACATGATGCATATGATGGCCGTGATCTTGATCCATTGAAAATGATATCTGTTAAAAGCAAGTGGGTACATAGAAGTATACGCACAAGCGGCAGGTCTGAGCTCAAGTATAAGAAGATAACTAACGAAGACATTGTTTGAAAATCTTCAGAAGCATCAAAAATGTACATGTTTGGTGCAATAACCCAAAATTATTATATGTCGAATAGTGAATGTTGATAATCGTGTGTTAAATGGGAACGACAAAGTATGATGGTTAAATTTATATTGCGACAAAAAACAAATTAAGCGGAGTAGGCCTTTTTTGCGCAGCACCAAATATGCGACGCAATTTCGGAGCTGGCCGTTCCCATGAAAAAATCGGGAAATCCGCTTACCTCAGTGTTAAACTCATCATCAGATTGATTTGACTACTTGAATACTATTCAACAGTTTGAAATCCCCACCATAAAAACGAGATTGACATGTTAGAAAAGGTTCAAAGGAAATTCACGAATATGTTTTTGGCTAAGTACATAGAGGGTAGCAGGTAAAAGCTCCTACATGAGACCTGGACACTCCCCTAGCCCGAAAAATCTTATAACACCAATCCTGAACTTTTTGAAGAAAGTTTTTTTTATTATTTTATGCATATTATGTATGATAAACATGCTTGTGGAGCTCTCTTTTTGTTTTTTTGCTAACCCAGCCCTCATCCACTCAATGAAAAGTCAGAGGATCATCCCCATGGAAACTTCTTGCCGTGCATGTCTGCTATAGATCAAGGTCAACTTATGATCAGCGTGTTGGGGTTACCGTAGGTGCACGTGTTCGACTACCAGCGTCAGTGTGCAGCGAAAAGTGGCGTAAGTTGAAAATTTACATATATGTATGTTGCCACTGTTTCGTGTATATTTGGTTATTTTTCATTATGTGTTTTGATTCGATTTTTATGCGTCGCCCAATCGTCCTTACTCATAATTTTGTTATTTATTTGTATTGGCGTCATCATATTCGAATCCCAATACAAGCTCAACATGGTAATTTGTATTGTTTTGTGAGTGTAGGGGAGGTTCTGTAATATTAGGAAATTGGAGACAAGGGTAGGAACTTCCTGGTCAAAAGTCACGGTTTTCTGCCTGAGACTTAGGGAACTTCTTGGTGAGTTATCCGTGCGTCCGGAGAGAGTTTTGAAATGTTAGTGTTTTGTTAGCATGTGGTTGAACTGTTGCAACTTTTTTTGTTCAAACCCAAAGGTCAGTCTCATCTTGCTAACGCCACAGCAGCATAACAAGCATCTGAGCATTCAAGCTCAACAGTGTCTTGAAATCGGCGAGATAAAAATGTTCAGCTTTCAGCATTCTGTAATATTCTTTTGCTGCAATACTTGTATTTTCTATCCGTGTCTACTTTCGTTTTCGAATATTAAATCCGTTCCACTTCAACATCAAGTCAATTTGTTTTCAAATGATCAGAAACATAAAAATGCAGACTGCGAAAAAATTCAGCGGCAGGCATTTCATCTTAGATACGAATGTCACTAACTCCGGTGCGCAGCGCCGGAAAAGCAGTTTAGATTTTGATATTCTATAATACTGCAGAATTAATCTTTTTGACGTTTATTTCCTAATAAAAATCTAATTTTAGCTTGAATTCAATGATTTTTAAGTGGGACAAAATGCAAAATGCATGATAACATTCTTTTATGGTAATACCTCATGAACTTATGCTTGATATTGGTACTTTTAAAAGGAATAAGACTCTCATCTGATTCTAATTAAATCAGTTCATTCATACATTATGCACTTGATTAGTTGATCGACAAGTAAATATTCAGTAGTCAGTTTGACATTAATACATTTAGGAATCGTTAAATTCGCATTCTGTCTCGATAATCGTTTACATCTTTTCATTGTGTCCGGAACTATTTGTGAAAACGGGGATTTTTGATTTTTCACCGCAATTTTGTGATATTCTTAACTTTCTTCTAGAACTTTTTAAAAAATTTCTCCCTTTCGGTCATTAGCACCGTGCTAAAAAACTCTGCAGTATACGTTACATCAGATTTGGCATACTAAACCAATCTTGAACAGAGTGAGAATTCTACTCCAAAAGCGTTATATAAACGACTTTAACAGTGATTAATGCAGCCCGTCTTCGTTTAAGAAGCATAAAAAAGATAATATAAAGTTTTGTTTTTTTGAAATGCAAAGGAAATTGGAAATTGAAGTCCAAAGTGTGGTTTGAAAGTAACCTTTTGTGAAAAGTCACTAAGATCTTAGAAGTCAGTTTTTACCGGAGCTGTCCGATCCAACGATTCCTGAATAAAATCCAGACCAAACAAATACAAGATCCGGACTTAACTACAATATATGTCTGGACCTTCGGAAATTTTAGAGAGACGTACTAGTAAAAGCAGGTTAATTCTTTAGAATCTATCCACCGTAAAGCTTTTTCACTTTTCACTAAAAAACGAGAAGAAAAAACATAAAAGAAAAAACATTTTATTTATTTCTTATGTTTATTTTTTCACCAAATCTGTCTTTAAGGCGAAAAAATTTGGAAACGTGAAATAGACTCTGGGTTCCTCTGCCAGATGACGAAACAAATTTTTTTGCATTCGGAATCTAGTCGAAAAAATGCACAATAGTGCATTTTAGAAGTTACAAATTTTCCGAGCTTCGCGCCGATTATGATTCTAATCATCGTTAATGTGTTATTTAACTCAGCCCGTTTCAACAAAGAGGCCTGTACAAGAAAAGCACTGGCTGGAAATGAAGTCTGGAACATTCATTTTTTTGAACACGTATCAAATGATTAGATATTCATTTAAATTCCACTGTGTGTTACAAGCCTGTTTTTCGACAACAAATTTTTGGCTCCCAAAATTCAAATTTGACTCTTAAAAATTTAGGCATAGAAGATATTTGGCTCATGACTTTCAAACCAAAAAAGCCTGAATTGGGGGCATACCTATAAGGTCTCGCACGGTTTTATTTTCAGGCCAATTGGGAGCCATGGCTCCTAAAAATTTAGCGGCACAAGCCAAATTGGCTCGTAAAAATTTAGGAATTTTAACGTGATTTAGAGGCATCGAGTCCAAAAAAATAAAGTCGGTTCGCCATACCTCATATTTTTAAATATTGTTCTGTGATCCTGTAGTTGTGTATATCAGATGTGTTGCGCGAAATGTTCATTTACACAACAATGAAAGCTTTACGTATCGTAGACATGAACCATGGATTTGATTTTGATTTTTCAGAGTTCAAGCTATTTAAATAACTACATTAAACTATTGCATTCGATCGAATCAACAAGGTGATCTCGCATGACCTATGTAAAGAAATTCTTGTGCAGGCATCAAAGAAGTGTCAGGACTTCGAAAATGCTAAAACGGCAGTTGTTGCAAAATCGGTCTCGGAGATCCCTTCTGCAACCCTGGTGATGGCCTGTAGTGGCGGTGCCCTTTCCCCTTGCACGTATTGGTTATTTCTTGATGATCACTTAGGGCGATCTACCGCAAGGGGGGAGGGGTGTTGTAGTGTGTTTCCATCGATTTTGTCATTTTTTTGTCAATCCGCGCATGAGGCCCGCAAGTACCAATTGGAGCAAGCAACGCGGACCACCAACAGTGGTCTTACTGTAGTGCACGTCGGTACCCGTGCGCTGGCTCTCTCCATGTGCATTATTATTTGTATTTTATAACGTACGTTTTTCCTATTAGTTTTTTAACGTACTCGCTGCCTCCCTGCATGCCCGCCCCTGTTTGTTTATCTCCCCAGTGCATGGGAGTGAATTTTTCTATATTCTCGCCCAGCCTCATTTGTAAGTAAGTGTTTTTTGTTGCGTAAGGTAAAATTGAAGAAAAGATTTCCTTTCTTGTGTTTATTTTAATTGGGGAGACAAATTAAGGAAGTACCTTTCCTTAGTTTACAGGGTAATTAGTGTCGGATTTAAGTACTATTAATTAAGTTAATCGGCTAAGCATGGGCGTGGGAAATACATACATTAAGGACGAATCCTGGGATCCCAATCCCGCCCTAACTCCTCAGTCCCCGACTCATTTACAAATACAACACTGGTGACCGTTTGGATTGTATGCTTCCTTTCCTCGCTGTTGCGCTGCATCCAAATATGACCCCAAGTTTCAAAATTTGACCACGCCATAGTTGTGCCCAAGGTTACAAAACAGGTTATTATACCCTCTGGAAAAAGATCCCAAAAGTAAACCACACGCCGCCGGATCTCCCACGTTGTCCATCGCGATCCAGTTCGCCTAACGCGGCCATGGCAGTGCGCCGCGCCTTGAGTTTTGACCAAATATTACTGCCGCAGCCGACAAATATTATGCAATCATCAGCAGTACCCACAGTAAGCCTCCCGCCCCCTAATCCTCCATTGTCTATTTTCAGTAACCTCGCATCGGACGGGACTGCACAGACTCAAGTACCGCTCATTTCCACAATCCCGGCAATAGTAAATTCACATGCGCCGCTGCCCTTGAGCCAAGACCCACTTATCACGGCTGTTATATGCGCTAGCGCGCCGGATGTATCACAAATACCCCTGCACAAGTCAACAACAACACAACTGTCGTCCGAACTGATTCTTTGGACTCCTTTATTAATATTGATCCACTGCAGGCCCCAGCTGCCACCCACGCTCTAGTAACCAACCACCGCAGCAGTTTGGCAATGGCAAACGCAAACGAAGTTCATAATTTCCAAATAAAAGCACGTAATGCGTTAGAACAGCTCAGCACCACCACCGCGCGGATAACTAATAATGTTCCAACAGTCCAAACGATTGACCAAATTATTGGCGCCGTTTCCGATCAATTCCAAGCCCAGCAACTACGTGTTCAACACGAAATCCAAGAGTAAGCAAATCCACAAACGTGCGCTTCGCCGCCCAAGCAGAACAAATGCAACAATTGATTTCAACGACTGCCGCCGCAGCCGTAACACATAACCCACCCACACCAAGACCCCGCCGGTGACCTCACGGTTTCATGATGAGGAAACGCGTGATATCTATATCTGGAACCAGACTCTCCATGAAACTGAACCAGCTCAGGTCTTTAGTCGGCCACCAGTGCATGTCAAACCTAAAGCCCCGTCCACGAACACTCTATACAATATTGAATTTTCTCATACCACGCGCAGAGAAGAGGAAGCATCCCATTCTGCACCTCAAAGACGCCCCCAGCCGGCAGCCAACCCATTTGGTTTCTCGGACTACCAACCCGACGACTATTATGATCACCCACAACCTTGGTACAAATTGCAGTGCACATCTCACCGCGAAGAAGATAGTCGAATCAAAACCATAGTCGACAATATGCACCTGCTAACCATAGACGGAGCCCCAACAAACAAAGGCCTCCTACGCTTTTCCAGTTGCTTAGACAACAACATCTGCTTAGACAAAATATGATGTCTCCAACCACATCAGGATGAGCGCACTCCGCTGGCTAACCCGCAACACACCAAGCGACATGATTCAAAGCATGATACGCTATGAAGACACAAAAAATCTCCCTATGTTCCAATTAGCCCCGGATTGCAACCAAATGACCCTCAAACGCGAGCTGGCATGGATCACCTCCAAAATCGGAGAGGAACCCACCGTGTTTTTGAGTAAGGTAATGACTTATGTACAATTATTATACCAAGATGAGGATCAAACTTTCCGGCACAAACGAGTAATTGACACCTTTTTGACTAAAATGCCTGTTTTCTACCTATTAACAATCGGCGAGCAAGCCAAAAGTTTTACAAATGTCTAACAATTGGCCAATGCCATTGCCAATGCCCATAGTGTCCTCAACGCAACCAAAGCTGAAATCAGGACTGGGGAGCGGCCTATACTCGTCAACCAAGCCGACCTGGAAATGCAGCCACCAAGTTCGCCGCAGCCCTTGGATCACCGTTTTGACCATCCCCGCAGCACGGACCAATCACAGGACTGCTACCAGGACTGCACACTTTCAACTGATCGTCGCCCGCAAAATTCGGCGCCGCCGCCCAATAAATTCGTCTCTTTTCAACCACAACCGCTAGAACAACCTCCGCAGTTGCAACTGCACACCGAGATGCTTCTGGAGCAATTGATCCAATGATATGACCGCGACCATGAAGAATGTATGTCACGGCAACGTCAGGAGGAATTTTCATCCAATACCTGGCCACAAAGCCCTCACCACCAACCTCAACCTGAAGACGCTTATCCCAACTGCTTTGACCAATCCGCTAGCTGCGAACGCCCCTGCATCATGCAACGGACAGGCCTTTGGTGCTACGCTCATAAGTCCCCCACCCATAATACCGAAGGTTGGGTCTGGCTCAAGCAACAAAATGCTCAATGAACTAATCGGCAAGATTTCAACCGTCCAACCCACGCCACTCAAACGCCGCAAACCGATTTTTGGATCAGCTCTAACGATATCCATGGCCAACGCGATTGGAGACCACGCCACGGAGCACCGCCCCAGAGAGGCTCAAACTACTCCTGCAGCACAAGGAATTATTTTTATGAAGGTAATTCAGTAAATCGTCCAAATGAGTTTGTTCAGAACACCTACGCTATCATTTTCCAGTGCCATGGGAACAACACATTCATTATAATGCCCTGCCAGCCCCATACATTACAACGCCCACGAATTCCTCATGCACCAGTTCTCAGTCCTCGGAACCCCAGCTGGCGCTACCGGCTCTGCCATCATCTGCTACCGTTTACACGACTCCTCTGGATAGGCGTGCGCTCAATCAATCAACTTCTGCCGCCAACATAGTTATTCCTTCTAAGGAAATAACATCCGCCACCCTGATCATGAGCCCCGGGATTGTTGGAACCCAATCGGCCATGCTTTCCAAGACCCATGCCACATCCCTTCGTCTGTTTGCCAGATTGACAACCTCATGCTGTCATCAAAGACGTTTGTCCGCAAATATGCTTCCACAAGAGCTTTCCAAATACCCATTAAACTTAGCGCCGTCAAAGCACACGCGCTCATTGACACCAGTGCCTAATGTTCCGTATTATCTTCAAGATTAGTCAAATGCACTTTCGACAAACAATCACTCCAGCTCCCGATCTGTGGTAAAATTAAAGTGGTCCATGGTGCCATTGTCAACGCCCATGGTCCAGTAGTTGTTACAATGGGATCCGCGTTCGGTGAACATATGATCAAGTGCGTAATTCTTGATGACGACGGAAATGATCAATGTATCATCGGCACCAATGTTCTCACCCATCCTGATATTCAAGCAATCTTGAACTTCAAGGAAAATTACATCGAAATTCAAGACGTAAAGTTGCCACTCGAAGTGATTGCTTCGGTCCGCCCCGAAATGGAATTATTTCTAAAGGCCACAAAGAATAACATTCTTGAAGAAATCCCCAAAGAGGACCGAGTAAGTTTTTATGACCATAAATCTGATATTTTCAGCCAACCTGAAGAAATCGAGGCCGGACAACTGATACGGCAGGCTCAACCTAGCTCACACTACCCGCCCCCGGGGCAACTGGAGGTTACCGAGCTTGCCGAACCAATTTTCATCGTCACCCAAGTATCAGTTTGAATTTCACCACATTGCCTTCCAAGCCCAGGCCGCCGACCCTGCCATCACCGCGCTCGTCCCCTTTCTCCAAATCCATAACATTGCAAAGCGCCCACCGATTTTCTTCACAGAAGACGGACTTTTGTATCGACAAATCAAAGATACCAAGCAATTGGTCGTTCCCGCATACATAGTTGATCGAACGCTTCACCAATTCCATGGCGCGAAAATTTTGAACCACCAAGGATCTAACTGAACCCTGGCAGCAATCAAAGCTCATTTTTGGTGGCCCCGTATGGAAGAAAACGTCCGCGACTGGATCAAAACGTCCGGGACTGGATCAAGTCATGCAAGATCTGCGAATTGACCACACCACGCACATTGCCACCTCTGCCGCTGTTGCCGATCCAGCCCAAGCACCCTTTTGAGATCGTCGCAACTGATATTGTCAACATGTCGCCGGTAGGTGAGAAACGTCCATACCTTATTGTTTTTCAGGACTATTTTACGAAATGGGTCTCGGCGCATCCCATACCTGACCAAAAGGCTTCAACAATCGTATAATGCTTGGTGAACAATGTCGTCCTCAGGCATGGTAGCCCACTTGTCCTCCTTTCCGATCAGGGTGGATGTTTCACGTCAAAGCTCATGCAGAATATTTGCGACCTACTCAAAATATGAAAAGTCAAAACAACGGTGTATCATCTCCAGTGCAATGGAATGGTTGAGCGTTTCAATCAAACATTAATTGCTCAAATAAAGAAGTACACTGCCGATGACCTGGATAACTGGGAATGCTATTTGCCGTATGCTGTATTCGCCTATAACACCACACCGCATATGGCTAGGCCCCACTTGCCCTTCAGCTTATTACGTGGCTACGAACTGCGCATCACTTTTGACTATGATTGCGCCCGCCGGCTCACGTTACGGCTCAATTACTATAGGTACCAGCATATTCTCACGCAAGCGCAACTGAAGATGCAGGAGAAAATTAAAGCTAACCTTGACATTGCTGCTGCAGTAAGTAAAGAATACTTTGACCACAAAGCCCGAACACGCAATTTTGCCACCAACCACCTTGTTCTCTTGACCAACACAAGAAAAGCAAACAAAATTCAACCCGACTTCATTGGACCTTTCGTTATCACAGACAGGTCCCGTGTAGCCGAAAACATCCTCACCATCGATTCCCTCCATGCGCCTGGTCAGCCGCATACTGTTTCCATGACAGGACTGGAACCCTTCATACCGCACCCCGCCAAAGACGTCTTTGATTTTGAAACTGGTGGACTGAGTCTGCCTCACACTTCACGCGGCCGATAGTTTGCTTTGAAATTTTCTTCTGTGATATGGTGCTCATCATGCCGAGTTGTACATAATCCCCGCATTTTGTTCAATTTAGATCCTGGTGACAATGTTGATGAGACAACAACTGCGGACTAAGTGTAACCCATTCTGTTACATCATCTCCGCCCAATTCATCACCAGCAAACACTTTACCAACTTAACAACATCACCCTACTTATTTCCCCATTTTCCACACTTTTGCCCTAGGAGGGGGTATCTTCTTCAATGTCAGGTTCTGTAATGGGCGAGGCCATTTGGTTTATTTCCGCCCAACCCTGGCTGCATTAACTCTCATAAACTAACTGGGAAAGGTTGATTTTAGCTCCCATTAACATAGTGGTATTTGTATTGCCTTGTCGTAACTGTCATTTTGCATTTTCTTACTTTACACTTTCTTCACCTTTTCAGCCGCTTATTCTTTACTTCATTTCTATTTCCCACTTCCGCCTGCAATAGTCGTATTTTCTTGCTGCTCTCAAAAATATTTTTTCAAAATGACAACACCATCAACCTCTTCCACTTCCACAGCCGATGAGCCCCCACCATACCCGGAATTGATAAACGTCAATGAACATTACATAGGATGGGCTGAACAGCAGCCACATCAAAATGATTTGAGCTTCTGCTGCGACTGTACATTGTATTTTTAATGCTTTCTTTGCTTTGCTTATGCATGCTCTCTTCTGCTTGGGACCCCATGGGAACCCTCCCCCCACTCTGTATCCCCGCGCCAGAGCCCATGTTCAGCTGCCGCGTTCCCGTCATCGTCAAGTTGTGGCAACTACTACACCACAACTGGCCGCTGCTTTGACCCCCGCATACGACAACTCTCGGCATCTCGCTATCATAGCCCGATCCAGTTGACAAAATACACTCATCAAAGTGACATCACCGCCCAAGTCGCTGTCTCCCCAGGGCATGCTAACCTCTCCCCATGGACCGCCTTATTGAATTGCTCAATTTCCTGGTCTCACCCCTGTACAAATTGGCCATCCGCAATTGCCTTTAATACGAAACTGACCCTGCGCTGCAACCGATTCGGCATGAAGTTGGCGACGTGTGGATCGACCGCGTCGCCATGATCAACCGCTCCCCGATCGAACCTATGAGGGTACCCATTACTGTTATCTCCCCTCCACCATTCTTAGTCTTTTACAGGTGGATGGCGATTGGTTTCGACATCTAACAACTTGCATGCCATTGGCCATGCTTTTGGCTTTGCCTTGTTACACCACTGAATACGCCTATGTTAATGATTTGTTACTTTGCCATGCTCAAAATTTTTATCTGGCAACCCATCCCTCCTTTTACAACTGTATGTGGTACCGCACCGACGGCAACCCCCAACGCATCTTACCGATTAGATGAATCGGATCCCAGAAAGAGAGCCATCTTTCACAAGCGAACCCAGAACTTACGTCTGCAACTGGTTCACTCTACGCCTGATCATCTTTGATGAGGAATTCCACATGGAAACCACAGTAGAACAAATTGATATTGACGAATGGGACTACACAGCCAATCCCCATAGCTCTTTTCACTTCTACTCGAATTAGCTCAACATCATTGACTTTCAAAAACGATTTTCGTTCCCTGCGCTGGTGTACGCGTACCCCTTGCCGACTACGGCCCGGGTGCACACGCTCACCACCAAAGAACTGCTCAACCGCCCAACTTCAGTGATTGACATAGAGCCTGCTGACCAAGAGCTTTGGACACCCCCATTTTGGACTTGAACATAGCCAAGCTGCCGCTGTCAACTGACCTGTCGGCCCTTCCTATGTCTGCTGCCACAGCCGATCTTACAGCCACGGCCATGCAGATAACTGATTTTTTGAAACTGACCCCTGACGATATATCGACCCTCCCCCCGGTGCCAATGGACAAATCTACTCCGGTCCAACCCACCACGATGGATGCTGAAACAAATACGACCATGGATCAAACGCTAACGGATATACCCCAAGAAAGCACCATCGACCAGTCCATGCCAATGGACATCATGCCTGCAAAACCCCCAATGATGTTGCCTCGGACGGCACCCACCGTCAACTCCCCCATTTATTTGGCCACCCTGGCAATCCTGCCCCGACCTTCGATTATTGCCACTGTTGCCACTGCTAGGTATAGTGCTCCTGTTTGTTTTTCGCAACATATCATTTCAGATCAGCAATGGCAAGCATTGGCTGCAGCTCTCACCGCGTACCATTTCCTGTCACTGCCCCCCGGTATGTTGTTCCCTGAACACCATTGGACAGATTATCCGGACATGCTCAAGGAAGAGATACAACGTATTCTGCTGCCGCAACTGACGCCAGCTGTACCAGTTCCTCAAGTTGCTCAACCGGCCCCCATTATTGTTCAAGCGGCCGTACAGCCCCCCACTGCGTTACCACCGCCGCCTGTATCTCAACCACCACCGCCTGTGACTCTATTGCCACCAATGGCACCTATGGATGTTCAAACCCCACAGGCCCCCAGCACATCCGTGCCGGCTTTAGATCGCCATGGCCAGCCTATTCGAAAACTCGGATGTTATGAACACTCCGTCAAACGCAAGCAGGCTCTTCAGGAAGAAGCTGACTACCACAAGTCTCATAAAATGTGTACTACGGATGAACCACACACCTGATGAACGCCACCACCCAGTACTTTGCGTACTGAGCACGGCAAGACGCCCAGTGAAAGAACAACCTATCGCTGTGAACAACGCAATCAATAGAAAGCTGGTGAAGAGGCCAGTCAAACTAGGTTGCAGACTAGTGCGACACCACAGCCGAAAGTCACGACTACAAAAACAGCAGCACTGGCCAAGCACAGGCCGCCTGCCCACCAATCTGATAGTCACTGTTCTCACCATGAGTCACACTCCTGTGACAACCGCCACCGAAAAGAGACCCAAAAAAACCGCCCGCTACAAGCCGTGACAGCTATCAACACGAACACCGTACCCATGCACCACTGCACTGCACTCAAAGCGAGCAAATGCGCCAGGTGCACTCCATTGGTTTCTACGAAGAGGCGTACAAGGACGGTTTCGGCCGATCACCACCGAAATTGACCAACTATATTAGCCCATTGTAGTGTGACGCCGAAATCCAGAAAGGCTTGGGAGCTTTGAAAAATCCACCAAAATCGGTGTTCAAAGTCCCACTCCCGCCTCCGCTCCTGATGGACGTAGAACCAGCCACGTCATCTTCAACATTGCTACCTCCTATGGCCACGTCGCTGCTGCCCATGACTCTGACGTTGGCCAGGGCAACTACGGTAACACACACCACGTCGCTGCCGCTTATGGCCCCGATGTCAGTTCAAACCACTACGCCAGATCAACCATGATTAGTTATTACGACACGACTGGTACTTGGAGCTGCCCCACCAGCCAGTACCACTCAAAGTTTCAAACCATGCTTGCTGAGGGGAGCAACCAGATTACCAAATTACACACATTTCCGAACCATGGACTCGCCGTACTGTATTACGCTAGCGACGCCCCGTCATCCGCCTCGTATCGATCCGTCTGTCAAGTTTTTCTCGCCGGGAACCTTGCACGAGATGGTTCTGATCAATTTTTTTGGCTGCCTTGGCATCCGCGTCACCATGGCGAAACTCATTTGTGCAACAAATGCTTCGCTAGCATTGTATCAATATTTTCGCGCCCACTATCACACTACGTATCAAGAACTGCAACCACCCGTATCACGTGACCTTGCCACCCTGATTTTGTGATGGGTCCCCGGCCTCTGGGCCGAAGAGCTCGGCGTAGTTGATGCCGTCCACACTGCCCATCTGGCACTCTTTTTGTACAAAGCGTGAGGCCTAGACAACCCATCATGTCTATTACAAGCCTATAACACTGCCCTCGGTCTGATCGATAGCTGGATGGCCTTCCCACAATATTCGCCATTCGAACAACCCCCAGAAATCTCCAACATCTAAAGAATCTATCTTCAGTACCATAGCAAAACTGACCGCCCCCTGCCCCTGCTGCGTCCGCACGATTTTTCTGCCTGGTGGAACTTGCTGACACCCAGACCATTGCCGCCAACAGGGTTACCCTCGGACTGCCCCTTCTTGATCGCCATGCAACTCCCACCACCCGGCGTGAATCCCCTTTCACCGCTACATTCGCAAACCTTCACTTCGTCTTCTCGCCAAAGCAATACAGCTGACTACGGCTGCTATCCTCACCACTCATGTTCCGTTCGCTTCGATGGCCATGACGATCCCCGCGACCCTAATGGTTATCACAACGACTGCCATCGCCAAGGAAACCGCGATCGCCGCGACAATCACCAGAAATCTCGATCTGCATCCGACACTCGTCATCATCACCACCATTGATTTCAGGCTTTTGTACAGTAACATTTGTTTTTTTTTTGGTTAACCTCCTTCCTACTGGTTGTTTTGTTTTTGTCAATCTCTTTTGTTGTGCTTTATTTTGTACTAGTTTCCCCAGCGCACGTGCAGCCGATGCTAAGACCACCAAGTAAGACAGCTCGACTTGTTCTACCGCCACATGCCCCCACTTGCGCCATTTGTCTTTCTGTTGCCTCCGCCGCCTTGTGTGCCTGTTTCATTGTCGCCATCAACGTAGTGGCCGGCCTCACCCTCCCATCCACATGGCCTCATATGCTGGTGTGCTCCAGTATATCGGTGCTGATGGAGTGACAACGCGAACTGTGGCATTGCCGAACTTACAGCCTCGCTAATTGCGCCCCGTGTTGGGAGGTCTCACCCTATGCGCCGCACAAAATCGGCTCAAACAACTGCAATGATTCTGTGGGCCCCACTGTGCGAGGCCGGAGATCCCTTCGGCAACCCCGGTGACGGCCTGTAGTGGCGGTGCCCTTTCCCCTTGCACGTTTTGGTTATTTCTTGACGATCACTTAGGGCGATCTACTGCAAGGGGGGAGGGGTGTTGTAGTGTGTTTCCACTGATTTTGTCATTTTTTTGTCAATCCGCGCATGAGGCCCGCAAGTACCAAGTGGAGCGAGCAACGCGGACCACCAACAGTCATCTTACTGTAGCGCACGTTGGTACACCTGCACTGGCTCTCTCCATGTGCATTATTCTTTGTATTTTATAACGTACGTCTTTCCTAATAGTTTTTTAGCGTACTCACTGCCTCCCCGCACGCCCGCCTCCGTTTGTTTTTCTCCCTAGTGCATGGGAGTGAATTTTTCTATATTCTCGCCCAGCCTCGTTTGTAAGTAAGTGTTTTTTGTTGCGTAAGGTAAAATTGAAGAAAGGATTTCCTTTCTTGTGTTTATTTTAATTGGGGAGACAAATTAAGGAAGTACCTTTCCTTAGTTTGCAGGGTAATCAGTGTCAGATTCAAGTACTATTAATTAAGTTAATCAGGTAAGCGTGCGCGTGGGAAATACGTACATTAAGGACGAATCCTGGGATCCCAATCCTGCCCTAACTCATCAGTCCCCGACTCATTTACAAATACAACACGCCTGTTCCTGGTAGAATAATGCTAATGCACAATGTTCTATTTGTCATAAAAGCTGAGTTGCTACCAGTGCAGCAGAAAAGTTGCATATGCTGTCGTCTGAGCATTTCGCTAAATCTGACGAAGAATAGACTATGGAACATGTAGTGCCGCACTATTAAATTGAAATTTTAAGCGTAATTGTAATACCAATGATTGAATAACGACTGGTCTAATGTATGAGCCTCATTATTCCGTGTTTGATCGAAAATGTATTATTAATCCTTGATAATTTTGAAGCGTGTTTTTTAATGAATTTGTTGAAAAAACTATTTTTTACTAGCACATTTGTTTACAAACATTTTAGTTTTGGCTCATTGAAATTTGCATTGGCCTGTAAAATTTTGATCCAAGGAGCCAATTGGCCTGTAGAGAAAAATGAAAAATAAAACACTGTGTTGGGGAGAGGTAAAATCTAAAATCCGTGGATGGGGTACTCAAATCCCTCAAAATCGTTAGGGTAGGAGGTTAAAAATGATCCCAAAAAATCCAAAAAAACCCAGACTTTTGGCAGAAAAATTTAAATTTCTCGAAAAAGGCACTATTTTCCCTACTTTTCGAGTTGGAGGGGTTTGGGGTTGCGAAACATTTATTGTGATTCAACCAAATCATACGATTTTGAAATGATGTTGTATGTACTCTCTCTCAAATCCGTTAAAAGATTAAAGAAGCAGTTTCGGTGAAGTTCGACCTTGACTATGATTAGTTAAACATAAATCATACCCAAAACTGGAGTACATTGTGTGATTTTACATGATGAGTATCATCCAGGAATTTATTTTGCATGAAAGTCAAAATTCACGTAGCTACAGTATCCTAAACTTGTGAATTTTCCAATTTTTCAGCATTTTATGTTATGTATTCACGCGATTTAAGATATCGATATGTAGATAGTACATAAAGTGAAACATTCATAATATGCAGGAGAAAACTCTCTATAGTTCGGTAAAACAACAATTTCAAAATTTAAACATCATTTTTTTGCACTTTTTTAAAGTGCGCAAACGGAGGTGAAAAAACCGAAAAGATCATTCGGACCCCTTTCCGGACATCTTCTCGTCGGATGCCACAGAATCTTTTTTTCATCATTTTTGTCGGTCATATTATGTAGTCCAACAAATTTTGTTAAAATTTCCATCCGATTTGTTTACCGTTTTGGGAGTTGGAGCGGTTGGCACACATTGCACTGTCATTCAAATATTCAAATTTTGTTTTGTTGAATTTTATTGAAAAAAAAATTATTCATTCAAATTTTGGATGCGGAGAAATCCCCAACCAATTAAGTTCTGAGAAAACGGGCTCCGTCATTATCTAATAAATTAGACGAAAAAATGTGGCATGAAGTCTTGATAAATTTTCATTTATCTACAGCTTCGATGGTTACTCAACGCTATGCTTCAAATGAGAGTTCGAAAATTTTTAAAATTCTAATTAAACTTCAGCAACGAGTCATTTCTTGACGTCTACTCACAGAAAAACGGCAAGTTATTCAGAAGGCCTTTGGTGTATTGGAAAGGCCCTACAATCGACTATCGTTTAATTTATTTTCATCTGGCTAACATCAAGTGGTGTGAAACAGGGTACCTTTGACTGTAAACCACTTTCTAGCACCATATAACATAAGCTGGAGGACAGATGTCATTCCCTTTGTAACATTAAACTCACAACTTCGATTTTTAAAATTAAATCACTGAAAAGGCGAATTTTTGTTGCATCTTTTCCGAAACACTCTTTTGCACAACCGTTATGGATAGATCGATGTCTTTGTACTAATGATTCGAACCACATCTTCTATTTTTATTCCTTCAATCTGAACATTTTCAATGTTTCCTACATCCCGTTGATGGCATATTTAGTGTCGTTGAGCAATATTTTTGTATCCATTTCCAAGATTTGCAGACATCTACAGCCCCCAAGATGGAACGCAAAGTTGATTGGAATGGTAATACAATGTGTTGGACATTAGTGGCTGCAATAATGGAAAAAAAACTATGCGGTATCTTATAGGAAATCTTCAAATAACTTTTTCGGGTTATTTTCAATTAATTTTTGACTCTTTAAAATACCATAACAGGCGTAAAGTAAGAGATTAAAAAATTTGTTTCATACCAACGGTAAGTAATGAACATCTAGCTACAGGGTCACGTCTTTTCTGGGCTGTAATGTTCCGAAACACGTCGAGACTGAAAAATGCCATAAAATACAACACTTCCAAGTTGCAAATTCTGACTTTTGTGCCGAATGAATGCTGTCACGATACTCAGCATGTAAAACTACTCAAAATATCTCATTTTCAGACATTATCAATTAGGAACTTATCATTGGGTCAATGGAGCAGGATGTCGAATCTCTCAGAAATCGTGTTTTAGTTAGTGATGTTCGTCGAATATCTGGATACTCGAATATCCAGATTTTCCGATATCCGGTAATCAGAAACTTTCATGGAAAAATATGACGAATAAAAATAGGAAAGTCAGATTCATTGAACCGGCGGTAGTGAAATTTAATCAAACTAATTTTTTGATGATACAAATAGGAAGTGATCAAATAAAAAAGTTGAGAGCTAATGAATATGTGATGCTTTATTGACAAACTTGCAGTTTTTTGTCTTTATTCTCGATTTGCCCTCTCCTGTGGTTCACATGTTCTGCTTGTGTTTTATCCTGATTTCCTTCATCTGACTGCATTAACAGTATTATTTCTTAGGCGAAACTGAATACTCTAAGAATTTATACTAGTGAATTATTTAAATGTCTGTCTTTGCGGACTCTTCGGGATTTATCCAATCCCACTCGAAAGCAGCCTGCTGTGTAGGTAATAAATTTTCAGCACATTCAGTTAAAAACGCAAGTAATTTCCCATTATGTTATCTCGTATAATTTTTGGATTTCACTTAAAATTTGTCAATAAGAAACTGAGACGAACAAAATCATCAGTGATTTCAAGTTTACTCGTCACATTATGCAAATTTCATTTATAATCTACTCTGTTCCCTTTAGCGGATTTTTCTAAACTTTGTTTAACTAAGTTTTTCTTATTTAATCAATATTTTTATCATCAATCTAACCAATTTTCCTACCATCGCGCAAGCGCTTAAGTAAAATACAAGAGGCTAAGTTACGACGGGCGCCAAGTTGTGATACAATCAGCTGGACGTACCAAACACAAGCAAAATTTTTTATTTACACTCGTTGCTTTTTTGAGTTTTTTAGCTTTGAACTTTTTCCACAAATGTGGAAGAAAAAGTCGGCCGTCAGGAACAAAAAACTGTCTCCTGGTGCGGTTTAGAAAATCGAAATGCTTAAATTTTACAGCGTTGCGCGCTGATTTCAGACATAGTTATATCAGTATCAATTTGAATTTGGCTCGAACGCGGCTCTCAGGAAGTTAACTACCGTTTCTCAATCATCAATGTTCACTGACCATTGATAAATATTTAGTTTTTGATTCTAATTTTTCTGATTTTATTCTTATTTTTTCTCATTCGATGATTTTCAAAGTAAGGCAATTTGAAAAAGGAAAATTTTTGATGAGTATCATCATCAGTGACGACATCAAAAAAACATTTTATAGGCTGTTTTCATAAAATTTAAAAATAGTGAGCACAAATCGATTTTGTCACAAATATATGACCAGATACACGGATATCCAGATAATCGAATATCCGATATCTCCACAAACAGGTCAAAAAATATCCGAAGAACATCACTAGTTTTAATATCATTCAGACTAGCGTGCTGAAAAATATAACGGACTCGGACCCGAAATCAAACGACTATTTTGCTGGACCCGGACCCTGACCCGATATTCTTAAAATTTTAGACCTGGACCCGATATTCGTAAAATTTCGGACCGTACCCGAACCCGATATTCTTAAAATTTTGGAACCAGAGCCGACATTTTTTTAAATTTTCTACGCAATACATCTCTTCATTTTAGTCTAAGATAAGATGATTATATTCCCAAATTTCGGGGATGAACCAACTCCAACTGAGAGGAACAAATATGTGTGTTTTGTGTATATAAGTGATGAGGAAAAATTCAACTTTATCAAGTTCAACATTTATTTATCCTTTCTAATGGACATATTGATCCTGATCAAAAATTTAATCTTCTTCGTCAACCACAGATTCTGTTTCATCATAAGAAATCTTCAATTTCGGAATGTGATTCTTCATCCACGGAAGGTAAACTTTACAGTTTCATATCTGATAGCTCACAAATTATGCTTCAAAAATAGAAGCTTTCCAGACATTGATTAGCAAAATCTAATACGATCACAATTTATATGTCGTTTGCAAGATACGCTAAATACAGAGCTAATTGGCGCTGATAAGTTCTGCAAGCAGTTTTTTTCGTACCGGTCGATCCGTACCATACGGAATTCTAGTCGAAAAATTTCCGTACCATCCCACCAGAGTGCCCCATGGGGAGGGGTATGAGGGGAGTATTACCCCTACCTAAAGTCCTTAAAATCAATCACTGGCTGCCTAATTTGAAGACAAAATGACGTGTTTAGTGGACATTTACCTACACTACCCCGGCATATTTTCAATTTTACCCCTACCTGAAAAATCTGACCTTGGGGACCTCTGCATCTCACCCATTTCTGTGCAATTATTATTTTCTACTTGCTTCATATCTTGTGAGTAGTTCTAAGTATACGTCACAAGAGTACGAAAATGCTTCCTCACTCTAAACTTGACAAATTTACTAAACTTTCATCAGAAAAACGATTAAATGCTCATTTTCCTGAACGTCATTCAAATCGCGTCAGTATTAAACTTTTGCAACTGGATTTCATGAGTTTTAGAAGAAAATAATGAAAAGTCTGGCAAGAATATCGATATATTTTCATTTCAAGGCTTCTAAAATGTCAAAAAACGATTTTCAGCTTATTCTTCTGTAACCATAGGTGACCAATCGTAAAGAAAAGTTGCAAAAAATTTCGGCACCAGACATTCTATCTTCTAGTCGAAGATCGTTAATGCCGGCGCGTAGCACCGGAAAACCTAGTAAATTTCAATATTCAAGAATGCAGGAAAATGTATTTTTTCAAGAATTATTTGATACAAAAATTAGGTGAAGAACCCGAATTTGGGTTCCTCAAACAGAAAAAACATCTGCCATTTTTCTGCACTAATGTTGTTTGAATCATATTCTAATAAATGGGAAGACTGCAAAAGGATCTATGTCAAAAAACAATACAAGATGGAACATTCATCCATAATGTGTTGATGTTCAAAACCTAAAACAGAAGACAAGACGACTTTTTTCAACCGTGAACTAGAAATAAGATGCAAACGTTGGAAAACTCCAAACGAAGCGAGAGAATAAAATTCTCAGAAGTGATGAAAAATCTCAATTATCAGTAAATAATTGACTCGACTAAATTAGTAAAAAAGAGATGAAGTAATTCAATTGATAGAAACTGATGGAGGTTAATTAGTAAGTGGAAGTAGATATGCTAACGGCCGCGCCTGATAGAAAGCAATGACTGTTATATTCATGACTGGCAGAAAATTTTGAGGTTTTGACCTTCTGAAATTCACCAAAATAAATCTTTTCGGTTTTAAAGTGAAAAAAATTTTTTCGTATGGAAAACATGCCCAAAATTTTTTCCTTATTTCGAAATTTCGTTTCCTAAAAGATCCAATTGAAGAGAAAGACGATGCTCCAAACGGGACGAGAGAAAAAATTGTAAAGATTGATGGAAAATCTCATTAATCGGCAAAATGTTTTCTTGTAACTAATGAAAAAGAGATGAGGTACAATTCAGTTGATTGAAACTGCTGAATGTTAAGTAGTAAGTGGAAGTAGATATTCTAATGACCAAGTCGGATAGAAAGCAACGACTGTTATACTCATTGACCGTAATTACTCTATTACTCATTGACCTTAGTTACTCTATTTTGTGAGATTTCGAAATCCAAGATCAATGTTCACCTTGTAAGGCTTCAATAAATGGGCTGATTCCTCGGCTGCCTAAATTTCTGAGCATATATTTATATCATTAGTAATTTATTGACACCGAAAAAATATAAATTCATGGAACTTAAGTTTAAAAACATAATTATTAGAATACGCCATAGATAATCATTAATGAGCACACATATACACATACATATGCTATCATATGTATAAGATTCGGATCCGATCTGGATCTGGCCGGATCTTTCATTCAGGAACTGGATCTGTTGAAGCAAATTTTTCTGGATCCAGCTCCGCTATCGTCAAAAAAGTGGATCCGGCCCATCCCTGTTATATATAGCTTTTATCGTCATGCTAGTAAGGCCTAGGTCGGTTGGGAGAGTAAATCCAGGTGGTAAAACCCAACTTTCGAAAAAATGATAGGGAAGAGCCAAAAATTTTCAAAGAAGAGTCCGCTCATTTTACCCAATTTTTTGAGTTGGGTGGGAAGTTGGGGGTTTACCAGAAGTTGGGAGGACCCAACATTTGGGTGTGGGATCTGATCTGACCAAGTTGGGGTCCTGGCGCTCTAATTACGGGTATGTTTATCGTGTGCCCAAGCCAATTGGGGCTGATTACGGGTATGTTTATCGTGTACCCAACCCAACTGGGGCTGAAAGCTACACGCATATAATATTAGATATGTCGAAGTTGGACGGACTTTAGACACGTCTAAACTTAGAGGGAACTTGTAGGCATTTAAAATTGGATGGGTGAAATAAATGATTATATGTTTCTCGCTAAAAAATCAGATGCATGTAAGTTTGAGTAAACAATGATGTTCATGTATAAGTACGCATTTGTGTACTTTCCCATTAGGAAGTGGGCCAGTTTCGTTTGTTGCCCTTTGTAGTTGGTCTATAGTATTTTTCTTTCAAGGCACACAAACTTTTGTTTTAAGCGGCTTGTATAATGGAGAAGTTTATTGTACAAGCTACGGGACTTTGATTGGCCATATGCAACTAAGGTGTTAACAGCCATTGTTTGCAAGGGTAATCGGCAAAGCACCTCATAGGGGGTAATGGGGTATTACCTCAATCTGATTTTTAGAAATTCATTTACCACCCCGTTAGGAATGAGTTACAGGTCGAGTGAAATGGAACGAAAATGACTTATACTGGTACACAAAATTTTGCGAAGTGTCATAAAGAGTACGCATACTTGAAGGAAATGAGTACAAAATGGGCACTTAAAGAAAAAGGCTATTTTTTAGAGCGTGTGTTTACAGTGTCCACAGGTTTGAAAATGTATATACTGCTTAAATGATGAAAGTGGAAAAATTGATAGCTGTACAGGGCAACAGATTACAAACTTTTTTGGCGCCATAGGAAGATTTGTGTGATATGTTTGCAGAAAGTCGAGATTACAGTTTTCTTTTTCTGATTTTATTATTGACATACATAATACATATACAACATACATGTAATTGGAGGAGAGCGCAATGGGAACCCCCATACTTTTGATCGGAAAAATGTCAATTTTTGAGCAAAAAATGGTCAAAAACAATGTATATACTGCTTAAATGATTTTGATGTATGAAAGTGGAAAAATTGATAGCTGTACAGGGCAACAGATTACAAACTTTTTTGGCGCCATAGGAAGATTTGTGTGATATGTTTGTAGAAAGTCGAGATTACAGTTTTCTTTTTCTGATTTTATTATTGACATATATAATACATATACAACATAGTACATGTGATTGGGGGGAAGCGCAATGGAAACCCCCATACTTTTGATCGGAAAAATGTCAATTTTTGAACAAAAAATGGTCAAAAACATCAATTTTCTCGGCGCTTCGCGCCATTAATACATCTTTTATTATTTTTTAGATAAAAATTACTATTTTTTGAACTGTTTTTCGTGAAAAAATCGATTTTTTTCCTTCAGAGACCCCTCCCCCCAAAATTTTGGGAATTACTGACCCCGGCCCAAAAAAGTGGCCCAACCCCCCCCCAGACCTCGGGGCTCCGTTACATGTATGATATACAACCAACATTAACATACTACCCAGGCTTTTTTTTAGTCATTTTAGGGGCCTGGGCCCCTAAAAGTTTGGAAATGGCTCCTAAAATTTTAGGTCTAGGGGCCATTTTGGCTCCTAAAATTTTGACATATTCATTTATATTATAGTGAATTGTAGCTGTTTTCATTCAATTTTAGCTTTGAAGTAAGTGTTTACAGGCTCTAAAATCATAAAACATCGAAAATTTTCCGGCGCTTCGCGCCGGATCTTATTATATAATTTTTTTAATTAGTCTATTCACTGTTTCTCTACAAATCAAACTTTCTGGAAAAAAAATTCTCGACGAAGGGAAAAAAACATGGGCGTTCGACATGGAAAAGATGAATTTTGGTGCATTTGGTGCAAAAGAATTCTGGTGATCAAAATCTCAATTTTATATTTCTGTTACTATTATTTTAAATATGGAGCCGAGTTTGAATTCATGATTATAATGGAGGTGATTTTCATTCATTTCAAGTTTAATTTGAGCTTGTCAAACTTATGAAAGTATGAACATATTTTTTAGTTTGTAAAATGATATAATACATGTTTTCAAACCTTAAATGTTTATCGAATAAGTTATCCTTAAATTGATTCTCCAGCATTTAGAGTGTCAAAATCTGAAAACAAATCGTTACATAGCGCCCGAATGATATAGGAAACAACAGAACAATGAGAACAGAAGCTGCAATTTCAAAACCCTATACTTTTGAGTCGGGAGGAAATGAACTCAAGTGCAATCTTGCATGAAGATTTGTGCAAAATTAAACGAAATATCGCGTTTTTTGCATAAAAATTTTTCTTTGCACAAAGATTTCTCGGCCGATGTTTGTACGTGTGGAAAGATGCCTGTAACTGAAAACGCTGGGTGGAAATCAAATTTTGAACAGTGATTTTTTAAAACTCGTATCAACTGATTGAATATCTACATAATTTAATTATATAGTACGTTCTACAGTGTGTTACAAGCACGTTCTTCAATATTCTTCAATTAAAAATTTTTGGCTCCCAAAATTTTAATTTGGCCCCCAAAAATTTAGGCCTAGGAGCCATTTGGCTCCTGATTTTCAAACCAAAAAAAAAGCCTGATACTACCTCATACACAAAAAGAGAAAAACAAAGCATCTTCTATGTTTCTGAATAATACCAAGAGAAGTGATATCAATTTTTTGCAATTTTTAATTTCAACAAAGGAGAAGACGCTGATTTATGGGTTTAGATTTGTAAATAGTAGGGATGCAACGGGTAGTGAATTCTTATTTATTCGGGTTCGGGTAGTCCTATTTGATTTATTCGGGTTCGGGTATTGATCCTAAATTGACTCAGGTTCGGGTAATTCAATAAACATTGTAGGTGAACTTTTTTCTTGTATTACTGCATTGTAGTATGCATACTTGTACATGGGTTATGTTCATTGTGTCAATGCTTCTCATATAATAAAATATTTAAATTTATCTTTCAAGCAATGTATTGTACATCATGGATGGATTCCATTGATTCATTTCTAGATTTTTTACTCAGAATAGTTGTCAAAAAATATTGTTACCTAATCTGATGCTTGTCAAGTTTCTTACATAGATGCCTAGAAACTGCCTCAGTTTGATTAGGAATTTTTTGGTCTAACTGATCAAAACAAAGCAAAATGTAAGAAATGCATAGTGGAATTATTGCACTCAAGTAGTTCTGGAACTTCAGTGCTTCGACATACTTAGAAAACAAACTGAGGAAAAAATCAAGAAAAAGAAAAGAGTTCATCATTAGACATATTGCAACTGTTACTCGATCTCAAAGAATCATTAGGTGTTTATACGATGGAAGAATCATTAGATTGGATGCTGCAGCAATGGTCAATATTTGAAAAATTGATCACGTTTCTCCAGCCCTTCAAAGATGCTACTGAAAAAGTACTTGTATTATGAGGAATTTAATCATAATTCTGAAAATTTGCTACTAGTGGTTGCAAAAATGCTTGACAAATCAAATGGTCAAGATGAATCAATAATCGGCACTTTTGTTGACACGACTTGTGAAGATGGAGAAATGATTTGGTAACATAGAACAGAATGAGTAAGAAAAAATTACAGTAGACTGAATAGTTGAGTACAAGTTTAAAAGAGAAATGTCATTTCAGAATGCACATTGTCGCAAAATTCCTTGATTGACGTTACAAGAATAAATTTTTTCCAAAAATTCGACCACAACACTGGCGATCAGTTTCATTGAAAAATAGGTTGAACAAAGTGCAATGAATATAGAACCTCAGCCAATGAAGAAACGAAATAAAACAAAACCATCTACAACTTCTGCAGGCTTGAATATGGAAGGCTTTGCTCATGAATCAGATATCAGTTCAGAAGAAAATACTAAACAAGCCAATACTCTTGTGCTAAAAATAGTAATTTTGAACATGCTTCCTCAATCATGCATACTTATAGCCTTTCAGGAAATTGAAAATTACGATAAGAAACTACTTGGGATTCCTGAAGACCCTTTGGAGTGGTGACAATTAAACCAAAAAACCTTTCTGATTTTGGCGCGTGTTGTAAGAAGTTATTTGGCACTATTGCCAACATCAGTGCCCTCAGGAAAAGTTGTTTAGCCATGCAGGTCTAATTTATGAACCAAGTCAAAACAAAATGAAGGGTGAATCAACTAAAAACCATTGTTAGTTCAAATTAATTTGGTAAAATACAATTACAAATATCGATAAGTAAACATTGTTGTTGATGAACTGATTTTCAAGAATATAGGTGCTCTAAAGTCTCCTATAAACCCGAATAAAATCTGAAAAAAATTGTTAAAACTATTTGAGAAGCGTTTTATTCAGATTCAACTTGGTGGAACCCTACACCCGAATGTCGGAACCCCCTCCCCCAACTTGGACAACCCTATACACAACTCCTCCCCCAAACTGGGAAAAATTGAGAAAAAGGAGCTTTTTTGGCCTTCTCGAGAAAATTTTCGAATTTTTTTTGACTTTTTAATGGTTTTTCCGACCCTCCTGAGTTAACCCTCTACCACTGGTCAGACCTGTTGAATGTTGAAAGAATGCCGTCGGGCGAGCCGAGAGCATACCTGTAAGAGTCCGACCAGTTAAGGGGGTTAAACCGAAAATTTTGGGGTGGCGGTCCCGAAATTTCCACAATTTTGGGAAGGGGTGTCGAAAAGACCCCAAAATAGTCGAAAAAATTTCGAAAATTTTCCCAAAAAAGCCGACAAAAGCCACTTTTTTCCTATTTTTCCTAGTTTGGGGGAGTTGGCGGGGGGGGGTTGGGTATAGAGTTGACCAAGTTGGGGGTGTGGGTCCCAACATTTGGGTAAAGGGTTTGACAAAGTTGGGGGTGGGAATCCCTCCCTAACGCCCCAACCAGGCTTCTTTTTATGCCAGAGGCAAATGAAAATTTTTTGGGGCAAACAAAATTGGAGTAGTCATTTGTACATGAACAAACGGCTCAGGGCCGTGCACAAGGGGGGGCATACATGTTACGGAGCTCCGAGGTCTGGGAGGGGGGGGGGGGGGGTTGGAGCACCTTTTTGGCGCAGGGGGTCAGCAGTTCCTAAAATTTTGGGGGGAGGGGCCCGTGAAGGGAAAAAATCGATTTTTTCCATGAAAAATGTCCGAAAAACGGTTTAAAAAGTATTAATTTTGGTCTAAAAAATGATAAAATATGTACTTATGGCGCGAAGCGCCGAGAAAATTGACGTTTTTGACCATTTTTTGTTTCAAAAATTGACATTTTTCAGTATTTTTCCGACTAAAACTATGGGGGTCCCTAGGGCTACCAAATGGCTAGCCATAGGATTGGAAAATCCTGGGGGGGGTCGCCCAATGGCTAGCCATATGGTCGACGATTTCTGGGGGGGGGGGGGGTGTTCCCATAGCACTTCCCCCCCCAATTACATGTATGGCTTGGAACAAAGACAGATGTTCTTGCTTTTTAAAAAATTCAAATTTTCGGTTGCTTGTCTGATTTTCCAATTTTAGTCGCTTGCCTTCAACATGATTATTTGCATTTTGTTTGACTATGAAAAATGATTGAATAGACCGCAAAATTAGAACACTTATTCTGGAAATAAATGTTGAAAAGATTCGTTCTCTAGCACTCTAGAATATCAAACATTCAAAAAAAATTTTGGCGCTCGGCGACGGAAGTCTGTCAATAAATTTTGCTGTTTCGCTCAAATTTATGAAACATTGTTGACTTCAGATTTTTTAGCTAGTCAGCTGATCGAAAACATCACCACATAGCCTGAATATCATTAGGCCGGAAAAATAAAATGTTAAATCAAGTGTTGAAAACTTAAAAAAAATGTTCCTAAGTATCGGTATCCGAGAATTTTTCCGGCGCTTCGCGCCAGAAGGAAGAATGATTCATATGCAGCCTATGATTCTTCATTTTGGCTAAGTACAGATATGTCAGCCGTCGAATTTATATGCAATCTACATAGGTTTCCCTCGCTTTGGTTTTTTGTTAACCATTTTGTTACTACGAATTTTGATAAATTCTCATCGTAAGGAATGAATGAATGAATGAATAAATAAATAAATAAATAAATAAATGAATGGAATATTTTATTACCTGTCAAAGGAAAAATGACAAACGAGAGGAAAAAACACACAAAGAAAAGCACGCTGAACTTAGAAAACCCTTTAACGGTTAGTTTAGATGAAAGAAGGATGAGAAAACATAAAAATTGAAATACGAATTACAGTAAACATAAAGTGACAAGTAAAACGAAGCGCAGGTTACAACTTTGTAACAGGCTAACGCGCTCCCCCAATATACTTTGAAAAATCAATTTTGGTAATTTTGGTTTTTAAAGTGTGTGAATTGGAAGAATCGAGATCTCCATTTGGAAGTTCATTCGAGATATTAATACCTATTTGAAAAATGATTTTAATATGATCAAAAAATGAAAAATTTTTGTTTTTTCTCCACTTCTGATGAATTACTGACTGCAGAGGATTACTGACTGTACTGACTAAATATGTTCAGAGAAGCTCAAAAATGCAAAATAAAGGATATGGTGGCATTTTTTAACGAGAAAAACGATACGGCGTTAATGGGGGAAAAATGTTGACCTCTTTCGCCAAATGGCGAAACGATTTCTGCGAAAAAGACAGTGCCGCTAAACACTGTTTACCCCCTCCAGGCTTTTTCACCAACTGGGGAAAGGAGTCGAAAATTTTTCCCCAATTTCCCGAAGTCGTTTTTTCGCTTAATATGCTCATAGACGCTTTATTCAAATGTTTTTGAGCTTTTTCAAACCTTCTGGCGTATTTAGAGCCATTAATTCATTAAAATTGAGGAAAAAATTTAAATTTTAGAGTTTGAAGTCTAATCTACAAGCATTGTGGAACAAATTTTCCAGCAAACTATCCAAGAGCATAATGACTTTGAATTACATGAGAAATCGACTGTTGAGTCCTCTATGGTAAAAAGTGAGAGCCCGAAAAATATGTTAATTTTATCGGCGAGAAGCGAAGCGTCGAAAAATTTCTTTCGGGATATTGACATTCTGCGACGCAGGAAAATCAATTTTCCGAACATATATTTCAAGTATTAAAATTTTGTGTTCAAAAGTCGTAATTTCTAGAATTTTATCATTTGAGAAATTTTAAAACCAGTAGCCTAATGTAATCGTAAACTCTAATGAACTTGGCCGGAACGATATAGAAAAGTATAAATTTCCGAAAACTACTTCCATGAAGCTTTTGAATTGATTTTACGTTAGGAAAAGAATAATCGCTTCAAAAAGTTTAGAGACTTGACGTATTGATCTTCCTGAAAAAATGTGTCAAGGAAAAAATGCGAATCTTCATTAAATATAAGATAGAACAAAAACATGAGATAATACGTTTGAGATGATGAAAACTATTACAGATCAAATGATAAGTGAAGGCAGACATGCTAAAAGCCACGCTTGAGCTAGATAATACATAATTATTATCAAGAAAATTATAACCGGAGCGAAGCGCAGGAAAATTTTGAGATTACGACTTTCTAAAATGCACCAAAATGTATCTTTTCTGTATCCGTCTCCAAAAATTTTCTTCCCTTAATGGGGAAAGAGTTCAAAATTTTTTTCCCCTTTCCGAATTTTTTCCCCAAACAGCTCGATTTGGGGAAAAAACTATGCCGCGAAAGGGTCTCCTCGAAAAAAACAGTGCTCCCCACCTCAATAGTAGGCCGGAAATGAAGAAAAATTCGGAGAAACAGACAAATAATTTGTAGTGCCAATAGCACAAAAAACACTGGTACGCACAATAGGTACTATTGACACTATGGTTTTTGGCACAAAAAAATTTGGAATGGCACAAAAATTTTTTAACGTTTGTGCCAATTGGCACAAAATTTTTAGCTGATCAAACATTAAATTTCCTTGATTTTTAGACGTTTTAAGGACTGAAAATGCAAAAAAAATTTTGGCGCTCCGCGCCGAATCAATCAATATAAATATTTCCTACTCGTATATTTGACCCGAACGCGAACTATTTCTCTTCGAACAGTGTATCAGTATTGTTGCAGCAAACTTTATACGCTGTCAATGACTGATGAATGAAAAGAAATTCTTAATATTTTTTGTTCATTCAGTCAGATTCGGATTTAAAACTGAAATTCTTACTTTCTGTGTTTGATTGATTCAAACAGAAAAATCGATATCATTGGCGCAATGTTTGGACCGAAAATTCGCACAATCTTCCACTTTATTTCCTCTAGTCTTTACATTGTTGTTAAATATATAGATATTCGTAGTCGAAAATTGAATCAATTTGATCATCAATTCTAGAGCCTTAATTTTCTCGGCATTTTATTTCTTTTTGAGTCGCCGCGAACTATTTTCTCGCACAGTTTTTTCTCATCTCACTGACATGATTAGCTAAAAAATAGGTTAGGCTGGGCACGATTTTTTACAAAAAATTAATGCGGTTAAACGTAGCTTTAGTTTATATTTTTATCAAACTTTTGGCCTAAAATCTTTCCACAGTTTTGAGTATATGTTTCTAGTAGAAAAAAATTTTTTTGTGCCATTGGAACAAATTTTTTTGGCCTCTCGTGCCAATTGGCACAAATGTCCGTGCACAAAAAAAACGCTGGTGCATACCCGTATCCAGGATTTTTAAAAAAGGGGGTGGGGAATTTTCATAATTTTTTTTAGAATTTATTGAATAAAATAAGAAAATCATGTTTGCGGTAAAGACGACTTTATTTTCAGTTAGTTTGTGTGTGCTTGCTTCTGGCCCGTATTTAGAGGGAGTGGGGGGATTCCCCCTAATTTTTTTACGTTAAAAATTTTCAGCAATGTCATTGTATTTACATCACAATTCCCAAATTATATTTGCGTTATAAAATGGAAGATATTGAAAATTTACCGGCGCTTCGCGCCGGATTTGAATTATTCAATAATTTTTCTATATTATTCCAGTGTGCGGTTAGAAAATGTCATTCTAGCTAATACTTATAGCTTTTAATTATCAACATATTATAGATAAAGGTATGATCCTGTGTTGCTTTTGGCGAATTTGACGAAAAGAAAGATTTTTCTCGGTTATTTTCCCAAAATTTTTTTACGATCTTAACAAAAATTTTGACACTTGTGTGATTAAAACATTTTAGTCCAAGTCGAAATTCTTGGTGGTTGAGGAATTAAAATTCTTGGTTGCTTTCCCAGTTTTTAATTTGTAGTTTGCCCGACTGAAAATTCATCGAACTTTACTCAAAAATTAAACCTTCTGTCTAGGAAATAAAATGTGAAAAGATTCATTTTCCAGCGTTTCCGAATATCAAAATCCATAAAAACTTTCAGCGCTATGCGCCGCAAAGTTGTTCGTATCAAATCAACCTTTTTCATTTTCTCTCCAAAACAAGCTTTCTTATTTTTGCACAGAATAGATTGCAGTGTGCAACTTGGGAGAAAAATTCGATTGCACAGAGAAATTTTTGGTTGCTGACACTAAAATTAATAAATTCGTCTGATTTGATCAGAAAAACGATGAAAATCTATTTTTTGTGTTGCATTTAATGAGCGTCATTTCTAGCCTTTTAAAACTGAATTTCCTGAGTTCTAGAGAAAATATGAAAAGTCTGGGAACTGTAACTTGTTCGATGCAAAGCGCTGGAAAAATTTAGATTTTGAGGCTTCAAAAATTTTTCATCTCATTCTTCTGCAATAATCTTATTTTTTGACTATTTGGCGAAGAGGTCAAAAATTTGTCCACCATTTTATTCATCATGATTATTTATGTACATACCTGTAATTGGGGGGGGGGGGGGTTGGGGGGACCCCCCAACTTGGCCAACCCTATACCCAACCACCCCCCAAACTTGGAAAAATTAGAAAAAATGGGCAGAAATATACCTTTTTCGGCCTTTTAAGGGAAATTTTCATTTTTTTCGACCCCCCAAAAAAAAATTTCGGGTTTACCCAGCCCCAACTGGTCGAGCCTCTTACAGGTTCTTAAATGATATAAAGCATGAAATTGTTCTTAAATGATATGAAGCATGAAAAGGTGTGACATTTTGTCTTGGATTCTAATATCAATAATTCCGGCGCACAGGAGCTAGAGAAAAAATTTGTATTTTGACATTCTAGAAAGCTGGAGAATGAATTTTTTCAACTCTTATCTTGTGATGAAAGATCTTATTTTTCCCTGAATTCAATGAGTTCTCAGTCGGGTGGGAAAAATTGAAATTCGAAAATTAGCCAAGCGACCAAGAATTTGGATTCTTCCTTCTCCAACCGGCAAGATCTCCAATCGATGTCCTCTGTTGAGCTGATGATGTTTTAATTTTTTTCTAAATGCAGAAGGTTTATGTTTACAAAACTCGAACTTATTAAGGTCCGCAAAAAGATTTTGTGAAAATAATCGAAAAACGTCTTGATTTTTTCATCGAATAAGTACAAGATCAAGCGTTGATGTCTAAATGCCCAGACATAAACTAGGGAGAAATTTATTAACCACGCACTAGAAATAATAAAACTATAAATCATCTGAAATTCGGCGCGAAGCGCTGGAAAACTTTCAGTATTTCCCTTTTAAAACGTATATAATGCATTTTCGGACGGAAAACTTAATAACCCTATCATAAGGGCCGTCAGACGCCAGGTTGCACTTTGCAACTTGGCAGAAAAAATTTGGTTGCACAGCCCAAAATTTGGTTGCTGTGTGCAAGAATAAAAAACCTTGCTCCAAAATTCAGAAAATTTGGTTTCGAAAGTTGAAAACCGACGTGAATCGAATGAAATACAAGAAAGCTAGCTAGTGATATTTTTCCGATAAACAAAAATGATTTTTTTTATTCAGTAAATTCTAAAAATTTTTGGAAAATTCCTCCCTTTTTTGAAAATCCTGGATACGGGTATGGCTTGCTTGGATTGGTGGCTAAATTCTATGTTTGACGAACAGTATGTAAATATAATTTAAATTGGGAATTGTGATTTATAAGAACAAAACAATGATATTGCTGGAAATGTTATTCTAAAATTTATGATTTAAGTAAATCTAACATCTATAATATCAGTTTAATCGTATACGGCGTGGATTTTGGAAAAAACCGAAAAAATGTAAAAAAATTTAGGGTCCCTTCTAAGTACCGGCCTGCTCTTGTGCCAATTGGCACATATGTCCGCAAAAAAGAAAAACACTGATGAACAGCGTTTTTTTGTGCACGGACATTTGTGCCAATTGGCACAAGAGGCCGAAAAAATTTGTGCCTATGGCACAAAAATATTTTTTCTACTAGAAACATACTGAAAACTGCCGATAAGTTTTAGGCCAAAAGTTTGATAATAAGTTAACGTTTAACGCATTAATTTTTTGTAAAAATCGTGCCCAACCTATTTTTCAGCTAACTATGGCAGTGAGATAAGAAAAAACGGTGCAAGAAAATAGTTCATGACGACTCAAAAAGGAATAAATGCTGAGAAAATTTAAATAACTCTACAATTGTTCAGGAAGTTCAAATTGATTCAATTGTCGACTACGACGCGACGAATATCTATATATTTAAGAACAATGTAAAGACAAGAGAAAATAAAATAAGGTCGAAAATTGCGTAAATTTTCGGTCGAAACATTGTACCATTACCAACGATAATGATTTTTCTATTTGAATCGATCAAACACAAAAAGTAAGAATTTCAGTTAAATCTGAATCTGACTGAATGAACAGAGAATATTCAGAATTTCTTTTCATTCATCAGTCATTTGACACATACCTGAGCAATGCCGGGCCACGCGAGCCACCGGGTAGCTACATTTGTGGGTCCGGTAGCTACGCTGGCGGCTGTCAGTGGCTCCAGGAAATCAGCACTTCCTGAAGGGAAGAGGAAGGAAAAGAGGAAAAAAGAAAAAGAGAGGAAAAGAGAAAAGGAGAGAAAGAAAAAAGGGAAGAGAGAAGGAGAGACATAGTCAGCCAATCAACCAACTTGAACAAAATCAACCGACCAACCAATCTGGGAAACAACAAACTAACTGATATGGTAAGAAACCAACCAATTCGGGAAAGCAACCAATCAACTGATCTGGGAAGTCACCAACCACTTTGGAAAACAACTAAACAACTGAACTGGGAAGCATCAACCTAATTTGGGAAAGAACCAACTAACTGATCGGGAAAGCAACCAATCAACCAATCTGGGAGTCAATCAACCATCTGATCAGGGAACCAACCACGTGATCTAGAAAGCAACCAGCCAAATGATCTGAGAAGCAACCAATAAACTGACATCAAGAACAGCCAACCATGGGAGTCAACTAACCAACTGATCTGGTAAGCAATCAACCAATTTGGGAAACAACCAACCAATTGATCTGGAAAGCAACCAACCAATTTGGAAAAAACAACCAATCTGGGAAAAAATTGACAAAGTGATCTAGAAAGCAACCAGCCAACTGATCTAGGAAGCAACCAATAAACTGACCTCAGAAACAACCAACCAACTGATCTGGAAAGCAACCAGCTAACTGATCTGAGAAGCAACCGACCAATTTGGAAAAAACCAACCAACCAATCTGGAAAGCTATCAACCACCTGATAAATATAGGAAGCAACCGACGAATGTGGGAAACACAGAAAACCAACAAATCCAAGAATCAACGAAACAACCTAGTGATTCGGGATGCAACCAACCGATAAATCTTAGGTGTCAACCAACCAACTGATCTGGGAGGCAAACGACCAATTTATGAAACAACCAATCAATCTGGGAGTCAGACAACTAAACAGCTTTGTCTGTGAGGCAAGGCAACCAACAAGTTAAACAGTCAATCAGAGAATCAACCGAATGAAACATATCTTATGTAGAACCAAACAATTTGGGAGTTGAACTTGACAAACAGCCAATAAAACCAACCATGGAGTCAGTCAACCAACCAATCTGGGAAAAACCAATCGATTCGGGAAAAACCAACAAACCAATCATGTAGTCAGCAACCACCAACTAACAAATTTAAGAAACTACTAACTAATGTTGGAGTAAAGTGTAAAATTGGCCAAGGTACGGATAAATAAGTGACTTGTATTGTACGTCGTAGCAAGGGCCTATTTAGGGGGCGAGGGGGGCGACCCTTGGAGCTTTATCATATTATGTCGATTTCGTGTCTATCACTGAGAAAAATCTCAACATTTTCCGGCGCTTCACGCCGGTCAATAACTATAGTGGTCATTGTTTTCTATCAGGCGTCGCCATTAGCATATGTGCTTCCACTTACTAATTAATCTTCAACAGTTTCTACCAACTGAATTACCTCATCTCTTTTTTTATTAGTAACAAGTCATTACGTATTTATCCAATAAATGAGATTTTCCAACAATCTTTACAATTTTTTCTCTCGTCTCGCTCGGAGCACAGTCTTTAATCCTCAAATGGGATCCTCTGAGGAAAAAAATGTGGAAATGAGGAAAAAAATTGGGCATAGGTCTCATTGTGGAAAAAAATTTTTTGAGTTCGAAACCGAAAAGATGCATTTTAGTGAACTTCACAAGGGTCCAAACGTAAAAATTTTCCGGCGCTTTGCCCTGGTCATAAGTATAACAGTCATTGTTTTCTATCGGGCGCAATCGTTTGCATTATATACTTCCACTTACTAATTAACTTTCAGCAATTTTTTCTAGTTAAGAGTCGGTATTTTGCTGATTGAGATTTTTCATCGCTTCTTAAAATTTAGTATATTCTCTTGCTTTTTTTGCGATTTTCCAAACGTGAACCTTCGCAATCCGCATTGAAAAACGATAAAAACGTCATTTTGAGACTGTAAATTCAGAGTTATTCCCATTTTTTCATTGTTGTGAAGACTCCTTTTTCAGCCTCTCAGAATGTAAAAACCTGAAAATTTTCCTGGTGCTGTGCACCGGAAAAACATTTTTTTGCTCGGTCTGCCACCTTGAAAAAGTCTTGGCTACGGTCGTGCATCATAGCAGATCTACCGTGTTCCTGTTCATGGAGCCATATACACCTCTGGGACCTTACGCAGCAAGAAGTCACGCTGGCCATGGTAAGAGTAAAAGATTTTCGACCATGGAGGCGTCTGGCATCAACAAATCAATGACCAATGCGGGTTTCTTGTTCTGGAAAATTAAAGTATAAGGAGCACAGTACGAATGCATTCAAAAGTAAAAGAGAAATACGATGAGAATAAGAAAACAAAATGAAACCGAATCAGAAATCTATGAGTACTGCTTTTTTCCGTTAAAACGGTCTTTTTGGTGGCAAAAAGAAATTTGGAGAGTTCAGAATTGCAGAGGCGCATTCTTTCAAAACTATCTGGTGCTTCGCGCAAACTATGATTGAAATTGTTATTCCGTGTTTTTTGTATGGGACGAATATTTTTGATTCCGTACAAAATTTTGTTTAGATTTTTGTAGAAAGCAGAGAGTTTCGGCATATACTGGTCTGAGAACACTTTTCCGGACTATAAAACCAATAAAACATCAAGAAATTTTCCAGCACTTCGCGCCAGATTGTATTTCATAGTTGCTTGGATTGCTTCAGCAAAGCAAGCTTTGAAAATGCATCTGCGGAGTGCAGACAATGTTTTTTTGCTATATAACCTAATAGTATCATTATTGATTAAAGCTTCTTTTTTACCAATATTTATAAACAAGTCATATGATCTTGATTTTAAAAAGAAAATTCATGTTCAGCCGTGCAAACGACGTGAATTCTATAGTCTGTTTTTTATAAAACGCTTCTAAAATGAAAAATTACACAAATATGAGGTGATTTGAAAATCTTCGGCATGAATCTTGAAGTGAAGAATTTTTTACTCAAAAAATTTCCGAGTGTCAGTTGAGTGTTGTCACAAGTTTTCAGTTTCATAAGACGTACGGCTTGGCAGAAAACGCTGAAAATATAGAATAGTACTTGCTTTCTGGATTCATTATTTGGAAGCATCTTAAGAAAAACATAATATAAGTTCTCTAGCCTTCTGCATGAGAAGCTTATAACAAAAAAATTATTTTTCTCAATATCATCTTATACGTGCCTGCTATGGAGAGCATAAATTTAAGTTTGAGAAAATTTCTTCTGGAAGAAGTTTTATGTAAAAGTAAGCACAAAACTATGAACAAAATTTCGTTCGTGAAAGGATTTTGATTTTTTATATGTATATACAAAAGACTACAAAAAAGACTATAGCTCAGGCTATCATTCGCAATTCTCTAGCGCAGGTACGGACTTGAGCATGTCTTACTTTCATTTTTGTTCAACTTTTGATTGTTTTCATTATGTAAAACGATTCACCTGACTATGTCAATAATCTTCGATATTTTGTTTTCACTTGAATTATTATAGGAATATGAGAATTCACTATCCAGCATTCGAGTCTGAAAATTTTTTCGGCGCTGCGCGCTGGAAAGAAAGTTGTGCTGTCGGTATGAATGTGAGTTGTCAAGCTTGTAGAAAATCCGGATTATTTCACTCCATACTTTTGTTCATTCTGCTGTATTCAGCACTATCCGACCTAAAGCTCAAAATCTTTATTTCGCCCTTAATTTACAGAAACTACTCACTAATGCATACCTGTAATTGAGGGGGTTAGGGGGGAACCCCCACTTGGCCAACCATATACCCAACCTATGGACTAATAGAACATTAAAATGCAAAAAGCTCGAAAGCGTGCATATAAATGATCGACATTGGGTATTCTGGTGTGAAAAAGCAATTATGGAAAATATTGAAACAACCTATCTGAAAAATTACAACCAACCTAAAGAAATTTGGCTCAGGTAGCTACGTACAAAATTTGCTTTGCCCAGGTATGATTTGACAGCATATAAAGTTTGCGTAATGATAAATACACTGTTGGAAGAGGCGTTCGCGTTTGGGTCAAATATACGAATAGGAAATATTATATTGATTGACTCGGCGCGAAGCGACGAAAAATTTTCGCCTTTTCAGCCCCTAAAACATCAAAAAATCTAGGAAATTTAATGTTCGACCAGCCAAAAATTTTGAGCCAATTGGCACAACAAACGCTCAAAATTGTTTGTGCCATTCCAAATTTTTTTGTGCCAATAACCATGTTTTGGCCATACCTGATAGAGATCCGACCAGTTGGGGAGGGGGGTAAATCCGAAATTTTGGGGGAGAGGGTGAAAAAAAGTCGAAATTTTTCCCAAAAAAGGCCAAAAACATACACTTTTTTGCCAATTTTTTCCAAACAGTTTTTTTGGCACAAAAAAACATTACTGATGAATGATGATCAATGTTGCCAGATGGTTTTAGAGAAAAACCGCGAAATGACCTGAAAAGAAACGCAACAAGAAATGTGAAAACCGCCAAAAAAACTGCCGCACAAAAAGTGTCAGAAAAGACTGCATTGCAGTTAGTTGGCTGGATTCTCAATTTGATTGTTAAATGAGGGAGAAACGTGTATTCTTGAGAACAAAATGGATAAAAATAAATTTTTCAGTTAAAAAACTCAAAAATGTCCAATTTTCCAACCAAAAAACCACTCAACCGAAGAATCCAATGCCGCCGCCAACCAGTGTTTTTTTTGTGCCAAAACATGGCTTTTTGCACAAAAAATTTTGAGCGTTTGTGCCAATGGGCACAAAACTTTTGGCTGGTCGAAAATTAAATTTACTTGATTTTTAGATGTTTCAGAAGCTGAAAATGCAATGACTGATGAATGAAAAGAAATTTTGAATATTCTCTGTTAATTCTTTCACTGTCAGATTCGGATTTGAAACTGAAATTCTTACTTCTTTGTGTTTAATTGATTCAAATAGAAAAATCGACATCGTTGGTAATTGTACAATGTTTCAACCGAAGATTTACTCAATTTGCGACTTTATTTTCTCTAGTCTTTACATCACATTGTTATTAAATATATCCTATTCATATTCGTAGTCGAAAATTCAATCAATTTAAACTTCCTGAACAATTCTAGAGTTACTTAAATTTTCTCAGCATTCCATTTCTTTTTGAGTCGTCGTGAACTATTTCCTTGCAGTTTTTTTAATCTCACTGACATATTTAGCTGAGAAATGGGTTGGGTTGTACTTGGGGGGACCCCACCCCCCCATACCTGTACTTGGGGGGGGGGGGGGGTTGGGGGGGACCCCCCCCCCAACTTGGCCAACTCAGTACCCAAAATCATTTACCCCCCCCCCCCAGTTGGGAAAAAATTAAAAAAATTTGCCAAAAAGTGTATGTTTTTTGGCCTTTTTTGGGAAAAATTTCGACTTTTTCCTACCCCCCCCCCCAACTGGTCAGAGGTCTTACAGGTATGGACCCCCCCCCAACTTGGCCAACCATATATCCAACATCACCCACCCCGCCCCCCCCAGTTTGGAAACAATTGAAAAAATTTGCAAAAAAGTGTGTTTTTGGCCTTTTTTGGGAAACATTTCGACTTTTTTCGAACCCCTCCCCCAAATTTCAGATTTACCACCCCCCAACTGGTCGGAGGTCTTACAGGTATGGAAAAAAATGAGGAAAAAAATTTTGGGTATGGTTCTCATTGTGGAAAAAATTTTGGGGAACTCTAAACCGAGAAGATGCGTTTTGGTGGACCTTAAAAAGTCAAAATCTCAAAATTTTACGTTTGGAGCATCGTCTTTCTCTTCAATGGGATCCTTGAGGAAACGAAATTTCGAAATAAGGAAAAAATTTTGGGCATTTTTTCCATAAGAAAAATTTTTTCTCACTTTAAAACCGAAAAGATTTATTTTGGTGAATTTCAGAAGGTCAAAACCTCAAAATTTTCTGCCAGTCATGAATATAACAGTCATTGCTCTTTATCAGGCGCGGCCGTTAGCATATCTACTTCGACTTACTAATTAATGCTCAACAGTTTCTATGAATCAAGTTAGGTCGTTTCATTTTCTAATCGTTTACAGTCAGTTATGTCGCCGAAAATAGAGATTTTTCATCAAGTCTCTCAATTTTTTCTCTCGATGATTGGAATTTTTTAAACGTTTGCAATCTGAACTTTTGCGTTTATTGAAGGTGGAAATTGAAGACATTACTCTAGAACGCGATTTTAAAATATTTGTTCACGAATTATCTGTTGGAGAGATTTGTTTTTCAGCGTTTTAAAATACAAAAACCCGAAAATTTTTTCGGCGCTGCGCGCCGGAATGGGAAGCAAATTACACTTCATCAGTCTGATTTTAATTTATTTCTCAGCGTTATGAAGGTTCATTTTCCATCGTTTTAGAAAGTGAAAATCAAAAAATTTTTCCGGCGCTCCGCGCCGCACCAAGAACTAAATAAAATTAGATGATTCTAATCGGAATCACAGAAATATTGATAGCAGATAAATTCATGAGAACTCTATCGTTAACTTGCTTTATCCACTCCCATAGAACACTAATATATTCTTCATGAGCTCATTTTGACCAACATAACCAGAATTTTCTCATTTTTTCCCTCATTTTTGCAGGTTTCTGACTACAAATACAACAAAGTGCTTGGGTATGCACCTAAAATGCATAAAAAAGCATCCGTAGCCACATTATAAGCATTTTTAAAAATGTGGAAAATTTTTGGAAAACGAGGAAAAAAATTTTGGGTCCGGTTCTCATGTGTAAAAAATCTTCGAGGAAAAAAGACCGGTGGTATGGGCACGGCACGATCATACCTGTAAGAGGTCCGACCAGTTGGGGGTAGATAAATCCGAAATTTGGGGCGAGGGGATCGAAAAAAGTCAAAATTTTTTCGAAAATAGGCCAAAAAACATACACTTTTTTGTAAATTTTTTTAATTTTTTCCAAACTGGTGGGGGGTTGGGTACATACCTGTACTTGGGGGGTTTGGGGGGGGGACCCACCCTCCCAACTCGGCCAACCCTATACCCAAAATCTTTTCCCCCCCCAGTTTGGAAAAAATTAAAAAATTTTCAAAAAAGTGTGTTTTTTGGCCTTTTTTGGGAAAAATTTCGACTTTTTCCTACCCCCCCCCCCCCCCAACTGGTCGGAGGTCTTACAGGTGTGGTTGGGTATATGGTTGGCCAAGTTGAGGGGGTCCCCCCAACCCCCCTCCAGAGTACAGGTATGGGGACGATTTTTACAAAAAGTTAATGCGTTAAACCTTAAGTTTTTATCAAACTTTCGGGCTAAAACTTTTTCGCAATTTTCAATTACTGCCGCCAACCTTGATCTTGCGTTCAATGTGGTAAGCAAAAAATTGAAAACCGTCAAAACCATGGCAAAAACCCAAAAACCGCGGCAAAAACCGCCGCGAAAACCGCCAGAGGGATCTCAGAAGAACCGCGAAAATGGCGGGACGTGAATAGCCGCATTTGGCGACACCCAGGGTTGGCAAGACCTGGGTTTTTGGGTTTTTCTGGGTTTTCTGGGTGCATTTTCTAGACAAAATTTGGGTTTTTGGGTTTTTCTTAATTCTTTTAAATTTTCAGATAGTATTGTTTTCAGAAAAAGAATTTAGTTTTTAGTTTTTTTTAAATTTTAAACTTTTTTTATATTTTAAATTTTTTTTGTTTCCTAAAATTTTTTGTTTTCGTTTTATTTTTTTCATTAAAAAATTTTTTTTTAAATTTTTTTTTTTATTTTTTCAAAATTAAAAAAAAATTTTCATAGGAAACACGAATGGGAAAAACACGGTTTTGTTTTATCTTTTTTTGTTTTTTGTTGTTTTCTGTATTGTATTTTTTTATGTTTTCATTTTTTTCTGTCTTTTTTTGTTTCTGGTTCGTTGTTTTTTGTTTTTTTAAATTTTTTTTGTATTGTTTTTTAAGGTTTTTGTTTTTCTTTCTTTTTTTGTTTCTGATTCGTTGTTTTTTCTTTTTTTTGATTTTTTTTCTGTTAGTTTTTTGTTTTTATTTTCTTTTTTTGTTTTTTGTTGTTTTCTGTATTGTATTTTTTTATGTTTTCAATTTTTTCTTTCTTTTTTTGTTTCTGGTTCGCTGTTTTTTGTTTTATTAAATTTTTTTCTGAAAATTTTCAGATACGGAAAGAAACTTCTCTACCTTTGGCTTCATACATTCCAAGCTGCGAAATCAATTGTCGACGGAAACAGTGCGCAAACTGGTATTCGTTAAGACAAACTTTGGGCTGCTAGAAAGTTCCCGTGACTGTGAATCTGATGAAGCGAGCGAAGCCGAAGCGTGAAATTTGATTTCCGTAATTTTCAATTTTTTAAAGTGACATTTCAATCTTTAGTGTTTAGATCATGCAATAAAAAATTCAATAAACAGCCAATCGTTTTAATGAGCCAAATCGATAAAATCGTTGTGCAATGTGCAGTCGCGTGACTCGTGTAAATATGTTACAACCAAATGTATAGTCAGTCTTGAACACTGTTCAGCAATTTAATACACTTTATAGTTTATACGTTAAAAATAACATTCTCATATATATTTTAAGTAGAATGATCATTCATTAGTACAAAACTGGAACAAAAACCCTAGAAAAACCCACCAAAAACCCAGAAAAACCCACCAAAAACCCAGAAAAACCCACCAAAAACCCAGAAAAACCCACCAAAAAACCCAAAAACCCAAAAATGAAGATTTCAAAAACTGGGTTTTTGCCAACCCTGGCGACACCCAATTTTAAAAAATCAATCTCTCCAAATCAAATACAGTAAAAAGTAGCATCTGGTGAATTCATTGAACAACATGAATAACCTCTATAGTTCCACACGTTATCGATTCAACGTGTCAATGATCACATTTATATTCGCAGGATACATGTTTGTTTAAACATCAAGTCTGTTAAAGCCAGCAGGACTCAAATATTTTGTAGTTACGGAGAAGTTTTGAATTGGTTGAAAATTCAACGATTTATAAGCAGACACTGTCTGAACCAATTCCTATTTTTCATCAACTCACTATAAAAAACGATATCAGTATTGTCCATTTGATTTTCAACGCTGGACGCAGGGACATGAAAACAGTGGTTCAATCCCGCGAAAAAGGGCCTACGAAACCATCAAAATGTTTCCTGTCACAGTGCTACAAATTTAGAATAAATTGGAAGCGCTACCCGGGATGCCTCATAATGTCTTACAAAGAGAGAGTAATGTCCCTGTTGCATAAACTTTACGGGTGTCAAGTGTCACATTAACTGAAATTGGGAGCCATGTCACATTAACTAGATTGGTGATCAGTCACATTGATGGAAAAACCCATACCATATCCCATAGGTGATACAGCCATGGCACTGTAGGTGACATGCTGTGACCCCGTCGGGTTACTCTGTTATTGGTTTCAGTTCGGGAACCCAACCCAGCTGGTACTACCACAGGTAAACCTATGGTGTACCTCGGCCTTGTCCTAGGGTTAATGCTGTAGAATAATGGACAACGCAGCTGGGTCGGGGGTGCCAATCCCTAGTCCTCATTCACCAGAATGGGGGACGGTGCCATTCGAAGAATGGTGTACTGTAGGGGACCCGATTGTTAACCTAAATCCCCTTATTGGCCCTGACCTTAAGGGTCTGAGGGCTTTCAACTGAGGGTACTTCCGGGGGAAAACTAGCTTAGGGGAGACTCCCACAAATATACCCTCAACAACAATAACCCCTGAGAAGACTTACGACACCTCTTCTCAAATTACTCGGCGCTGGGCGACGGGTTCAGGGTCAAACTGGGGTCCTATGGACGGCGATGTACAGGGACGGGAATCCGGATGATTCGGTGTGGGGTTCGGCGGCTGCTGATCGGCAGGCGGCGGTAATGGACGTTTCCTCGTCAAGGGCGACGGAGTTCTACGATTAATGGCGAGGGGGACAGGTTCCTACGGTCGGGTTACTGTAGGGTGACGAGTATGTAGGCCGGGGCACAAATATGCTAATTTTGTATTCGACGTGCGGCAAAACGCAGTTGACAATATAAAATATAATAAAATATCGAAGACGGCGAACGCGGACGCAAAGGCTAAACGAAAAACCAGTTAGGCCCAATAATGAGTGACAAAAAGACAAAACATGCCCTTTTAAAGGGCTCCATAAACTACAGTATGCCTTGGGCGGAGTTAACACTCCCCCAAGCTAACTTCTGCAGCGGAAATCGTTGCAGAAGATGCCTATGATCACATGGACATTTTCCAGTTCACAACGTTAAGCATTGGGGCGAGTTTTCACTCTCCATGCTTAACATAGGAATGTCACTAGTGAGAATTTCCAACTAGTCCTTTCACATTGCGAAATGTCGCTAATTTTTACTGATAAGAAGTGCACGTTGTGCTCTAATTACAGCGATGAGCTCGGAGAGCTTATCTCTAACGGAAATTCTTGACTAGCGGGTACATACCGTAGTCTACGTGTGCGATTGAAAATAATAAATCGAAACAGAAATAAAAGTGCCCAAAAGCAACAAAAATAAACATAAAAAGTACACACATAAATTGCATGTAAAAAGTATAAAAACGAAACGCAAAATTAACGTAAATTACTGTAACACAAAATGTAACGAAAAACATAATGAAAAATTGTGATGTGCATCACATGATGTTCGACGAAATCCGTCGGCACGTGACAGGGCGGTCCTTCGAAAGAGGGCGTCCTCGTCCTTGTGCGCGTCTGTGGGGGTCAAACGTTCAGGTGATGGTGATGGCGAGCGGTCGATGGTCCAGTGGTTTTTCGGTGCGTTCTGGTTTGTGAAATTGTGTCAATGTTGTGTGGAGTTGCTGACGTCAATTGGAGATGCATGAAGTTGCTGACGTCATTTGATCCATTCGATGAAGTTGCCAATTGTCGGTTGATTTGTGAAATCTGAAACGAGACTAAAAAGAAAAATTTTAGAGGCGAGATATAGGCTATCGCACGAATGCCCCCGTAATGTGAGGCAATACCCTAGTTTAGATGCATTGATCGCTGCTCATTCTCTTCTTTACACTGCTATTCCAGCATGGAACAGGAGTGGGTATCCCGTGAGGGGCACGGCGGTCCTTCGAAAAAGGACGACCCCGTCCCTAAGTAAAGAAGAGAAGAGCTACTTGATTACGGGTCAAAGACCTCTGCATCAAGATGTGGGTCAATGAGATCTTGTGTAAAATCTCTGTTTGTTGACGGAATCAACAAAGGTGCCCTTTCGATGACCTGTGAAGTGGAAGGTATCTCCTCTTCTTCTGTAGGCTGAGCAGGTGACACGTAGCGTCTAAGCTGGTTGACATGTACAGTATCTTCTTGGTCAGTCTCAAGTTGAATGGTGACATTGGGATAGGTCACATTCGTGACAAAGTAGGGGCCATCATAAATGGGCAGTAATTTGGGCGTTAGACCACGTTTTCCGGTGGTGCGCAGTTTGAACACCTGATCCCCAACTTTGTAAGAGACATCTCGTGCCGTGCGGTTGTAGGACCTAGCATAAGCCGCCTGTGATCTCTCAATTCTGCTCTGGATCAAGGTCAAGGGATTTGTGAAGTGCCGTTTGACCTCCATATAATAAGTAGAAACATCTATGATATGAGCCGGAGGGTTGAATGAGAGCGCTGCATCAACAGGTAGCATGGGTGTACGATCATACATGAGCTCAAAGGGTGAATACCCTGTGGACTCATTCATGCTAATGTTGACAGCGAACACAGAGTACGGCAGGTGTTCATCCCAATCAGTATGACCTTGGTGGACATACATAGGTAACCATGTAGCTAGCGTTTGATTAGCTCTTTCCACTTCTCCGTTTGTCATGGGATGATAAGCAGTGGAGTGGATTTTCTTAGTTGAACAAATGGCAGTGATTTCAGTCATCAGTTTGGATGTGAAATCAGTACCACGATCAGACTGAAGAATCTGCGGTGCCCCATGTCTGCAGACAATTTGAGTAACAAAAAGTCGAGCTATGGTTTGTGCAGTAATGTCCAGAGTAGCGAAAGCTTCGACCCATTTAGTAAAGTAGTCTATAAAGACTACAATAAATCGGTTTCCACTTTCACTAGTAGTCATTGGTCCCATACAGTCGACACCGACTCGATGAAACGGTCCCGTAATGGAAATCGGTTTCAGAGTTGCACGGGTCTTTTGTCTCGCAGGTTTATTCCATTGGCAAAGATCACACCGTTGACAAAAGGACTTGACATCCGCACTGAGGGAAGGCCAGTGGTACCTGCAGACTATAAGCCTCGCGGTACTTTTCGCACCAAAGTGGCCAGCAAGAATGTCATTATGATGAGCCTTAATAATGGTAGTAACCATTGATCGGGGGACAACAATCTTGTTGGACTCGCCTGTCCACTTCTGAAGGATGTTATCCAACAGGTGGTAGCCATTAACATCATTCTGATCACCGTAGGGTTTTAGTGACCTAAGAATGGAGGCTAATTCCGGATCCTCAAATTGAGTTGCAAGAAGGTCATGGTGCTGCGCATCCTGTGATATCTCTGCATAAGACTCAGACCTGGCCAGGTGCTGCGCACCATTGATGGTCCTTTGGGATGAATTCGCCAGGTGCTGCGCACCATCGGAGATCATCATAACTTCTCCCTCGGGTCTGTACAGGGGAATATCGTCAATACTCTCCCCGGCAAGGGAATTAGGATCAGGAAGGCATGATAATGTGTCAGCATTACCATTAGACCGACCTTTTCGCGGCCGAATAGTCGGTTTGAATATAGCTAACGCGAGGCCCCACTGAGCTATCCGGGACGAAGGGTTCAGTTTCTCTAACACAGCCTTAACAGCAGTGTGGTCGGTCTGGGTGACCACCTCATGTTGAAAGAGGTAAGGCCAAAAGTGCTTAACAAAATGGACAACAGCGAGAGTCTCTAACTCCGTAATAGTGTAGTTCTTCTCAGCTGCTGTTAACCCTCTACTGGCGTACACAACAGGATGGTCGTATCCATTTTCATCTAACTGGCTTAGAACTGCTCCTATCCCTGAAATACTTGCATCAGTTTGAAGCATGAAGGATTTCGTAAAGTCCGGATGGCGCAGGACAGGAGGGTTCAACAACAGCCTTCGGAGTTCGTCCAACGTGGCTTGCTGAGGTTTTGGCCACTGGAAAGTAACTTCCTTCCGTAAGAGCTTGGTCAACGGCTCGCTGAGCCGAGCACAACCAGGGATGAAACGCCTATAATAAGACACCAGACCAAGGAAAGACTTGATGTCCTTAGCGTTTTGTGGAATGGGTAAATCCTGGACAGCAGCCAATTTGACTTTATCTGGCTCAAGACCTTTCTGTGAGATGCGGTACCCGAGATATTCTATCTCAGAGTGCGAAAACTTGCACTTGCTCAGTCTGAGCTTCATTCCACCCTGACGGAAACACGTAAACACATCCATCAGGCGCTCAAGCATCTGGGTGTGAGAGTTCCCGAACACCAAGATGTCATCAAGATAGGTCAGTGCAGTGCACCACTGCAACCCTGTAAGAAGCAGATCCATGAGGCGTTGAAATGTCCCAGGGGCATTGCAGAGACCAAAAGGCAGATAGTTGAACTCGTAAAGTCCAATAGGCGTATTAAACGCCGTTTTCTCTTTGTCTGCCTCGGCAATAGGTATAGACCAGTAGGCATTAGCCTGGTCAAGGGTAGTAAAGTATTTCATACCCTTGAGTGTGTCCAGGATATCATCAATCTGTGGGAGAGGATAAACATCCTTTTTCATAACCTCGTTAAGACCACCAAAATCAACACACATCCGGTGTGACCCATTTTTCTTGCGAACCAGAACCGTGTTAGTAGCCCAGGGAGAAGTGCTAGGCCGAATAATACCTTTTTCCTGGAGCGCCTTGACTTCTTGTATGATGAGATCCTTTTCCTTGGGCGCAGTGCGGTAAGGGAAACAGCGGACTGGTCGAGCGTCACCCGTGCTGATCTCCTGGTGCATGAGGTCAGTGGAACCTGTGTCCTTTTCATCAATAGCGTAGAGGTCAGTGAATGCGACCAGTAGATCGAGCAACGCTGCTTTACCCTGTGAAGAGATATCTGAAGATATCACAGCATTGGCTTCAACCCACTTACGGTCAAGAATCATATCAGACTTGACCGCCGATCCCTGTGGGGAATCAGTATGCATCTGCACATGACCGATGGTCATGTGTGGGTAGAGAACCACTGAGTGTGTACTTGGGTTAACTACCTGTAGGGGTATGCGACCATTGGTCACAGTACTCACAGTACCAGCAAAGTATACATTGCGTTGCTGTCCCAAAAGAGGCTTAGGAAAGAAAGCTACCTCGGGCACAGTTGCATACATTGAAGGTACAGGTGCAGTGAATTGCGTTAGCGAGCGAGGCTCAAGGACAATCAACTCCTGCAATGGTAGTGCCCCACAGGCAGAAGGTGGATTGTGGATGAGGCCTTCACACGGAACTCGAAGTTCCTTGAACTGAAGAAAGGATTTCTCCCAGTTCAAACTGACACAATTGAAGCGTCCGAGGAAGTTCGTCCCCAGGACTAGTTCAGCCGAACAATTCTCTTGAACTTGGACTTAAATCTGTTCAGAGACATCAGCCACTGTTACTGTGACATAGGCAGCGCCTAGCAGTAGAATCGGAGACCCATTGGCTGCTATGGGGCGAGCCCTAGTCTCTGTGAGTACCAAATCGGGTAACTGGACCGCCAATTTGTGATCCAGGAGCGAGAAAACTGCTCCAGTATCAATTAGAGCTTTGGCCTCTACCCAATTGTTCAGTAGAACCGTGATATGAGGGGTCCTCATTTCAGTGGGGTAGAAAGCTGATACTACATGACCTGGGTCAGGTATGGAGTCATCAAAGCTCGACTCTGGGGCATTGGTTCGCTTCGGGATGGGCAAACCAGTGCGTCTGAGTAATCCTACCAGAGCATAACCAACCGATGTTTCCGGATTGGTCCTAGGAGTAGGATTGACCTGAACAGTGAGTACATGATCTGATCTTTCTCCTGAGCTCTGAGTAGCTCCTAGTGATTCGACCTCAGCATCAGAGAGTGGTGGCACCTCTAGTACAGGGGATGCAGGTGCATCAGAATCACTAGGCTCGCGAAACCAGCCTTTCTCTGGTGTAACTGGAGAATTTCCAGGCAGGGGCCTGGGACAGTTTGATCCTGACCTGGCCATAAAATGACCACTAGCCCATCTAGAAGAAGTCCGGCTTCCTCTGATCGACCCACGTGATGAGGCAACTGAGGAAGCTCGCGAGGGTGGCGGAGAAATGGACGAAGTCCTTGATCTTGATCAGGACCCGGACCTGTACGAGGCCCTTGATAGTGAACCTGTGTTCTCCCACCAGGGATCGACCTGATCGATCTCAGCCATAGTCAAAAGAAGGGGTAATTCTACCGCATTCAATCGACAGACATGTTGTTGGTAGTCAAACGTAATATTCTGGAATTGTTCAGGAAAGTCCAATCCGAGAATCAGATCGACCAATGCCCAGAAAGGAGACGTAGTCTTACACACATGGAGATGTATATCCTTTCTTGCATGTGGCTGACGGGTTCCAGGCAACATGATCTCATATGGTCCTGAAAGGAGAGTATGGACAGCTTTACCATTGATACTCATCAATGGATTAAAGTCGTGATGTTGCTGGAAAGCCATCGCCGCCTTCGGACTCTCTTTGATCAGTGCATTGTGAAGGCGTTGACTAATGATAGTCCGTGGGCAACCAGTATCAAGGAAAGCAGGAGTTTCCTTGTGGTCAACTAGTACGACAAAACACGGAGTGATCCTGTCTAACTGAGTTGGCACATCATTCTGTACGTAATGAAAACCTACCCAACGTTGAACTTTCAGGAGGAGGTTCAACGGAGAGTATTGGCTAACAAACCGAACCTGTCTTTTCCGCAGGCGATAACAGAGGTAATAGGAGATCCCAACGTAGACAAGAAATCCTGTACCAGCCAGCACTGCCAGGGTAACTAGTGTGTTGAAGATGAATTGCATTGGGCCACTCAAAAGAGACTGTAAGCCCTGTATGAGGTTGTGCTGCTGACCAGTGATCACATGGTTTGCTGCCAGACCAACACCTTCCAGTGAGGATTTGATGTCAGTTCCTACCCCTGCAACAGCTTGATAGATAGTATCGGGTTGGAGGGATAGACCAGCGGTATAATTTACCAACCGGTTCAAGACCGCTTCAATTTGTTCAGTCTTGTAAACATACTGTTTAAAGAAAGCAAAACTTGAAGGGGTCATCGCCAACTGATCGTGAAAGAGCGCAGGAGCGTCAAAGTGAGTGACATTGAAGCGCTGTTTCCAGAACAGTTCAAGCGGAATGTGGCTCACATGGACCGTGCCAGACTCAGTAAACCAGCCAGAGCAATTTCGGAAAATCCCTGTAAAGTGGTGGTCACACGGCACCTTTGGACTGAATTTAGTGAGATCTGGGCCACCGGGGGTGGCAAAATAAATGGTACCGCCAACCTGTACGGGTAGATACTTGTAACAGTTGTCCCCCACTCGGTACGAATGGTAGACATAAGTGGCGTTGACCTTTTGACACGGCCATATCCTCAGTGCTTCACCCGTAAATTCCGCCGTCAGATCATTCCTTTGTAGGAATGACAGGGCTCCTAGTCTAGGGTCAAAACGGAGCAACAGCCAAGTCAGATCAAGGTAGCATTGAGCGTGAGAACACAATTCAAGCCACATGAACTGAAAATTGTTAATTTCCGATTCCTTGATCTGCTGAGCCAGGTAGTTCAGTTTGGCATTGATGGGGTCAGGGACGGAGTCCTTTGCCAATCCGAAAAACCTCTGGGTCAAATTAAATCTTCCGTGGATGCGTAGAAGAAGACCCTGATCCGTTCGCACTGTGTTCAACCGGAGATCAGGACACAACCGAAACACACGAGAGTTTCCCGGGATCTTCAGGGCAACCTGCAAATCATCGATGATGATATGGTTCCCTGATACAGACGCAGTGTAATTACCCTGTGGTCGATAATGACACTGTGCTGTAAAGTTTGTGGCAGGCCAAACAATTACCCCATCAAGAGTAGTGCATTGACCTGCAGTGGGACTGCATCCAGCTACATCTCCTAAGGTGCTTAGAGCTGTAGTGCCATCCCACGAAGCGACCTGTCCCTCCTCGATGAAGAGGTTAGTCACTGTCTTGCAGACGTCATTGCAGCATTATGAGTACATCACCTCCAGTGTTTGGTTAGTGCTATAAAAGCCGGGATGCATTTCCACGAGTTTTTGTAAACCAAACACCTTTGTGCGATGTGCTAGCATACACGCCGCAGGCGCTAGATGCTGAGTGGTTATGACCTCTGCAGTAACGCCCCTAGATCGGAAAAAACCAGTATTTGTGCATACCTTACGATTCCGCAAAGTACATTTCCATGCTTTAGTCGTGATTGGATCAGAAATAGGTACATATACTGTAACATTCATGCGTCGTGGACTCCATGAAGATTTTGGTGGTTTGCATTCAACTTTTTGAGGTAACTCAAGTGGATGACCGCTTCTTGAAAGACCACAAAATTGGTATTGAGTAGCATGTGTTGCAGAGCTCATTCCTAAGAACAGTAGTGTTACGAAGGCCCAATTTATTACAAACATAATATTTACAAACGGTGTTTGCAAATGTACACCAAAATTTACAATTTTCACCTGTTGGGCGGCTTCATCCTTCCACATCATCGTCATCCGACGACACGGGCTCCTCTCTGGGGAAGTCGATGACCAAGCCTCCGCACGGGTGGACTTCTCGAAGAACGCTAATCTTCGGGGACCGCGGGACGGTTGCCATCGGGAATGGTGACGCCTCAGTGACGTTGACGGCATTATTAACGGCGGGCTACGGTTCTCCAAAGGCGTTGGCGACCGGTTGCTGTTGCGCAATCGCCGCCAGTGTTTGGGCTCCCGTCGTCGTTGTTGTCGGTGACGTGGCACCAACTGCTGTGGGCCGCACGTTGCAACTGGCCTCCTCCACAGCGCGGCGGATGGCGCCCACTGCCGGCGACGATGGTTCACCATCCAACAGGATCTTGTCCACCAGGGTGGCGCAAATAGTTCCCTCGGCTATAAACTCGAGCGCCTATCGAGCGACGTCAGGCCCCAAAACTCGCAACACCGTTGGCGCCGATAGCATGACGTCGGCGGCTGTAAGCGCCTCAACCTCGAACGGCTCATTGAGTAGCGCCCAGGGGAGGTGCGGATACTTTTTGGCCAAATCGGTTGACCAAACAGCCCGCATCGCGTCGGTGACAGATGAGGAATCTGTAAACAAGAAATCATTAAAGCCGGTGACTTATAAGGACATCTGATTTCCAGATCTGAAACTTCAGAAAAAGAAGGTAGTTTACCTATCAGATTCATCCATTCCAACTGACTGACGACCTCCAAGCGGAGTCCGTAGGAATTCCGGGCGGCGGTCCCTGGTTGATAACACGTGCCGGTGGCGCCCTTGTACCTTCCGTCGGTCGATACGATGCGATTACGCTGACGTTGCCAGTCGTTTTCGGTGTTGTTGATGGGTTTACGTTGACCGGCGTCGAATATTTCGGTGGCGGCGGAGGAAAGGCTGACGACGGAGTCGATGCCGAAACCACTGCGGCAGCTGAAAACCCAATACTGATTATACAGACAGGATAACACAGTTGTGAGTGATCCGCCAGATGTTCAGCCAGAACTTCACCATCCAGATCAAAGAGATCTGGGTGAAGAAGACCATCGGTAGCCCCTACAGCATTATTTTGCCGTGGGGGTGACCGATATTGGTTCCCTGTCCCGTGAGGAATTGGATTAGCATACCGCCGAAAATTTCCACTTGCCCCCTGAGGAGAGTAACTAGAATTATCAAAATTAGTCTCACCAGGCAATGTCCAATTTCGATTTGGGCAAGCCGTAGCCCTGTGCACTCGTAATTTTCGGCAATGCGGGCAGGGTCTATCCCATCGGTCAGTCGGGTGCGCCCTCGTTCGACAAAAATAGCAACGGCTGGCGCCAGTGGCGGTGGCGGTGCTAGGGCCGGCGCTATCCGGATGTTGGGCCTGGCAATTAGCGTCGTTGTGGGTGCAGCGTCCATGGTAGGAGCACATCTGTAAATGTGCCCCTGAGGGGCGATCGCCGGCGGTTTGGACACGCATCGACGGCGTCGATGATGGCGTCGAATTTCTCGAAGGCAGCGCCGATTGCTGAGCCCTAAGTCGGGCAACGTGAGCCGTGAGCCGGGCCATCTCTGATTGTAAACGTCGAATTTCGTCCGACGGCGTTACCGACGGACGTTGAGCGGTGCTCCTTTGATTGGACATTGACCTGACGTTGTCGGCGGTCCTTTGTTCTGAAGAGAAAACAGCATTAGATGGGGCAGTATACCTAATCTCATCCCAAAAAATCTGTGATTCAGCAAAACAGGCTGCTTTGAGAGTCTCTTCAAGAATTGTGAACTCCCTGAACTTAATACTATCTCTAAGGACTGGTTTCAACAGTCTCAGAATGATAGGTTTAATAATAGAATCCCTAACGTCAGTCGCGAGATCCGGATAAGCCACCCTGGACAGTCTCTTAAGGGAGTGTGTGAGTGGGGAGACTATCGCCGACTCAGTCGGCTTCTACAGGCAATCTTGAATTAACTGCTGACGCAGATCTGAGTCACGCCCTACTGGAAAGTCTTTCCTCAGAAAAGCCGTGAACTCTTCGTAGCGGGTAGGCTGCAGAGTACCACTGCTAAAGTCCCGGTAGGATGCCAGAGCAGGACCTGTGAGGCAAGACTCCAAAAACGCGATTTTATATGCATGATCCGCTTCTGTTACCCCTTGAAGTGTAAAGAAGCGGGTCAAGTGGGATATAAAATCCGTTATGGACTCACCAAAAGCACCTGAAAAGGCAGGAGGGGCCATGAAGCTGGACACAGGAGGGTGCCTTCTGCCATTCATAGCCTCTAGCTTTTGATTGAGTGGTCCAAGGGCATTCTCAAATGCAGCTTGGACCTTATTCTCAATCTGTGATGGTAAATCAATTTCTGACTTCATAGATGAGAATTCGTCTTCCTGTAAGGTATCTAAGACTGATGATCGTGCCTGTGAAGTTATTCGATCAAACTGAATAGAGAGGGGCTCACTTGTCTGCTTAAGCTTAGTACTAAGGCGACAGGAACGTCTAGGTGTCTCTATTTTGTAGAAGTGAAGTAAGAGTTACTTTTGTAGTCGCGTGGCGAGGAAGCACGGGAGTACGAGATCGTTTGCGCGACGGCGTGTTGAGGCTGTAACTCTTGTTCTTTACAATATCTAGCGGCCACTCAGCGATGGGGCTAGAAAAGAACAAGGTTTTAGCTCTCAGAACAGCCAGGACAAAAGATAGGTTGACCCAGAAGGGAATTTATCCGGTCACCTACGTAGTTAAAAGAGGGGATAACCCAAGTGTAAAGAGAGGGAAAATTATACCCAAACTTTTGAGATGAATGGGGCAAGACCCGGTTATTTGAACCAAAAGTAGAATAAATTTGAATAAAAGTGGTGGAACTCCAACCATAAAATTAAGGGATTGACATGAGGATGTACGGATAAACCCGCTCAAAAGGGAATTTTATTTGGAGGTTAAGTCCGGTGTGCTAGTTTACAAACTTTGGGATATGGGAGGGCTCGTAACCGACAAAGTCCTACTCACCAGGAGTAGCGCATGGAGTAGCTTAAGAATTAATAAGTAAAGGGGGACAACTTAAAGTAAACTTAGTGGGTGCAAATAGATAGGGACAAAATTAGTTTACAAACCAGACTACGCAAAGGGGATGCGCTATTACCCAATCGGCCTCACTCACTAGGAGCAATTGCGAACTCTGAAAAGTGTGATGACTAGACAGGAGGATCCCGGGAGGACGTCATTTGCCTGTATGCTACAACCGTGCCCAAAACGGGAATGCACATTTCGAACAGAACCGGAACTCTCCAGGAGTATTATATACAGCTGGGGGCTGGGTTTCCGTTCACTGAGATGAAGTGAGGATCGCAGGTCACCAGTTGAGATATAAGAGCACCAGGTACCAAGGTGCTATTCTGACACACTCAGTCAGTAAAAGGGCATGGGGGTCCTTGGCCCAGCTGTGCCAAAAATGGAGGTGGGGAAATGCAGGCTTCCTCCTATGAATCGAGGCTAGGCTCAACACATCTTGAGATCAGAGGTACAGTCTGTCTCAAATCAATGAGTGTAAAGTGAGGTGCTAAGGGGGACTTAGTTGTAATGTGTTTAGGCGGACTCGAACACCTTCACTTAGGCGGACTAGCGGTTATATTATGCTAAGGGACAAACCAACGGAGGCGGACTCAGGATTAAGGGCGACTCTAGTGGGGACATTATTAGGCCAGCTAACGAAGGCGTTAGAGTGTAAAGAAATGAATACAGGGGGGTCTTTTACACTTTAGGCCCAACCAGTGGCTGTGCCGTAATTCCTGAGGAATTATTCTGGTGGGGACACTAAAGAAGATTATAGATGAGAAAGAAATGCGAGAATTTAGATAAGAAATTTACAAGAAGGTTGTCAACCCTTGCGGTTGTTAGACACAGGCAGTACTGACTGCAAATGCCTAACGGTTGCGTATGTTGAACAACTAACCCAGCTGAGGCCGAGTGTAAACCCGTTCGAACCTGCAGTTAAAGCTTAAAAGAGTTGTCACATGCTGATCCATCAGTGCCGCTACCCTTGTGGACAACTTGATCAGTATCAGGGACCGAGTGCATCTCAGATTGAGTGAGTATGTCTACTGATGTTTCCCAGGCACCAGTAACACACAGACACAACCCTAAAACAAGAGCCGTAGGTGAGAAAGTAATACTCCAATCATCACCTAGGACTCAAGTGGCATCTTAGAAACCCACAGTAACCCGGTGCTGATGTCAAAAGATGTGATATACACCACCACACACTCGGTGCTGACCTCAGGTGACTGGGACGTAAGTGCCATAGTCTCATATTGCAGTATGTACGCCAAGATGTATGAGCCTATGGCTACAGACTTCTTACGGCAATACGGGGCATGGCCGTTGCTGACGCCAGAATAAGACTGTAAAGTCTTAATTCTGATACTGGAATAGAGACTTATCATTGTGGACATCAGTAGATAGGGCCCTAGGCCAGCAACCTTGCTATGACAACACGGAGCATTGCCATTGCTGAGGTCAAAAGGTAATAGCTGAGTCTCAGTTATCCTACGACAATGATATGAGATGCAGTTGTTGCAGACGCCAGATGTGCGGTTTGTAGGGCCTCACATCTTGGAACAACAATACGGTGCATTGTTGTTGCTGACGTCAAGGCCTGAAGTCAGAATAGCCGACCAGTCCTAGTGCAACAACACGAGCTTCTGCTGTTGCAGACATCAGAAAGACAGTGCCATACAGTCACCATCCCGCAATAACAACCTGCTACATTGCCATTGCTGATGTCAGAGGTAGAGCCGGAGGGCCACCCACCCCTTAAAGCAACAGCAAGGGATGCAGCTGTTGCTGACGCAGGGGGAGGACATGGAGAACCATCAACCCCTAAATGGCCACATGCTATGCGGCCATTGCTGACGTCAGAGGCATGACCCCGCTAGTCACGCCTCAGTGCAACAGCAGCATGTGAGGTAGTTGTGGACGTCAGAGGTAGGGTCGCTCGAGACACATCACCTCAGAACAACAACCCAATAAGTAGTTGTTGCTGACATCAGTGGTCACGATTGGTAAGATCCTCACCACGTGTAACTACCTAGAGAGACCGTGCAGTAGTGAAAAAATAATAAAAATGACCTACTGAAGGTTTGCCAACCATGACCTATGTGTGACCGATGAAGAAAAAGTTTTGTTTTTGATAAATTTGAATAGAAGTGGAAAAGAGAATGTTTTGTTTGTTTTTGGTAGGAAAAAGGATAAATTTTAATTTGTTTGCTTAGAAGAAGGGGAAGAGAGAAAAAAATGGGTTTTTAGTTTTTATTTGAGTTGATTTTTGAGATAAGAAAATTTATTGGATGAAAAATTATTATAATTGGGTCACACGCTACGCATAGAAGACCGAAAAAAATAAAAAGTAAAGTAAATAAAATAAAATTTGAGACCCGCAAGATAAGCAATGTGATCTGCTAAGTACGGTGTTATATGTGTCAACAGTAAAATTTTGGCTTGTTTGGCCGGAAAAATGAGCAACTTGGCAAGTGCTCAGTGAAGATAAGAAAAAGTTTGAAAGAGTGTGTTGACACACATACCGGACACAGATAACAAATCAGGACCACACTTGACGTCCAGAATCAAGAGTGGAGGGTGTACTGTATCTCGTGATTGGAGATCCCAAAACCCTCAGGGGCTGTGAAAACCTCAGAGGCTGTGATACTCAAGTACCCGTACCCAGGTATACTGTAGTTAGAGTACGTGCAAATCGCAGTGGATCTGTAACCAAAAGGCCTACAGCGCTACAGTAACCTATCCGATCACACCCAGTGGATGGGGGCTCAAATGGAAGAGAAAAAATGGAAGGGACAGAAAAAATGACGCTCAGAAGAGGTTTACGGCAGAATACTCGATTTACTCAACTCTGGGAATTTTATGACTCTTGGGGATTAAATCTGGGGAAAAATCGACACCAGTGGATGAATTAAAGCTTACGGGAGTTATTATACTCATAAGGCATTAATTTACACGCAAGAATCATTAAATTAATCACACATGGGGCAAATCCCGACCTACAGTAATTAAATTTTACTCAAATGCGGTGCTATCTGAGTTGGCGTTAAACTCCAATATAAGGGCCTATTCTGACCTAAGGGGCAGTGTACCTTCTTAGGGGCGTATCCACTTACATGAGGGCAAAAATTTCATCCTAAGGGTCAGTGATCCCACTCGGAATGCAAATCAGCAGACCTGAGAGAGGTTTCCCCACTCAAGTGGCAATTCTCATGATCTGATGGAGGTTTCCCCTACTCAAACCGAAAATTTACCTAATTGAAAGAGGTATCTCACTCAAAAGGGTAAAAGGTTCGTTCCCAAGGACTGTGAAGTCAGACTTAAAGGTCGATTTTCCAGCCTCGCCATGTCACATTAACTGAAATTGGGAGCCATGTCACATTAACTAGATTGGTGATCAGTCACATTGATGGAAAAACCCATACCGTATCCCATAGGTGATACGGCCATGGCACTGTAGGTGACATGCTGTGACCCCGTGGGGTGGCTCCATTATTGGTTTCAGTTCCGGAACCCAACCCAGCTGGTACTACCACAGGTAAACCTATGGTGTACCTCCGCCTTGTCCTAGGGTTAATGCTGTAGAATAATGGACAACGCGGCCGGGTCGGGTGTGCCAATCCCTAGTCCTCATTCACCCGAATGGGGGACAGTGCCATTCGGAGAATGGCGTACTGTAGGGGACCCGATTGTTAACCTAAATCCCCTTATTGGCCTTGACCTTAAGGGTCTGAGGGCTTTCTTAACTGAGGGTACTTCCGGGGGAAAACTAGCTTAGGGGAGACTCCCACAAATATACCCTCAACAACAATAACCCCTGAGAAGACTTAGGACACCTCTTCTCAAATTACTCGGCGCTGGGCGACGGGTTCAGGGTCAAACTGGGGTCCTATGGACGGCGATGTACGGGGACAGGAATCCGGGCGATTCGGCGTGGGGTTCGGCGGCTGCTGATCGGCAGGCGGCGGTAACAGACGTTTCCTCAGTAAGGGCGACGGAGTTCTACGATTAACGGCGATGGGGACGGGTTCCTATGGTCGGGTTACTGTAGGGTGATGAGTATGTAGGCCGGGGCACAAATATGCTAATTTTTTATTCGAAGTGCGGCAAAATGCAGTTGACAATATAAAATATAATAAAATATCGACGACGGCGAACGCGGATGCAAAGGCTAAACGAAAAACCAGTTAGGCCCAATAATGAGTGACAAAAAGACAAAACATGCCCTTTTAAAGGGCTCCATAAACTACAGTATGCCTTGGGCGGAGTTAACACTCCCCCAAGCTAACTTCTGCAGCAGAAATCGTTGCAGAAGATGCCTATGATCACATAGACATTTTCCAGTTCACAATGTTAAGCATTGGGGCGAGTTTTCACTCTCCATGCTTAACATAGGAATGTCACTAGTGAGAATTTCCAACTAGTCGTTTTATGTTGCGAAACATCGCTAGTTTTTACTGATAAGAAGTGCACGTTGTGCTCTAATTACAGTGATGAGCTCGGAGAGCTTATCTCTAACGGAAATTCTTGACTAGCGGGTACATACCATAGTCTACGTGTGCGAATGAAAATAATAAATCGAAACGGAAATAAAAGTGCGCAAAAGCAACAGAAATAAACATAAAAAGTACACACATAAATTGCATGTAAAAAGTATAAAAACGAAACGCAAAATTGATGTAAATTACTGTAACACAAAACATAACGAAAAACATAATGAAAAATTGTGATGTGCATCACCTGACGTTCGACGAAATCCGTCGGCACGTGACACAAGTTTATTTCCAACGAATAACGTTTGAAAGAATATACACTTCAAATATTTGTTCCATGACTGACTCTGGATTATTCATTTAGGATTTTCGTAATACAATAGGTTTAATTGCCATTGTACCTCCATAGACAGGCAAAGAAATTGATCTTTTTTAGTCAGTGCATATGCTAGTTGGCCCCCTTTCACAAGAAGACACAGTTTCTGAGAACTCCGATCGTGAGTAATGATAAATAAATTATTCCTGAAAATCAAGTATATTGTGTAGCTTTACATGCTGGAGTATTGTCCCGGAATTTATTTTGCATAAAAGTCGAAATTCACGTGCCTACAGTATCCTAAACTTTGAATTTTCCAATTCTTTAGCATGTACGACCAAGCAATTCAAATATCGAAGTGTAAAAAAGACACAATCGTATTGTGAAACATTCATTATGGGGGAGACAAGTCTCTATAATTTGGTTTGAAACAATTTCCCGAATCTCGTACTTAGCAATTTTTATGCAATTTTGAAGTTTCAAAGAGAAGCGGAAAAAAAGCTGAGAAATTTCTTGGAGCTCCTCACAGACCTTCCCCCAGGATACCGCAATATTTGTTTTGTAACATTAAACTCTCAGCTTAAACTTTTCTCAATCACATTACTGATGAGTGGAACTTTTGCTGCATCTTTTCCGAGATACCATGTTGCAAAATCATTGTGAACAGATCGATGAAATTGTACCAGCGATTTGAACCACATCTCTTTTCATTTGTCTAATCCAAACGTTTCGAATGTTTCCCGCTATTTAGTGGGGATTAAAAACGTTTTTGTATCTTATTGTATTTTTGTATTTTGTAGGTGAAAAAATGATTCCATATTGGCTAAGTTGAAAATTAATAATATCTGAAAATGGGATATTTTGAGTAGCTTTGCATGCTGAATATCGGTTGACAGCATTCATTCCGCATAAAAGTCAAAATTCACATGGCTGCAGTAAATTTTTTTGGCGTTTTTTTGGTCTGTACAGGTGTTCCGAAATATCAGCTCAGAAAAGACGTGACTCCATAGCCTAATGTTTGTCAAAAAGGAAGCCGAAATAAACCGAAAAAGTCGTTTGGAGCATCTTTTGAGCACTTTCCCATAAAATGCCGTACAATCATTTTGTTGATTATCCAACATATTGTATTAAAATTTCAATCAGATTTATCCAACATATTGTATTAAAATTTCAATCAGATTTGTATACCGATTTGGGAGCAGTAAGTGTATGCATCCCAAAGTTTATACAAAACTGCTGTAATGTCACAAACCGGAATGCAGGAAACATTGAAAACGTTCAGATTAGACGCATAAAAAGGAAAGATGCGAATTGACTCACGGATACAATCTCATCAATCTATCCATGATGGTTGGGCTACAGGGTGTTTGAGAAGAGATGCAACAGAAATTCCTCTCTTTGGTAATTTAATCGAAAAAAATTGAAGCTGCGAATCATGTTACAAAGTAAATGACGGCTGTCTGACTCCAGCCAATGTTATAAGCTGTGAAAAAGTGCTATATAGTTGGGGACACCCTATTTCACACCACGCGATGTTGGCAGATGAAAAAATAAATCAAATAGTCAATTGTTGTGCCTTTCCAATACAGCACAAACAATGACTCGATTTCTGAAATTTAATGAACATTTTCAAAATTTTCGACTGCTCATTTTGAAGCACATCGTTTAACAACCCTGCATCAATAAAAATTTATCAAGACTTCGAGTCCCATTTTTTCTTTTAATGGATGAGGTAAAGACAAAAGTAGTAAGGCCGGCCCGTATAGGGAGTATGGTTAAGCATATCCCTATCTTTTAAGTGCCCCCTATAATTTGTCATTTTTGGTCGATTTATAGGGGGTATGGTAAACATATACACTCGATTTTTTGGTCCATTTATAGGGGGTATGGTTAAGCATACAGGTTTTAGAGTTACCCTAATAGTAGAATTACGGTAATATTTGGATTATGGTAATAGTAGAGCTAGGGTAATATTTGTCTTACATTAGGTACAAAAAGAAAAATCAATGTGACACAAAAAATGGAAAAAAGAAAACTAAAATGAACAAAAAATGGAAAAAAATAAAGAACAAAAAGAAAGCGTGCATAAAAACGACTTCCTCCATGGGCAGAGGAAGTCTCTCAAAAATTTGCACCCCCGGACCTCCTTTGACAAAACCTGCAGGCATAAATATGGTCCGAGGTCCCATTCCTGAACAATTGTTCCAGTCAGTAGTTGTCAGATTGGTCAGTAATGGTCTGTTCTGTAAGTAAAATCTCTAAAAAGTCTATACATGATGAAACATTATTTCTATGGGTGCATGTGTATAAAGTTGATTGTCTGTGAAAAAGGTGACCAAAGAGGTCTTTTATAGAAAAAATGACTGGAAGGAGTCGGGCGTAGAAAGTGTGTAGAAAATTTGGAGATCTTGGAGAGTTCAAAAAATCTTTACGTAGCAAAAGAAAAAACTTTTAAATCAATGTATCAATTTTGTTTTATTGTAAAATAATCATTTAGTCCAACTACAAAAATAAAAAAGGAAAAATAATAAAGTAAGCAAAATTGGAAAAACTAAAAGAAAGCATGTGTAAAAATGACTCCCTTCACCCACGGAGGAAGTCTTCCAAAAAAGCGCCATCAGGGCACCAAAATGTGAGGTGTGCCATCTGCAGGTATACAGCGTAGCTATCAGAAGCCCTGCTTTCCTGAAGGATCGTCCAAATTAAAAGGGTCTTTTATGTCAGTAATGCTCAATTCTACAAGTAAAACCTTTAAAAGTCTAAACATGATGAAACATCATTTCTATGGGTTCATACTTATAAGGTCATGAAAAAATGACCAAAAAGAGACTGGTATAGAAAAACATGTAGAAAATTGGAGACACTTCAGATACAAAAAGGAACTGTCCTCAGTGTAGAAACTGTTATTGATACTACAAAAATAGATGAAGGAAAGAAAGAGAACACAGAGCTCATGTACATGAAGAAAACTGTGCCAGAGGTTGAAGGTCTACTAAAACATTGATGCTAGACATACACACAAGATAGGACATGTGTAGAAACTGATGCATCTTATAATCTTATAATACATTTCAAGAGTATTTATACAGGTAAATGTCTGATTTTGTATACTGGCTGTTTTCCAAAACAAACATAAAGATGTTAGACTGCTGAAGCCCATTTAGCTCATAAAATCAATTGCAAATGCTAGAAAAGGTCAAAGGTTCTATAAAAGCTTGTAACAAGAGTTGCTTTACCAAAACAATTAAGGTGATGCTTATTTTTGATAGCTTTCTGGGATAACCTAGAAGCTTCAAAGAAAAAGGGAAAGAAAAAGCAAAAAGATTCAACTAAAAAGGCAGAAAAACCAGAAAAGCTTTCATGAAGAAAAAGAGGTAGGTAGGAAAAAAGAGGTAGGAAAAATTGGAAAAATAGGAAAAATAAAAGAAGAAAAATCATTTTTGATTCTTGCTCGACGACCGCTTTTTCGATGACAATGACTACAACAAAATGGAAACAATATTCATCACATTCATCACTGCTCTGAGAGCCACTTACGAGGCGTATGATAGGTTGATATTGTCAATAAATTTTAAATTCAAATTAATACGGATATAATTCGAACATTGAAAAATATTATTATTAATTTAGTGCCGTTTTTAACTACAATCAACGTCCACACACTGGCATCGACATTTTGGGAGGAGGCCTTGATTGATTTCAAAAGTGGGTGGAAAAGCCAGCATTGGGAGTTGTATCCAGCTAGGAGAAAACCCTTTTAGGGTTTCATGAAACGCCTACGCCAGATGTTTGAAAACCCTGCGCTGGATGATGAGCAATTTGCCTCACATCTGTGGAACATCCTCCCGCCTGGTGGGAGGGCTGAATGGATAGGGACTGATCAGAAATCGGTCCACCACCACATAGCTTTAGCCCTGCCGCATTTCTAGTAAGTTTTGATGTTATAATACTTAAAGACATGGTTTAGTTCTACAGAGTTATATCTAATGAGAGTAAAAATTGTTATGACCATTTACTGTAATAATTTGGGATATGACATGAACAGGGTAAATTGTACTAAAACAAACTATGGTACAGATTTTTACTATCTAGTTACAAAAAAGGCAGGTGATAACAAATAATAGAAGAAATAATAGAATTGCACAGTAAATAATTGGTATAACAAAGAGATAGTTAACTTTCCAAAAACATAACAAAGAACGGGTGTTAATTACTGTATAATAAATTATGTATTGTATGTATGTATGTATGTAGGTATGTATGTATGTATGTATGTATGTATGTATGTATGTATGTATGTATGTATGTATGTATGTATGTATGTATGTATGTATGTATGTATGTATGTATGTATGTATGTATGTATGTATGTATGTATGTATGTATGTATGTATGTATGTATGTATGTATGTATGTATGTATGTATGTATATATGAATGTATGTATGTAGGTAAGTAGGTAAATTGCTGAATTATTGTTTCTGGAATATTCTAGAAGGTTTCAAGCATTTTATGAAATTCTTGTACAATAAGAAAGGTTATGAAGATAAAAAAGAATAGTTTATCTGCGTAAATCTAGATCTGACAATGCGAGGAAAAGATATAGTAAGAAAAACCAAGAAATAAAAAAAGAGTCTCAATAATAATAGACTTTCTACCTACTAGTAAGCAGCTAAAAATGGTATTTATAGAGTATATATTAGAACAAAAATTTATGTTTTAATTAAAATAAGTTTTAAAATTTTAGTGGCTATGAATAGAGATGGCAGTTGTGGTGGTTGTCATGATATAATTGTATATATTAATTTACGTAATAAAAAATTTCTGCAAAAATTTTTTAAAACTTAATGTTTTTTATTTTTTAGGTATTATTTGTATATATTTTTATTTTTCTTGTTCTATAATATGTTTAATAAAAGTAAAATAAAATTAAAAACAATAAAATTTTCTTTATTGCAACTTATATTCTTTATTGCAACTTATATTACTTATAGTTTTTCAAGAGTTTGTGGCATCTAGCTATGCCTTTAGCAAAGGCATAGCTAGATGCCACAAACTCTTGAAACAATTACCCACTCGTGCTTGCTGGTGTCTATAATAAAAAGGGTATGCTGCTCTAAAACCTCCTAAGGTGCCACCTAGTTGGAATTGATTATCTTGAATGCTATGTTGATAAATATTGACCCAGTAATCAACAGTTTCGAGAAAATGATACTGTATGCATATCTTGCTCTGTAAATCAAAATGAACAAGTAAATAAATTAATTAGTTAAGAGCATTTGCGAAAATTCAACTTTACGACAATGTGTCCAAATGCAAATGAATGAATAAATGCTAGTGAAAATTTGATATTATTATTATAGGAATAAAGGAGTACGTCCCCGGAAATGTAATTTAACTATAATATTCCCAAACTGGAAGGGTTTAAACTTGTTCTTACTGTTTTTTATATTAATTTCAAGTACCATAATTTCTTTTAACTGAATGGGAATATAGTAAGGTGTTTCATATAATGGACTCACAATGTCTTTGTATTTTCCATGCACATTTACTATATGTAAAAGTGGTGCTAAAGTATTTCCAACCATTTGATTTTCAATAATATTACAGTAAACATAAAAACTCTGTAAATCGTTTAAATTTGGTGGTTGAATTCCTAACATATATAAATGTTTATTTCCAGGATCGGCAAGAAAAACAGATTTGGATGGTAGAATAGATTTTTGTGGGTTTTCTCCAACAGTATATAGGTTAATATTCACACCTCTTTTTAAAAAAATCATCAGCAGTTGCATTGGCTGCAGTATTGGTAGCACTAAAGCCTGGAAGTTCCATTAAAAGGTTGCTTATATCGATTTTAGGCAAACTTGTGCTACTTTTCATTTTCAAATTAACCAAACCTCGACCGTGTTCATCATATGAAAACATGATTTCAATGTCAGTTCCTGCAATTGCTGCTCGAATTTTTACATTCAATTCACCAATTAACTCAAATACTGTAAAGTAATGTTTTTCAAAAACTATAATTTTAATTTCTTCAATTTTATTACCAACACCTTCCATAACTAACATTATTACATTATCTCCACCATGGTTGGAAATTGTAGCCCAGCTATAGGGGTATATTATTTCACTGAACCCTACCTCCCAACTACCATCTAGCTTCAGACACTAGGGTAGTTGGGCTGAAAAATCTGCAGGTATATTTCCATATTCACTATTACTAGGTAAAGTTACATAAAATTGATCATCAAAGGTTGTCATTATTTATAATGTTAGCTGTTGTAGGTATTGTCTTCAATGAGTTAGGTGATGGTAATAGTCCTAGTACTGGGCTAAGTAATAAGTACCCTATACAAGCACACAATGAGCCAACCCGAAACTGTGTATTATTATTGTAGAGAGATAAATTTATAATAGCTGTAATGACTACAATATATATAAGTATGACCTGAGTAAAGAACACCACTTCATTTCAAGATAAGCATTTTCTAAAAAAATTCCAAGCACTGATGCCAGATGATTCCGAAGGAGTGCTATTGTTGGGGATGTACTTACGGTAGTAATAATCTGACATCTATGCAAAATTGGCGAATCGACAAAGTTACGATTTGACCAAAAAGAAAAAGCTTTTATCATTCTCATACTTTGGTGTGTCATTGGCGAGTCACGTCCGTTTCCTTTATATTATTTCTTTTTCGCCCAATAAAGGGGAGCGTCGACAGCCCGACACACATATTTACATAATAATATTATTATTATTAGTTATTCTTTTTATTATTTTATTACTTGCGTAATAAGCGGAAGTGGGAGCCGCCTTAACAGGATCCAAAGCCAAGGTAAAGCCCCAGCTCCTTTGGATATTATTGTAGTGAGTCTTGTGTACTTGTGTAAACCCTTAGGAGGCATCTGGGGAGACCCTGAGTGCCCTTCGATTGCAAGAGTTAGAGTTTCCAGTTACTTATTAGTGACTGAAGGTTGTGTTTATTTCTGCTTAAAAACTGTTACACTGTGCTTAGTTGATTGCTAATAGGAAGCTCCTTTGAGTGACCTACAGTAGTGGATTGAACACAAGCCAATAGGACTTGAGTTATATTGTTGACATCTATTGACCTAAGCAGAGAAGTAAACATAACACTATTACTACAATCCATTTCAAAATAAAAAAAAATCTTTATTTAACAATTAGATAATTAATTAAGAATTCTATAAAAAGGCAGAGCTAGTTAAGTAACCAATAAAATTATACAAAAATACATAAAGAAGGCAGAGCTAGTAAAGTAATAAAATTATACAAAAATACATAAAGGAGGCCGAGTTAACTTTTAAAAACCTGTACATAATTTATTTTGCAATCGACCTTTTACAGAAAATTTACAATGAAAAAACATACAAACTAGTTTATCATTGTAAGCAATATTTTTATTACTAAAACTTTTTAACATTTTATACATAGGAACATTTCACACTTTATAATACAAAAAATACAAAGTATATATACCGCAAACTCTGCTATAAAAATTTTGTAGGTGTTTCTTATTTGTGTGTCTTACTGTAGCATTCTTGTTAATATAGTTTATAAAAGCAGGAATAACTGGTGGTAAACCATAGGAATCAAAATAATATAAAGAGTTATCATTATCAAAATACATAGCTATCCAATGACTTCCTCTTTGAAAAGATGTATCAGTGTTTGCAATTAAAGCCGCAAGTCTTTTAACTACGAGGGGCGTTCATTTAATTCATGCTAGTTGACGAATAAATTTTTTTCAGTGTAAACTTGTTATGATTATTATAGCTTTTCTGAAAGCTATATCATTTCTTTATCCCATAGTATGGAAATTAAAGCACTAATCCAATTTTTCATGTTTCAGCAATTTATTAAAATTTACATACTTTTATAAAAATGGAGGAAAGTTGCAAAAACCAATGATCAATAATTTTTGTTCGGCGTCAGACATTGCTTGTCATCTACAAACGGTGTATGGGGACTCTGGGCTTGGCCAGACAACAGTTAGCAAATGGATCTGACATTTCTGTGAGAAGGGGGAATCATTGGAAGACGACCAGAGACCTGGGCAGCCTGTCACTGCATCTTCAGCCGAAAATGTGGCCGCAGTTGAGGACATGGTAATGGAAGACCCTCGTGTGACTGTCCAAGAAATCGTCACTGAAGTAGGCATCAGCACTGGTAGCATTCATAAAATTTTGCACGAAAACCTGTTTCTGAGTAAGGTTTGTCCGCACTGGGTGCCTAGACTGTTGGGAGCCGAAATGAAGAAGAACCGGGTCGACATGTGCAAGTTGCTGTTGGAGATCCATGCAGTGGAGCAAGAAGATTTTTATAGGTGATTGATCACCATGGATGAAACCCTGTTACCTTACTACAACCCCGAGACCAAAGCTCAATCCATGCAGTGGCAGGGAAAAGATGAAGGGGCACCGGTTGAGGCCAAAAGCACCCCATCGGTCAGCAAGGTCATGGTCACCATATTCTGGGGTTGCGAAGGCATCATACTGATTGATTATCTGGAGCATGGCGCCACTATCAATGCTCAGTATTACTCCAAGTTACTTGTGGATCTGCGCAAGGCATTGGAAGAAAAACGACCCTGAAAGCTGCACATGCAACCATTGCTGCAACATAACAACGCCCGACCCCATACCGCTAAGTTTAGGCAATCCACATTAGCTGAGCTACGATGGGAATTGCTGCCACATCCAGCTTATTCCCCAGATTTGGCACCCAGCAATTGCCACCTGTTTTCCGAATTGAAAAAACGGCTCCGTGGAAGGCATTTTGGGTCGTTGAAAGAGTTGCAATGGGCCGTCAACCAATGGATCAAGGTGACCCCTATGGAATTCTACGAGGAAGGTCTGAAAAAGTTGCCAGGACACTGGAAGAATTGCATTGAAGAGAAGGGTGGATAAATTGAAAAAAGCAATATATTTCAAAATTTGAATTGATTTCATTTACTATATATTTTATGTCTAGCACGAATTAAATGAACGCCCCTCGTATCTCCGGCAACGTATCGCAAGTAAAAACTCTGAGAAAATTTTTTGATAAAATTGCATCTTGTTGAACATAGTGTGCCAGTTCAAAGTTGTTCACTATAATCATCATCATTGTCACTTTGTATCTCCTTTTCTAAAATCCAATTGTTGAGTTTTTCAGGATAACCCTACCACTTCACAAGTACTTTATTCTGACCATCTGGTAAATGCTTAGTTTCAAAATCTTTTCAATTTTGTATTCTTTGATATTAGGGTTAGAATCAATCTTAATTTCGAATGAAGAGAAAAGAACAAAAACACATGTTAGTCTAGAAAAAGAAGTACAACAAACATAAAGATTATTGGTTATTAATGCAGTAGAAAATAAAGAGCAATGTGAAAATGTTAGCATATTGAAAAATTAAAAAAAAATCTTCTGTAGCTCTTTTTCATAAAAACGTCGTTCTATATCCTTGCCTTCCAAATCTTGAATTCTATAAAGTATATGGTTTCTAGTCTTCACAATATGTTTTACCCTGAAAACATCTTCACTCCATTGAGGTAAATAACCTTAGTCGAACACGCCTCTATGTCTACTAATGAGCACGTAATCTCCTATATTGTGTATAGTGTATAAGCTTTCCAGGTAAAGTCTTTGCCATATAATTTTTTCATTAGAATAATTCACATTAACAGGGCTTTCACTAATTGATCTATGAATAGAATGATTATAGTTTGAAACAACTGCTGGTAAAATATCAATCCATTTATAAGTGATAAATTCTGTAAAATATTTCAAATAATTTAGTCTTTAAGGTTCTATTAAACCATTCCACTATTGAACATTTTATGTCCTCATTCTTGGAAGTAAAAAAATGTATATCATTAGCTTTTAATAATTTTTGGAAATCTTTATTCACAAACTCTTTTCCTTTATCACTGCACACTCTCGGGGGAATTGGACCTCTTTTTAAAATATTTTGAAAGGCATCACATGCATTCTTTGCATGTTCTGATTTTAATGGTTCAACCCATGCATATTTACTCAACACCTCTATACACACGTAAACATAAAGTTATATCCATCCTTAAAATCTGCTAAAGAAGACATGTCAGCCAAATCAATTTCCCATTGTTGATCCATACCTGTAACATAAATATGGTTACGTGAGAACTTTTTGTTGACTTGTTCATGTAAAGTGTAACTATCTTGTTTGGAGAGCCAATCTTTAACATTTTTACATGTAATTGTTTTATAGTGTTTTCTATCCTCAACATATAATTTTTCAATACTAGAAATGGCTGTAGGATTTCCACATAAATTTTTGTACAATTTTGAATGTAAGGTATTCATCCTTCTAGTACAAAGGAGTATACCATCTGAGTTATCTAACTTTTTTTCATATTCACTTTTCTGTTGATGCCTCTTTACTCAAGAATGAATCATCTTTGATTTCTTCTTGGCCACTTGAAAATAAACTTATACCTTTCACAAGTGATTTATTCAACTACTTGAGACTACCACTTGCCTGATCATCTGATTCTTCCCCAGCTGTTTTTAAAGAGAGCTTCTGAGATACAGTGAATAACATTTTACATAAAGGATTTACTATAGCCTCTAAGGGTACATTATGTTTTCTCAAAGCAGTAGCAAATTCATTTACTCCTAATGGTTGCATAATTTTTGAAGGTTTACATGAAAAATCATGTAATAAATCAATAATATGTGATCCTTCAATTAATTTTCCATCAATTAATACTTTTCCTTGCTGATTAACATTTATACTAGGGTTATGTTGCACATGTTCTAATAATAACGATGCTGAATGTTTAAATTGTTTATGAATTCTGCTAAATAACTTTTAATCCTTCAACCAATATTTTTCTTTTTCTTTCAAATTAACACTGTCATTTTCATTATCATCAATAACTTTTTGTTTCAAAATTACAGTAGCAGGTTGGGTGTTTTCATGTTCAAAAGTTAAATATTGTGAAAATAATTTGAGTACATTTTGTATTGTTCTTCAGGTGTTAATGTATTATCCATTAGAATGCACTCTAATTCATTAGGATACATGTCAACTTGTTTAGCTATACCTGTCTTTTCATTTGCAGTTGAAGAAAAAGAAGAAGCATGAGAGTTATTCAGCTTATTCGGAACCTCATGAGGAATAAGAGCAAATTTACTTGCAAATTTTGTTTTATAATAATTTCTCTGTAACAAAAAGTGCTAGTGTAGATAATAAAGCTGGTAATACTAGAGGTAAAAATGCTCCACCACTTAAAAACATTCCAGCATGTTTATTATGTAAATCCTTTTTCTTGTTTTTTTGCGTCTTGTAGCTAAAGCTCTAAGCAATAATTTATGTTTTGCCTTGTTCTTTAACTTAGAATTAATAGGAATATTACCATTCGATATGTTTAAACAGATTTCACATATACAACAGATCAGATCAGGGGAAGAATGTTGAAGAAGAACACGTCTTTGGATATGGTTTGAATTTTTCAACACATTGAGCTCATGAATATGTTTCCTTTATCTAGAAGCCATACAAAACAGACTGTACAGTACAGAAAAATATTACAATAATGACCAAACACTAAATGAACACCGAAATAAGTAATGTATTACATTAAGACAGTAATAAAGCTTTATTTTCTATAATAGCATTCAACTCTTCACATCTAGAAAAAGCATGCAAATCGTTCATATTCATAAAAAACAATCTATGACTTGTATCTAGCTTTAAAAAAGATCTTCTACAAAAATAGAGTGAAATTCAATCATATCCAATTCCATTGGTAATAAATTAGCAAAACACCAAAACTGAGTAACTTTTTTACTTCTCATAGGTAAACCAACTTCACGACTTAAATGATTGCATGCCTTGGCTATGTCTTTGTAAAAAGTTATGGCTTTCGGTGAGAAGCAAGTCAAAAACAAATCAGCCATCTCGCATTTCTGTTTGTTGGTTAGTATTTTACCTCGAATAATAATATTGTAGTTTAATAAGTAGGTAGAATAGATGTAAAATTTTTACCTTATTTTGCACCATTCTGACAAAAACTTCAAATGAGGCAGACATTGTAATTGACACAAAACAAGCAAGCAAGCGAGTTATAGAAAAAATGACCAACCTCTTCGAAAATTCCGACTAAACTGATGTATTGTAAAATATTTTTTTCTGACTACGTAGTAAATCTACAGCATCAATATATCATAACCTAGTACCTGTGATGTACAAGTTTTGAAATTTATTGGTACGGCTACAACAAGAATATAGAGTAGGATTGAATATATATATATATATATTGAAACATGAGTGTAAATGCATAAAGTAACTATCATTTCCAGGACATTGTAAAATTTTTTCAACAAAATGTAGTAATGGTGTTGCGTGCAATTTATAATTTTCCCATAGATATTCCTGAGCTGCAAAATTATTTGTATTTAGTATCCTAAAATCCATACCATTCACAATTTCCCCATTTTCATAAATTTTGAAAGGATATTGTAACCACACAATAAAAACAGACATAAAAAGAATTATAGTAAGACCACTAAGAAAGGTGTATTTACTCCATAGCATATTGATAAATAATAAGATCCAACCAACTTGCAAAAAGTTTTTTGTAAAAATGAGGAATCATTTAGGTGTATATAAAATCATATGATTACTGTTAGAAAACATAGTAGACCAAAGTCCATATTTTTCAGGACATGTCTGGGTAACATTAATTAATGAATAACCATATCTTATACTTGTAGCATCCTTATATGCTCCCATAAAATAATTTGAACTAGATGGAAAAATCTGTCGAGCCAGTGTGTGAACTTGTAATCTACAGCTAGGGTTTTTTAAAAGAATCAAATATTGAGCATTTATTCTACTTGTACGCATTCCATCGAAAAATTTGTTTTGAACTATATGTATAATTGATAGGTTCCAGTGATGCAAATCTTTAGTAAAAATCTGAGTTAAATGTTGATCATTCTTCATCTCTTGCATCATATCATCCATAATTAACAGTTTAGGTGTATCTTTACTTTTTGTAGTTCATATAAGTCAGGTGAACCTTGAACCAATTCCACATAAGAACATTTTTGAACTAATTCATCGTAAGCTTCTTGCCATTCTGAGTAACACCAATAAATTTTTATAGGTGCAGGGTCAATCATTTTTCCAAAATTACAAGTTGTTAAACAAATTGCATTTTCCCTGATTTTGTTGGATCTGAAACTACCCCCCAGAATTCACAATCTAGCTCCCCCACTGTCCCCTGAAATGCCATGTATCATTTTTTGAATTTCGACCAGCAAATTCGGCTGACCTTCTCGAATCCTGAGCAACCATTGTGCTGCCCTCGGTGAGCCTCCCCCCTCAATCCGCCCTTTTCCTTTTTCAGTAGTGCCTTGCTAGATGGGAATATCCCAACCCAAGTACAGCCCAACTCTACACTTGCCCCAACGCCGAATCTGGTCGCACCACCAGTCCTAGCCCAAGTTTCAGATACTGCCGCCACTAAGGACACTAGAGTGCCAGCCATATCTCAAGTACTGCTGCCAACAAACACTGCACACCCAGAAATTGATCCAAACATCGACCACACCCACTTCATGGAATCCTTTGTCAATCTAGATCTGCCACTGGCCCCAGTGGCCACCCTAGCACCTACCTGCGATCACTGCAGCAGTTTGACCATGGCCAATGCAAACGTCCATAATTTCCGGTTACAAGCGCATGATGCCCTAGAGCAACTTAATACCCCTGCTGCGAGGATCACCAACAACGTTCCGACTGTCCAAACTATGGATCAAACAATAGGCGCCATCTCCCACCAATTTCAAGCCCAACAATTGTGTGTTCAACACAAAATCCAGGAACAAGTTCAAACAACAAACGTGCATTTTGCCCCCCTCACTGAACAAATGCAACAACTCTTTTCCACAACTACCGCTGCTGCCGTAGCACACAATAACCCCCTGACACCTAGAAAACCGCTGGTGACCTACCTCACAGTTTCACAGAGAGGAGCCATGTGATACCTTTATCCCCAACAACACTTTCTGTGAAACCGAGCCAGCTTTGGTCCATAGTTGCCCTCCGGCATGAATCAAACCAAAGGCCCCATCCACAGATACTCTGTATAACAACAAATTTTCCTATACCACCCCGGGTGAGGACAATATTTCCAGCAACAACACCCCAATGATGCCCCCCACCTGCAGTCAACCCATTCAGATTCTCGGACTATACCCCCCAATTATTACAATCATCCCCAGCATCAGTTCAACCCCCCTGTGCACGTCCCACCGAGAAGAAGATAGCCGAATCAAAACAATGGTCAATAATATGCATCCACTCTTAATCAATGGTGCTGCCATCAATAAACGCCCCTTACATTTCTTCATTCACCTTGAAAACCAATTTGAATACGATGCATCAAATCATGTGTAAATGAGTGCCCTCGGCCACCTCAGCTGGGATACACTGAGCGATATGATACAAGATATGACGCCATATGAAGACGCAAAAAATTTCCTTATGTTACAATTGGGACACAATTGCAATCAAATGACCCTCAAGCACGAGCTGGCATCCATCACTCCCGAAGCCGGAGAAGAACCAGCCGTGTTTTTGAGTAAGGTAATGACATACGTACTGTTTTTGTATCAAGATGAGGACCAAACATTTCGGCATAAACAAGTAATTGACACCTTTTTGACTAAAATGTCTGTTTTCTATCAACTGACCACTGGCGAGCAAGCAAAAACTAATGTACAACAACTGGCCAATGCCTTCACCAAATCCTGCAGCGTCCTTAATGCCACAAAAGCCAAAATCTGTACTGCCGAGCGACCCAATGCTGTGCCACCTTGATCACCTCAACCTCCTTTCCACCATTTTGACCGCCATTGCAGTATGAACCATTCCCAGAAGCACTACTGTGATCGCCAACCTTCTACTGACTGACAGCCTCAGGATCTGCCGCCAGTGCCAGCCAAAACTGTCTCATTCCAACAACCACAACCAGGAACCGAAATTCTGCTAGAGCAATTAATTCAACATTGGGACCATGACCATGAGGAATGTCAATCCAGGTATTGCCCAGAAGATTATCAACACAATGCTCGCAACCAGCCCCCAAGACAACATTCCCAACCACATGATATTTAGGGCGACCGCTTTGACTACTCAGCAAGCCACAACCCCTCATGCCCCATCCAGTACCAACCAACAGGCCTTTGATGTGATGGCCACAAATCCCGCATGCACAACATCCAAGATTGCATTTGCCTCAAACGCCAAAATGCTCCGAGAAATCAATGTCATGATCAAATGCCGCCCAATCTCTAACACCCAATTTCCAATTGTATTCTAATGATGTCTGCGGACCATGCGAATGGAGACTGAATGTGGAGCACCTCCCCAAAGAGGCCCTAAGTTTTTGCATGGCTCCCCCAGATACTACCATGAAACTCTCTCTCTCGCCCTACTGATCTTGTTCAGAATACTTAGGCCATTTACCTGAATACAGATTATATGCCACCATAGGAACAACACATTCATTATAATGCCATGCCCACCCTATACATTACCACGCCTACGGATTTGTTCCGAGCCAGCTCACAATCCTCAGTGGTTCCACTTGCCCTACCAGCTTTGCTGTCCCCTTCTGCAGCTCCCGCAAGTGGACTGGATGCGCGCATTGGCACCCAACCATCGTCTACTGCCAATATGGTCAAACCTTCCAAAGAAATCGCCTCTGCTGCCCCCGTAGTCAGCCCAGGAATTGTCCACTGGAACATGACAACACATGCCTCACATGATCTGTGCCACATATGATCATCAGTTTGCCAAACCGACAACCTAACACCATCCACAGAAATGTTTGTTTGAAAATATGCCTCTATGCGAGCTTTCCAAATATTCATCCAAATTGGCAGCCTCAACGCTCACCCCTGATCGATGGATACTTTAGCCAAACAGAAGAAATCGAAGCCAAAAAATCGGTTTGGCAGGCTCAACCTAGTCTAGACCAACCCCCCTCATGGCCGCTGGAGGTTACTGAACTTGCCGAACCGATTTTCCTCATTTCTCTCCATTTTGCCGAATTGCCAGAAATGGGTAACTGGTACCATTTTCCCATCGACCCTCAATTCTATTCCAGACTTAATCATTCAACCATTGCCCAAAAATCAAGTTGCCACGTAATTCTCAATTGAAACCACAATTGTCAACATTACCAACAGTAGATGCCTGCTATTGTTCATCAACAATACCCCGAACAGCATCAAACTTCTTCCTAATCAACTACTCACTGTGGCAAAACACGCATTAGAACCCCCCGCACACTCTAATGATTTTCAAGTTGCAACTGCCGCCTCAGACCATGACTTGACCAATCATGAACTGGCTGCACTTGATAAATTGCTCCCATGCCACACCAACAAACAAAAGCTTGATTTCGCTTTGAACAAAATAACCCAGTAAATGCAAGTCACCACCATCCAAAAGACAAAAGTTCTCAGTATGTTTTGACAAAATAGGGACATTTTCAGCTTCCCCGGTGACAAACCTACATTTACCAACAAACTAACTGTCAGCATCGACACAGGCACAGCAAAGCCGGCATCCCGTCACTACTACCCCACGGCGATGGAACAAAGACCTATTGTATGACAACATATCCAAGAGATGCTTGACAATAATTTCATTGAACCATCCCATGCGCCCTGGGCTGGGCCGCTGTTCCTTGTAAATAAAAAAGATTTCTCCTGGCAAACCCTCATAGATTACTGCCGCATAAACGAAGTTAGGCCTAGTGACAAATTCCCTATCCCGTGCATCGAGGACTATCTGGACCTAATGGGACAAGCCAAATTCTTCACCACCCTTGACTTAAAGGCTGGGTACTGGCAGGTACCTCTCGACAATGATTCCTGTGATAAAACAACCTTCCTCTGTCAAGAAGGTTTGTTTCAGTTCAAAGTTTTGCCCTTTGGTTTGAAGAATGGGCCAACCAAATTTCAATGCCTAATGGAACGAATTCTCCATCCCTACATTTGGAAAATTTGTGTAGCTTATATCGATGATATTATCCTATTTTCCAACTCATTCGAAGAACATTTAGAACATTTGCAAAATATTTTTGACGCCCTTCATGCTGCAAATTTAACCCTTTGGCCAGACAAGTGCCAATTCCTGCCACCCCAAGTGAAATTCTTAGAACATCTCCTTAACACGGATGGTATCGCCACCAACCCAGAAAAAGTCAAAGCAATAGCAGAGTACGAATTTCCCCAAACCAAGAAAGGTATGCAGGGTTTTTTAGGCCTAGTGCAATGGTGCAAACGTTCCATATTGACAACCCTGTCAAGTCTGCTTTATGCACTCCTCTGCCACAATTCCAATTAACAATTCACCGACAATCATAAAAAAGCTTTTGATGGCATCAAGAAAGCCTTAACCTCCTCGCCTCTCCTCCGCTATCCTGTGTACGAGGGCAAAGCTTGATTTGTCATTCAAACCGACACCAGTAAAACTGCCATTGGCACGTTATTGTACCAAGAAAAGGGCGAAGATCAATGGGTCATGGCCTACAACAGCCGCCTTCTTACCAACGCCAAAACTGGATATGGTACAACAGAACGTGAATCCCTCACCATCATTTACAGTTTCCAAATGTACCACCACTACACTTATGGTCAAAAGGTAATCGTGCACACTGACCATAAACCACTCAAATGGCTCAAGGAGGAAAAACACCGCAATTCCCAACTCCAACAGTTCCTCATCAATCTTCAAGACTACGATTATAAAGTCCAATACCTAAAAGCTAGACAATGCCTGCGCTGATTTCTTGTCCAGAAAAGATGACTGCGAGAAACCACCGATTCTGAGCACCGAAGATTTTGCTGCAGAGATCTTTCACTCTAACTTCCACCCTGCTGGTACACTATAAGAAGCGGATCCTAGGGTAACCAATATTCTACCAGTACAGGCCATGCTACATACGGAAATCGATGCAAACGTCAACGGCATCACCTGTGCAATGACAAAGAAACCCATCACTCAACTCACACTCTCTGATCCTGTGTTGTTGGCCACTGACTACACACAGCCTCCAGTTGAAGCCATAGCTCTCGCCTCACAGGAAGAAATCAAACAAGTGCAAGCCGCCAATCCTGTCATCAGGAAAATCATCTGAACCCTTCAAAATGGCAATGCTGCGAAATATCCCATTGGTTCCTTCACTGAAGACAGCATTCTGTACTGCCAGGTCAAAGACCAATGCCAGCTCATCATTCCCGCATCCATGACCGACCAAATGCTTCACCAATTCCAGGGCATGAAGATTCTGAACCACCAAGGATCGAACTGCATGCTGGCAGAAATAAAAGCTCATTTTTGGTGGCCCTGTACGGAAGAAGCCGTCTGCAATTGGATAAAGAGTTGCAAGATCTGCCAATTAACATCACCACGCCTCTTGCCGCTGCCGCCTTTATTGCCAATTCAGCCGGCCCACCCCTTTGGAATCCTAGCCATGGACATCATCAATATCTCACCAGTTGGTGAGAAATGTCCCTATGTTATTGTTCTTCAGGACTATTTTACCAAATGGCTGTCCACACATCTTATCCCCGATCAAAAAGCAACAACAATTGTCCAATGTTTTGTGAACAACATTGTCCTCGCCCATGGTAGCCCACTTGTACTTCTCTCTGATCAATGTGGATGTTTTAAGTCGAAGCTCATGCAATAAATATGCGAATTGCTCAAAATCCGCAAGGTCAAGACCACGGCATACCACCCCCAAGGCAATGGAATGGTCTAACATTTCAACTAAACCCCCATTACAACCAAACCCACACCGCCAACAATCCAGATAATTGGGAACGCTATCTGCCCTATGCCATTTTTGCCTACAATCCAACACCACATATGACTAAGCGCCATTCACCTTTCAGCTTGCTACGCCGATATGAGCCCCGCATAACATTAGATTATGACTGCACATGTCAACTCACCTTGCCACTCAATTATGACAGGTACCAACACATCCTAATGCAGGCGCAAATCAAAATGCACGAATCAATCCAAACTAACCTGGAAAAAGCTGCCACCATCAGCAAGGCTTATTTCGACAAAAAACGCCCGCACATGGGATTTTAGTGTTAACAATCTTGTCTTACTGACTAACATGCCGGAATCTAACAAAATCCAACCCAATTTTATCGGTCTATTTATCATTATGGATACCGCCCACATTTCCAAAAACATTGTCACAATTGATACCCTCCACGTTCCCAGTCGACTGCAGACTGTCTCCACACTTTGCTTGAAACCATTTATTCCATGTACAGCCAAAGACGTTTTCAATTCTATAGCCAATGGACCCCATCAGCTGTCCCACACTTCACGGCCCCAATAAGTTTAAATTCTATTTTGTGATAGGTGCTCATCAGGCCGAGTTGTACATAATTGTTTACTTTGTTTACTTTGGATCATGGTGAGGGTTTGGACTGATCACTAGCCGCATCTCCCGGGAGTAACCTGTACACATTACATCCACTCCATTTGAGTCTTCTATCTGTTACAACCCTAGGTCAATGTTACATCATCATTGAATACACTTCTGCCAAGACCCACCACAATGCTTAGGAGGGAAACCTTCTTTAACTTTAGGTTCTGTTGTGCATGTGGTCATTCAGTTTAATTCCACCTGACCCTGACCATATTCACTCTCATAAGACTAACTGGGAAGATTGATTTTAGCTCCCAATAACTTAGTGGTGTTTGTAGTGCTTTGTATTAATGTTAATTTACATTTTTTCCAACTTTACACTTTCTTCACCTTTCAGCGGCTTTATTTGACTTTAACTCATTTCTCATTCTCACTTTCGCCTCGAATATACGAACTTCACTGCTGCTCTGTAAAATTTTCTTCGCTGCAATGATGAGGCCATCTACATCGTCTGCCACCAAAGAGCCTCCCCCGTATCATGAATCACTCAATGTCAATGAACAATACATTCGATGGGGAGAACAGCAACCGCACCAGAACGACATCAGCTTCTGCTGCAATGGAACTTTCTTATCTTTGCATGCATTCTTTTCAGCTTTTCTGTTTCTTTGCATGCCCTCTGACCTGTACTTGTGACCCCATGGGATACCTCATCTACGCCACACCACCTAGAAAGCCCATGGTCAGCCGCCGTGATCTGGCCATCATCAAGCTATGGTTAAAATTGTCACCATAGCCGGCTGCTGGTCAGACCGGTCCACGCAGCAACTTGTGTCGCCTCCCTCAAGTGACTTGCACAAAGTTGTCAAGACGTGCCTGTCTCAGTGACATCACCACCCAAGTCGCAGCTATCCAGGGGACCATATCATTTCTTTTGTGCAAAACACCACACTTCTTGATCAAAATCTAAGGTCAACCTTTGGACTGGCATAACCATCGCCATCACCCACTTCCTACTTTTGTCCTATGTCGAGTCACACACCTGCTCTTGTTTAGAAAATAACCTCAAATGCCTGATCGGCACCACCGATCTCGAGTGTTGGTTTGTCTCTTTGTGTGCCTGGCCACCTAACGTGTTGCCACCACTGATTTTTCTAGCGCATAGTTGTTTAGGGAGGGCTCTCACCACCCAGCCCACCCCACCCCAAATTTCCAGGGCTACACCTTGGTTGGCTTTGACACCAAATCCATTATAGCCAGAGATATGAAAAACTTTAAATTTGCTGTTCCTATGCCAGCTGACTCTATGGCATCAAGTCACCCGTGCTATGTTCAACTTGCATTCCCGAACAGAACCATGTTTGTTTTCGAAACATTCACTTGTTCACGGCAACTTTATGGCAACTGTGATGCAGGAAGACTGGACTGCATTGTTCTCCATAGTCCACGGTGAGTACACCATCATAATTTCTTTTGATGGAGCCGATAACTGGGCAGGAATTTATGCCCTCCTCGGTACTCAGTACCACATGGACCATCAAAAGAAAAACAAAGATCCTGTAGTGAAAGCCATCTATTTTGATGCCTACCTAGTGCTTCACAACATTGCTATCTCCCCGCCGCTCTACTAGTTGGCTTGGAGTATTGGCTTCATCCCAGAGAAACATGCGCTCAAAGCCACTGTTTCCGCTATGTGGGCCCTCGATGTGTCACAGCTTACGCTCAAATTCCCCACCATGCTCTGTTTTTTCAACAATCCACACAAATCGTATTTGCAGCCCGACATCTTGGCCTACGCCGCCCTTGATGCCTTCTACCCTATCCTGCTTTTCCTCTTTTTTGGCAGATACGGATTCATCTCTAAAGTGTACAATGCTCCTTCCTTGTATCCGCACAATTCATTGGAACCCCCCCCCCCCAATTGATTGACTGGTGGAAATGCTCATAGCCACTTTGCATAGCATTTCGTTAACCGATGTTATGCCCACTGATTTGACTGACAAAGTGTATCTGACAATCTCACAAATCCCGCGGATGGAGGTTCTTTCCACATATCAATTTTTTATGTACAATTGCACATCGTCCAACCAGGGTCGGTCTTTTTGTTTAGGAACATAACCCAACAGTTTTCGGGACATCAAAATGTTGATGTGCACCACTCATCAGAAACTGCTGACTGCTCTGAAAGCACTGAAAAGAAAAACAAGTGGCTGAAAGATGAATGGAATAAATCGCCAGACATTTCAGACAATGAAGACACATTGCTTCAACCCAACAAAGTATATGAGAATCAGAAACGCCTTCAGGCAGCTGTAGCCATTGCTTGATTGAGCATGTATCGCTTGATCAAGCTGCTTGGCTTTCCCATTTCCCCAATTTACAAGCTCACCATCAGTGATCATATAGACTTCCTAAAGGACATGCCGCTCCCCACAGTAAACGACACACTACTCCCCACATTGATGATGTCTGGATCGAGCATGTGGCAGCAGACCAACCCCTTCGCGATTGCACCTATCATGCTACACATTACCGATATCTTCCTAACACCATCCTTTGTCTTTTGTAGGTTGATGGACACTGGTTTCAGCAACTCACCACCACTATGCCGCTCGCAGCGGTATTAGCCTCACCCTGCTCCACCACCCAATTCACCTACATAAATGACCTTTTGGCAAAGCACGCCCAAACACTAGACAACACCACTGGCACAGCTTTCTACACTTGCATGTGGTACCGCGCCGGCAAAAGTCCCCATACTTACCTTACCAATTGGATAAACCACATCCCCGAAAGAGAGCCTGCCTTTGACCATGAACCTGGCACCAAAGAAATTGAAATGGATGAAACCAACTGCACAGCCAACCCACTCAGCTGGTTTCATTTCTACTCTCGTTTGCTTGGCACTATCGATTTCCAAAATGGATTTTCCTTTCCAGCGCCCATCTACGCATACCCCTTGCTGAGTACAGCCTAGGTGCATGTGTTAACAGCTGAAGAATTGCTTGACGACCCAATGTTGCCAGCTGCCCCAGAGCCATCAGATGACGAGCTCCTCGACATGCTGATTTTCGACCTTAACATGGAAAAATTGCCAATGACACCTCCTCCAGCAGCATGAAACAAACGGCCTACTGCGGCTGACCTTATGGTTTTAACAACACAGATCAATGATTTCCTAAAGCTCACACTGGACAACATTTTGTCACTGGCACTGGTCCCTTTGGAGGAATTGGTGCCTATTCAATCACTTGACATGGACACCGAGACGAACACAGCCACCTCGGATCAAATGTTGACTGACATCACGGAAGATAACTGCTATGGATGTAGCACCACCCATACCTGCCATAGACCTAGCTCTGCCAGCATCTGCCGTGGACCCCTCGATCTATTTGGCCACTCCCGCGATATTGCCTGGTCCCCAATGATTGCCACTGTTGCCACCCCAAGGTATATCCCCCTGTCAGATTTTCGCAACAGATCATTTCAGATACTCAATGGAATGCCCTGGCTGCTTCTCTCAAAGTGTACAGTTTTCCGCCGCTGCTGCCCAGCATGCTATTCCTGGAACATCACTTTTGCGATTACCCACAGGTGCTACAAGACCAAATTTGGCAAATTTTGCTGCCGCCTATGACCACTGCACTTGCCGCCCCTCCACAACCACCTCTTGTCCATACGGCTCCGATTGTCACCCAATCAGTGCCTTAGAGCATTGCTCCACAATTACCGCCCATGTTCCCTCTTGATGTTCAACTGCCATAGCGTCTGAGCACTTCAACACTTAACCTCAATCACCATGACCAACTGATTCACAAACCTGCTAGGTTAGAGCACTCGGTCAAACGCAAAACCCAACAACAAGATGAAGTGGAATACCCCAAAGCCCACAAGATATGCACAACAGATGAACCACACACTTGATGCACACCACGGCCCAGTAGGTCATGTACTGAACGCAGCAAGACAGGGAGCGAACGGACACCAAAAGGCAGTGAACAATGGGCCAAACAGAAAGAAAGACAAACAGCTGGTCAAACCAGTTCAACTACTGGCATGACTGTGCAGCTGAAAGTCATGCCGATGAAGAGTTCCGGCACCCAAATGAAGTAAGCTCCAACAACCGCACTGCTGCAGCAAACGCTGTGGGCCCACTGCTCTGACAAACACCGCTCTTGTCATGAGTCATATCAGCATGATGATCACCACTGCCAAAATACGGACTGTTCCTGTTCCTGTCACCAAGACACCGCAACTAGAGATAGCCCTGATCAAGACCGCCATGATGATGCCCCTCATCATCGTACGCAAAGCGAGCAAACCCAACATGTACACTCCACTAGCTTTTACCAAAGAGATTATTGACATGCTTTTCGCTGATTGCCACCCAAGTTAACTGATTATATTAGCCTGCTGCACCGCAAGGCTGAAATTCAATGACCCCTTGAAGCATTGAAAAATCGGCCACTGCAGCCAGAACTCAAAGTGTCGTTGCCCCCGGCACCGCGGATAGATGTCGAACCTACCATTCCAACTTCTGCGATGACTACCACGCCTATGACGTCATTGCGGACCATGGCCTCGATGTTGGCCTCCTCTACATCCGTACCGCCAAGTCCAGCTTACCTTGACGCCCAAAATGTCTACCATTCCCTCGCAGCCAAAGTTGGTGATCACAACCCACCTGGTACTAGGCGCCATTCTCCCAGCTGGTACAAATTTGCAATTTGAGCACCAATTGCCTAGCCAAACAACTATGTTTCCAAACTACGTCCATTTTTGCACGATGGACTTGCTGCACTCAATTACACTGGCAATGCCACATTATCCTCCTCGCATTGATCTGACTGTTGACTCCTTCTTGCCGCCTACTTTGCATGAGATGATCTTTATCAACTTCTCCGGCCGCATCTGAGTTGGCATTATGATGGCAGTACATGTCGGCACCACCAATGCCTCGCTAGCCATTTACCAATATTTCTGCCACCACTACCACACTGATTACCACAAACCTGGACTGCCTGTCTCACCTGAGGTCCTCACTCTCATTTTGGGATGGGTTGCGGACATCTGGGCCGAAGAACTTGGAGTTGTCGATGCTGTCCAAACCACCCATTTCCCTTTGTTCCTCTACAAAGCTCCTGGATTGGACAACCCGTCTTGTTTGATCCAGGCCTACAACACCGCTGTTGGCCTTATCGATTCCTGAATGGGGGACCCACAATATCCACCTTTTCTGCTACCACCCAAATCCACTGACATTTTCTGTATATTTTTGAAATATTACAGCAAGATGGATCACCCAGTTCCCCTATTACGCCCTCACAATTTTTTGGTGTGTTGGAATTTCCTCCCACCACAACCTTTGCCGCCTATGGGCTTGCCATCCGATGGCCTGACTATGGTCCCATTGCCGATTCCACAGCCTGGCACCAACCCACTATCATTGATTCAAAGCCAAACATACACATCATCATCCTGCTGCAGGGGCGACTCCGGCCATCATGGCTGCCCCCCATACCATTTGCAATCAAACCAGTACGATGACCGCTACAATAATTGCTGCGACCCTCCTCGCCACTGGGACGACCATCCCAGCGATGACCACTACAGACACCGCAATGACCATCAATCCTACCAATGTTCCACCTCGGACACCTGCTATCGCTGTCACCATTGATTCCCCGCCATTTTTTGTATAGTAACCCCGTTTTGTTATTTTCTTTGTTTTCTCATTTTTTGTTTCTCACCTGGTTGTTTTGTTAATCTCGTTTTTGCATGCTTTATGTTGTAGTAGTTTTCCTCATGGCCGTGCAGCTGATGCTTGTCCACACAGTAAGACGCTTCGACATGTTCTACCTCCACATGCTCCAACTTCTATCAGATTGTCCTATCACTGCTGCCTGCATTGTCGCGTTTTGTTTTGCCTCAGAATTGACAGGACCATAGTGGGCAGCCTCACCCTCCCATCCCCATGGACTCGTATGCTGGTGCGCTCCAGTATATCATTGTGGACAGAGTGCCGACACGGGCCACGGTGTTGTGATGCATTTCGGCCTCACTAAATGGGGATGGCATTGGGAGGTCTCCCCCTATGTGCCACTAAAATCGGCTCAAAACACTACAATGACTCTGTCGGCCCCACTGTATGCCACCAAAGACCCCTTTGGCCACCACGGTGATGGCCCATAGTGGTGGAGTCCCTTCCCCTTGTCAGTTTTAATTGTTCCATGATGATCACTTAAGGCGATCTACCATGGGGGGAGAGGTGTTGTAGTGTGTTTCGGACGATTCGTAGGATTTTCCAAAGTTTGTCAATTAATCGAAGATGCGCACAAGTCCGAAGTGGAGTGAGCTACGCGGACCATCGAAGGGCGTCATAGTGTAGTTCACTTTGTGTACGCGTGTGGTGAGTGCTCTCATTATCATTCGTCATATATTTTTATATACTAGTGCGCGTCCCCGTGGGTTTCGTACTATTTTTCCCAGCATGGGGGGCTCTTCTTATTTCTTGCCGATGCACTGGTTTGTATGTAAGTGTGTTATTTTTTGTGTTAGGTAAAAGTATCAGGGCAGAGTTCTCCTCGTTTGAGTTAGTTCGTTGGGAACTCAAATTAGAAAACCAAAGGTTTTCTAATTTGGGTTAAACTTTGGTGGGGTTTGAGTACATTAAGTAATTAGTTAACCGGGTAAGTGTGGGTGTTGGAAACACGTGCAGTAAGGACGATCCCTGGACCCAACTCCTGCCTGCCTTCATCCAAAAGCCCTGACGTATCTTTCGAATACAACAAATATGTTGGACATTAGTGTCTGCAAAAGTAGAGAAAAAAATTCCGCGGCATATGGGAAAGACGTGATTTGGCAGGAAAATGAAAAAAAAATGGAATTGGACTTTCATGATTTCCAGTTTCATAACAATTCAAGGAAAGCATGACTGCGAGGACAAAATTAGAACAAATGAAAATGAAATAGATGAAGAATAAAAATGAATTGATCAATAGTGAATTACCGTGAAGCGATTTCAGATTTTTCCGCTATTTGTGCATGGTTTGTTTATTCCTTGTTGAAATGCATGTGGTCAGCGAACAGACAAAAATGGTCAATCCAAAAATAACTGAATCAGACGGTAGGTCACTTGCTGCCGCATTTTCCGGTGACTCGAACAGTACCATCGGCCGGATATTCGCACTTAACGCTTTTCGGGTCAACTTTACCGGGCAGCGCGTGTTCGTAGGTCAATGTTTCGTCAACTTGATCTTCGTTGTCTTTTTCCCCTTCGTTGACCTTTTTCTTCATAGCCGCTTCGATGATCACTTTGGTTTCTTCCACTTTTACCTTAGAAAAAGAGAATATGACGTCAGCAAGAAGAGACCAAAACCCGACGATTTTAATCTGTAGCCGTTTGCAATAAATGAGATAATCCCAAACTTTTTTTATTTTGTGTGCAAAAAATTTCGTGATTTCTCGAGCCATTTCTTGAGCATGATCATCATGTGTATTGCAACCGACCGCTGGACCACAACAAAAAGAATCTGGGATGAACTTCAACCAAACTTTAACTCCGAAAAACAAAGAAACGACCATTTCAAATCATTTTTTGGATAGATCCTATCGAGTTATCCCCAATTCCCTACGTTTTGGAAAGTCACAATTGTCAACCACCTATCAAACACATTCTGGGTGAGGTTAAAATCATCAACGGCGATTCTTTATTCATGATTTCATCATGGGTGCTGAAATAACGTCTATCATGTCCAAAGTCTATTTGACCACCATTCTACGAACTGTAATTTCTTAGACTACAGTATACCCTAAATTGATCTTTCTTGAAAGCTTGCGATTCGATCAAAAGCGTGAAAACGTCGCCATCGAATTTTGTTTTTACGTCAATATTGTCCGATATGCTGGATCTTTTGTAGCCGTCGTCCATGCATGTTTGGTCAACATTCGACATTTTTCTATGTGTGGTCCTTCCTGTATTCGACGAGTATGCAAGAACGACTAGTAAACCGAGTGATTGCTAAAACACGATTTTCTAGAATTTTCTTGAGTAATGATGTAAAATGATGATGCTGTAAATTTGTAGTTGGTTTTTCTTGACATGCTTATAAATAATGACTATGGAAAGCAAGTACTATTTTATTTTTTACAATTTTCTGCTGAACTACATGTACCGTTCGAAAAGATGAGAAATTTCAGGAAGTTAAAGATCAATATAAAGATAAAGATAGAAATACAAATTTATCTTTTCAAAAGATAAACATAAAGATAAGAAAATCAAAAAGATAAAGATGAAAAAAATTTCAAGATAAAAATCAAAAAGATAAAAAAAGATAAAAGATAAAAAAAGATAAAAGATAAAAGATAAAAATGAAATACATTTAATATAAATCAGAATTATTTCCAATAAAAGGATTAAAAAGCAATTAAATTGTTTAATCAATTAAATTACATTAAGAAAAGTGAATAACGAAATGTTAATTTGCAGGGAAATTCGACTGCTGCCATCTTTGTGCTTAGCTAAAATGAAGAATAAAAATGACAGTTTAGACATGATTTAAATCATCCTTCGTGCTCGAAGCGCCGGAAAATTTTTGGATACAGGAGGCTGGACAATGATTTTAAAACTCATTCCATGTTTAAGATTCAATTCTTTAGGCCTAAAATGATGTTCAGACTTGAGCAATGAGCTGATGTTTTCAATAAGCTAACGACGTCGAGAATCATCTCGAAGTCAACGACCTTTCGTAAGTTTTTTTCATAATTTTGATTATGGATACCTGAACATTGGATTTCTCATGTGGTTCAACGTCTTTATGCTGCTGGATATTTCTCCGGAAAATTTGATGTAATATGTTAGCAAATAATACTACAAACTCGAAAATTTCAATTTTTCCTTAAATTTGTAGAATTAACGGCTCTAGATGTTCAGAATAATCGAAAAAGCTCAAAAACACTTAATTAAACCATCTATGAGCATAGTTAAGTAAAAAAACGAATCGAGGAGAACAGTGGAAAAAATTGGCAGCTATAAAGTTTATGGAACACGAAATTTTTTCCAAGATTTCCCGAAATTTACGAATATGTGTGTTCAATAAAATCTAATATTTTAACAGGAAACAGGGTGTCCTGTTACAAATTTGTTTACTTCGTAATTTGCGTATTTTTGATCATGTTATAAATAAATCAATAATGCTGATTACGAATATGTCACACTAGTATTTCATGCAATCAAATATATTGACTATGAAAGATTTAGTGTATATTATTCGGTCGCTTTTCAAGTTCTATTTTTAATATGGTTAATATTATTCGTGCTTTTCCCAATCACTGCGATTCTCGGCTCAAAACTTATAGTTAGTCACGGCAACGGTTCCCGAGGCTATTAGATGGACACAGGACAACGGTCTTCTTAAACGTGTTATGGTACTGCTGTCACTTTTTGTTTATGTTTTTAATTTTCAGATTTTTATTTGTATTACACCATATGTTTTACATCATATGGGTTACATCATTTTTCCGCCTTTTTTCTGACTAACTTTCCACATTATTTTGATAATCAACATCATCGATTTATCAAAAAATCGATTTTTCCATAATTTGTAAAAAATGTAAATTTTAAAGGCTCTTACGTTTTCATCTTTTTGTACAAAATAAACAACGTCAAAAAAATGATAAAGATAAATAAAAAGATAAAGATAGAGATAAAGATAGAGATAAAGATAGAGATAAAGCTGAAGATGAAGATGAAGATGAAGATAAGACAAAGATAAAGATAAATTCATACCACATTATAGAGCATCGTATTCCTTATCTACTAAATGTTCAACCATAAAGCTAGGTCATGCTTAGGCCGATACACTATGTCTCGTAAATGGACAAAAAATGCGAAAATTCCCAACTTTGGGATACTGTAGCTATGCGAATCTTATTTTTAATGCAGGGTGAGCATAACATTAATATTTAGCATACGAAACTTTTTCTAATCTCTCATTTTGGAAATGTATAAAGTTTTGATTCTCCCACTATAGAGGTCGCAATTATCAGAAAATGTGATTATAAGATGGAATTCATACTCTGAGTCCTGCGACTATCTAGCAGGACTTGAATTTCCGTAATTATTTATCAGCAGGTAGAAGACATCGTAAACCATCGTTTGAAGGCGAATTTTTTGGTGCTTCTGAGCTTTAGCGGTAGATATGATGATTTTCGTGAAAAAATGACAATTTTCGCTCTCAGAATTTGATGTTTCGAGCACCACTGTTTTCTTAATACATACTTTACACTAATGAATCCTACAGTAAATTGTGGCATATCATTGGTCTAACATTGGGTAAATTTTCAGAACACTATATCTGACGTACCTGAACTTGCAAAAGTGGAAATAAGTGTGTGTCAAAAATCAAAAAAATCGAAAATTGTCAACTTTTGTCTTACTGAAGCTATGCGAGTTTTGATTTTCAGACGAAATGAATAACATTTTCGTTCAAGTTAAACCAAATAAGTGATTTTCAGGTAGGGTTAATTTTATACTCATCACAAACAAGTTGAATCCTCTCAGAAATCGTGTCAATGTTTGATGATCATTTTTTTTATGTCGATAATTTACGATTTTTTTATTTTTTTAATTAAATGTTATATATATTAAGTTATATTCACATCATATTTGTAAGAAATCCAACCAGGTGGATGGTAAACCCTAAATTTGTGGGCTGGGGGTACCGAAATTCCCAAATTTTTGGTACCTCCAGCCCACAAATCTTCAAAAAGAGTCGAAAAAAGCCGAAAATTCCGAAAACTTTCCCATATTAAAACCAATAAAGTTACTTTTTCTAACCCTCCTCGCCCAATTGCATGTGTGATTCATATTAATACTATTGCCATCGTTTTTATTTTTATTCCCTTGTCTAGTTTATACTGTTTTTTGTTAGTTGTAAAAAATGGAATGACCTTATGTTTCGTTTTTCGAATGAATTTCATTTTCAACAGAAAAAGGGACCCGAAAAATTAATCAAAAATTTTGAATCATGATTACTTACCTATAATAATTTGACATCTGTCTGTTAACTAGTCTAACGCTATGTCTCTTCATCAAATTCGCTAGCAAAATCCACCGCAATTTATATTCTGTGGACTCACGTAAGTTCAACAGCAATCTGGGTTATTGTTAGTCGTCGACAGATATCTCAAGGACAACATAAAACTAAAGCGCGACATAGGTTTACTCAAACGCACAATGAAATTTCGTATCAGAAAGGTCAAAACCCATGTTGTTGAAAATTTGTAATAACATGAATAGAACTGACTGAATATTGGTTGAAAAGGTGCGAATCTATAAGAAATTGTGATCTACAGTAACCCGACATTTTTTTAGGGCACAAGACTTCGATTGTAGCTGTTTATTTTTCATGATTTATGGCTCAAATTTAAGATAAAAAGATTTTTAACAAACACAAAGAATTTTTTTTTAATTGAGTCAATGTTCCTGCCATGGATTAGAGCTGAACTAAGGCCATTCAGTTTTCGACAGTTTACATTGAACTCGATCACAGTTTCAATTTTTTATTCTATGCAACGATAGAGAATTAAAAATGCTATCGAATAAGCCATCGTATGTTGAAAGTGAACATAGAGAGAAGTTTTGTAAATTCTAGGATTACGTTAGATTCTAGCTATGCATAAGCAGCAGATAAAGTTGATGGGCAAGTGAAACAAGTTTTTGCTACATATAACCGTGCCAGAAAGGAAATTTATCATTTTGGAGCATGTTCTTTGATATGCCGCCATGAAAACTCAAATTGGGTTTTGACGAATATTACTTTCACTTCGGAAGTATACTTCGCGTTCAAGGTTCTATCCGATACGCGGATTAGTATTACTGTATCTCTTTTATGCGCACTAAAATCGACGTGGACCAGGTTAGGTTGAGTGCGAAACATCGATACCTTACCCAACCAAAACTAAAACCCATTAGCCCAAACTTGGGTGTAACCGGGGCTCAAGTAGGATGCTGTACTTCTATGACTTTTTGTGGCTTTCCAATCAATTTCAAAAATTCGGGTTTTCCACTACAGTTAAGTATTCTGCGCTCCGTAAAAATTTTATGAAGCGCAAACCTGCTTTACGGTCGTCGCTGCAACCCCATTTCAAAACGAACATGTACTTCAAATAAAAGAGGGACAACAACTACTGTTAATGATGCATGGGACGTTTCCAAAAATTCCACACGAAATTACACGTATGTCAAGTTCAAAACCTTTGATTGAGCGTTCATCAATTTCTAAATCCATCCGAAGTCGTGATTCTTGACGGTATAGTTATGACCACCGTTTGGGATCCTGTTGATTCAGAGCTATCTGCAGAAAAAGCCACAATTACACCTGTGATCCTATTTTTAAAAGTGCTTGCCGATTTCTCACAAAACTGTAGAAGCTTTGTTGAGTATCACAAATTTTTAGCCCTGCGTTGACATGTCGTTAGCAAAAAATCATAAAAATTTAAAATTATAACGCTTGCTTTCTAGTTTTATTATTTAAAAGCATTTAAAGAAAAAATAAACTGTAAAGTGTTATCAGTAAGCAAACTGCAAAGATTATCGTCAGTTCTTCTTTTTGTTTTTACATTACTTCCTAACATAACTCAATGAGGATGCCGCTTCTACCAGATACAGTAAACTCGTGTAATGGTCGGCTTTTATAAGATGACAAGTCATCTAGGCGCTATCTTCAAAATCATTTACTCGAAGCTTTTATCATTAAATTTTTGATTCAAAAATTATTGGAGGTCTAGTTAAATAAACTCAGAAATTTTGTGTCTTCTTTGACAGCTGATTTGGCAGCAAAACATGGAAAATGACCCGTTTTGTAATCGTGATTCAGAAGCATTTTAATAAAAACAGGTCAAGGGTGAGAAATTCATAAAATTTCAGGAATATATTATCACTAGTTTATTAGAAAACGCCCCGATGGGGCAGAAAAAAGAAGAATATACTTGCTTGGATAGTTGCCAAGCTAGAAAAAGACGTGGACTAGATTTTTAAGAACTTGGGTTAAAGTTGGAAAAAACTCAATTTCGTTATATTGAATTTTCATTCTTCCTCAAAAACAATTTTCCACGTCTGTGAAAAAGTATATTCTGCAGCATCGTGCATTTTGTTCTTCCCTTGGCATCAACTACAGTAAAATATTTCTATATGAAAATTATATGCACATGACTTCAAATGTAAAGAAATGGTAAACCAATAGCATTTTAACTCCCGACTGATTCAAAACTTCTGCCTCTCACACTAGCTGAAAAATGGTGAGGGAGGCATAGTATAGTCATAATATCGACATTGATCTCGTTATATTCCTGATGACATTCAAATTATACCGAACTTGAAAACAAACCGAGTCGCCTTTTTGTTCGAGATTATTATGAGCTCGAGTTTAGACCCCTTTAATGCAACTGGGTCTTGGTTACTTACGGAGTGAATTCTGTACGATATGTTATATAAAATGACTGAATTAAACATATTTTACACAATCGATTTAGTTCTAAGAGGACTTTGTGCTGTAACCTTTTCTAAAAAACTGAGTGGGATTTCATGTGTCATTTTCCCAGAGTTGATTCCTATTTTATTGCCACTAAATTTAGAAAAAAAGCTCAATGCAGTTAGAACCACACGCGTGTGAGGGAGGACATGGGGAGTACAAACTACCCCAAGGGTTTTGAAATTTGTTATTAAAGAAAATTTTGTGGTCAACTTTTTTTGAATTTTTTGTCTCGAAAAACGCCACAAAACCAAGCTCCACCTCTGTACCCTCCTCAAAATTTCGGAGATGCACATGTTTGGTTGGAAAGTGTGTTGATGCACTCAGCTGCAGAATATACTTTTTCACAGACATGGAAAATTGTTTTTGCGAAAGAATGAAAATCCAATATAACGCACGGATGTGAATTTTTTCCAACTTTAACCCAAGTTCTCAAAAATCTAGTCCACTTCTTTTTCTAGCTTGGGAACTATCCAAGCAAGTATATTCTTTTTTTCTGCCCCATCGGGGCATTTTCTAATAAACTAGTCCACCTCTTTTTAGTGAGCCTCAGCTATACATGAAAACCTTCATAGAAGCACATTGAAGTTTTAAATTCGGTTATCTTCACATTAAAGAAACAATAAAAAAACAATCTTAAAGCTACGAATTCTCACTTTCGGTAAAAGTAAAAGATGTGTAAACTGCATAGAACTTAAAACACGCTGTGAACATAGTGCAAAGGGACCATTTCCATCGAATTCCCAATAATCAGGAACCCACCAACCCAAAAAAAGCAGAAATACCTTTGTTTACACACAGAATAATTTTTTGTGTGAAGTGACTGTGACCATTGAATTCCCCATGGTCAGAAATCTCTTCCTTCAAAAATCGTAGAAATGCATTTGTATGCGCTCAATATAATTTTGTGTGTAAAATGATCGCATTTACTAGATTCCCCATGGTCGAAAACCCTTCCACACAAAAATCACGAAAATACGCTTGTTTACACCCGGAATAATTTTTCGTGTAAAGTGACTGCGTCTATCGAATCCCCAACGGTCGAAAACCCCTTCCTCCAAAAATTGACAGGAGTACCCTCATTTACATCAATGATGATTTTTTTGTAAAGTGACCACGTCCATTGAACTAGCTTGGGTCGAAAATCCTTAAAACCAAAAATCCCAATAGCGCTACTGGTTCAATTGAAACTGAAAAAAATTTGGGCACCAATGCTGTAAAAATAATTTTTTTGAAGCCGTAAGTTTGATGCTTAGGCCGAAGTATGGAGGTTGGATACGGCACACCCATTGCTGGGCATGGTGGAACTGAGGTGGCCTTAAGAAGTGCGTTTTTGCATGTTTTTAGGGCCCCACCGAGCACCACTTGCTGATAGAGGCGAAATGACAAAAGGCGCCCCATAGTTTGGCCCTATGCCCGAAATTATGAAAAAAACGCGAAGGTTCTAGCTCTTACCGTTTTGGCTCTAGAGGGGGGGACATGAAATTTGGGGGCCAAGAATATTATAGGTTGACCCCATCGCGTCACCTATGATGTTCCAGAACCACAGCAGGAAATTGCGCTTCTGATTTTCAAATCTTTCCAAGGAGTTAGTCAATATTTTTCAGATTCAAACGTGAAAAGTTTTGTAGCTTCTGCTTAATTTTTGGCAGATCTCGACCCATCATCTGGCGCAAAAATGTGGTAAACGCTTATCGCGAAAAACTACAAAAAATCCAACCGACATTCACCAGACTTATATTTCAAATGGATAAAATAGATAATGTTTGATCCGACTGAAATTTTGACACAGATCCAAAAGGTTTTGTTAGTAAGTTTTATGTACAGGAAAGCATTCCACCAAATTGAAAGTGTAAACGGAGTTAGGAAAATATTTATGTAACTATAATGAAGTCGTATCAAAAAGACACTTGAATGAAAATCTTTTGCACCTAATTTTCACGTCAATCTTCTAAGTTGTTCGTCATAATCTACCAAATCCAGGCGTGTTTGATTTTCGAATCCGTCGGAGAAATTTATCTATTCTAATCTATCATGAACTTCCTAAATTAATCTGCAACCAAAATCTCACTGGGAAAATGTCACCAAAGCACATCGGTGGAGGATGATGAAAAATTTGCTCACCATGCGTGCTAATCGGTATTAAGTACATCGGCAAAAGCATGGCTAATATGGCCAAAACGACGACCAAAATAACAAAAAATATGATGAATTTACGATTTCGGAACGGCTTTTCATCGCCGTCGTACTTCTTCACGATCGTAGCACCTGTTTGTACCATAACAGTCGTTGGGAGAAGGGCACAGCCGGTCGCTTTTCCATCTGTTTCGGTCGCCATTTGGTGTAATTGTTTATTGTTTTTAAAAATCATCTGGCCGTTTGATGGATTTTTTTTGCCGAATGATCCGCTGGGTTGTTTCGATATTGAAGTAGTCGTTCCAGATGTGGCGCTTTCCTGTGTGAAAATAGATTACTGCGGCTCCAATGTGTCTCAGTAATACGTACATTTAAGTTAAAAAAGTCAACAAAAAAGACTCTCCGTGGCCGGAGGCCGACCTTTAGCACGAAAAATGACATTCTTTTGGATCTAGTCCCAATATGGGTGATGATGTTCAAAGCTGTCCCATGCTCATGGTTATCCTGCACCGTTTTATTCTTCGCTAAAAGGGTGGAGTCTTCTCATAGCATTTCGTATCCTATTTAGAGTACATTAGATGAAAATGTTATGTCATGCAATGCTAAGACTTTCATGCAAAAACTGAAAAATAATGATTATAGTGATTTCAAAGGAGGAGTAGCCTTGCTCGCTACGCTTTCTTGCCTGCTAATACTCATTTGCGTTCCTTTCAGTAGTTATTTTCTTAAACTATAAAGCAACTATTAAAAACCAAATTCCATGTTATTTGAAAACGCCACTTGGGTGGTGTCGGAGATAGACAACCAATCCCAATTGCCCGATAGGGGGGTTGCTACCCTGAACAGGACTGGCTGAATTATAAATCCTATGGGTCGAGTGTGATATACATAATAACAAGTATGATGTGGTAATTAATGATAGTAGTAGTAGTGGTAGTATCACGTGCCGCTACTCGCGTGATTCTACAGTATAGTTGATTCTATACAGTACGCTCGGTTTTCTTTACCATACACTCTCTTTTGTTGGCCCTAACAAACAGAGTCCGCGTCCCTTTTATGGCCCTGTCCCATGTGCTCTCACAGGAATGCATGCGCACTGGCCTCTTCTCTATTACAAAGGCGAGCGCACACTATTTTTAGCCTTCAACTCGACCGGCGCCTTTCCTTGCAAGGACCGTCGACAATTACTGTAGCCGCCTCCTACGACCGTACTCTGGAGCGGCCAACACACACACTCCCACAGGTATAAATATCGAGTCCGCTCTTACGCACTCATATTTCAATACTTCGGTGTTCTCTTCGGAACGCGCCCGGTTAACCATCATGACTCGTCACGTTTTTATTGGAGTAAAAGAGATCAATTTGCGCTCACCGTCATAGTAAGATTACTATTTGATACGTTAGTGAACAGAGCGGGCCCACAGCCCTTATCTTCTCCTGTGTCGTCTTATCCCTTTGTGCTGTATTGGGTCTCTCCCTCACGGTATTCCTAGACAGGACCAAAGTTCCAGCACTTCTCAGGTTCCACTCCAGAACGAGGAGCCCTGACGTCTCTTCCAAAACTCTCAGCATCCAGGGCAATCACTCCACAGGATAGTTTCTGTGACGTCCAAGGCGGGGATCAAATAGTGGCGTTTTTCTACCTACAGTACCCCTTTACCTACGACACTCGTAGTACCTATTTAGCCCTCTTCCCCGCAAGACGGTCATTCCCCCTTCACCTCCGCACAACCACACCACCCCGCCTAACGTCACAGTAGTAGTAGCAGCAGTAGTAGTAGCCGTAGTGGTAGTAGTAGTAATAGTAATAGTAGTAGCAATAGTAGTAATTAGTAGTAGCGCAAGGCTTACGTTTCCTCACTTTTGATGGACTACGATTATGAAATAACCATACAAATTTACCTTTGCCAAGTCAATTTTTTTCTTCCCGTTGAACATAGTGCCTAGCAAATTATGTATTGGAGTCAAAATTTTGAGACTAAATTCGTTCGAGTTTCCGATACAAATCGAAGTTTATCTATGTATACAGGATCGCATTGGCTGAATATGAGTAAAAGCAGAGAGAAATCGTGCGTTAGTTCCCGAATACTAAAATCATGTAAACAAAATAATTCGAGCATAGTAATAGTGTAATGTATTATAAAAGAATCCTATACAAATTATTCCCAATATGTGGCGGCAGTTGTTTTCATCATGTTTTTGATAAATTTTCCGCTCGTGAATATTTTATAAAACCATTATTTTGAATTGATTGATGCAGCGAGGTCACAACCTAAAGCCCCATTTATACTTCACGGCACGGCTACGGCGGCCGTGAGCAATCAGACTGCGCCTATTTCAAATTTCTACTGTTTTCTGCAAAAATTCATGACTGGGCCTAAAAGTCCATTAAAAATGTTTTTAATCTACAAATTATCAAATTGAACCTTTCCACCTTCTCCAATTTTGAAGATGTCTTATCATTATTTATATCAATACTGAAGGAATGCGAGAATCCGTAGGGGAATATTGTCCGTGCCCCCAAGTGCCATTATATTTTCGTTTGAAAAATTAGAGAAAAAATTCACATTTATGCGTTCATTAGCAGCCATCTGAATATTATCAGATTTTTTAAATACAAGAAAACTGCATTTTTGCGTCGTTTCTCGATTTTTCACCATTTTTTTATATCAGAAGTTAAACCTACTTTTCGATTGTCGTTGCGACTGCTAGTCCAGAGTAAATATGGGCTACAGATGAACATTCGAGCGATTATGTAATTTTGAGTTTTGAATTTGAACATAAATTTTCGTTCATTCCGCAAATTTGTATTTCACGGTGAAATAATTGTAAAAAATAGTCGATTTTTTTTTGTTTTCATAGCGTCATGTGACGGCGTATGTTTATTTATCAACGCAAATTATTTGATCCACCAAATTCCTGCTCACATTAACAATGATCAAAATTACGTAAATATAAGAGGAAAAAAGAGAATAAGAAAATAATACGAGGGTTTTCAATTGGTCATCAACGGTAAGACAAAATAATTTTAGATGTTTATCATCATCTCATGTCTAAATTCTGGACGGTACCAAAGTTCCACACTAAAAAATATGATATAAGTCAGTCAAAGTTTCATTATTCTCTTTTTCCATGCATCAAAAATGACATGAAACAATAAATGGCCTCTCATGTAACTTACGGTAGACCTGTAAGTTGAGAAATTTGCATATGGTCGGAAAAACCTGTGTTTATCTCCAATTATTCCGAATCTCCGCACGCCTTTTTCTTGACCGTCGAGGGTGCTGGCATTTGTGACAAGAGCTTGGGCGGACAAACGGCTTTCACTTGGCCCAAGTCGGTTGGATACATAATGGGTTCGGAGAGGCGGAACGACAAAAACGACGACGCTTGTTTTGCCGCTTCGTCATCGTCGGGACCGCCTTCTCCGCCGTCACCATTGCTTTTGCTACTATCTTTCCTGCCCGACGAGGTTTTCGGAGACGTATAAAGTTCGCTGCTTTTCGAATGCATCAACTTGCAAGGCCTACCAACAAAAGCAATTCGATTAAAAAACGAAAACCAGGCAAACTGAAAATATATTAGAGTATTTCACAGCATGACCAGGAAAAACAATAAAAAGTGGATTTACAAGTTTTATCTACGGTATACTGCATACTGCAGGGTGGTCCACTTATCTGTACGCAGTTTTATTTTAACATAGAATCGACAATTTTTGAGGTATTTTAAATGAGCTTTATTAATCCGGGTTTTCAATCCATTAAATTTCATAATACTAGTAGCGCCACGATACATTGTCCTTTGAATAAATGAACGCGGATCAATTGGGAAAGGTTCCTGCACACGATACGAATTTTCAGCAGAATTGGTTGACCGACTTCCTTTTTACGTCTCAAACTGATACACTTCCTGTCAACTCAAACCAGGACATAATTTTTGCCCATTCCAAAATCAAATAAGCCAGGAACGAAATCACGTTATTCCATTAATGAGCAAGATTCAAAGAAACAAATTTTGCAGATAAAGTTATAATGAATACTTTAATTTCTGCAAAACTTAATCGTATTTACACAAAAATATTCTTGGCATAACTATAGAATTGGGGACCCGTACTTTCCACAGCAACCGTTAAGCATATAGGCGGTTAGTAAGGGGGCGTGGTTAAATATCGGTCAGTCTGGTTCTATTTTTAGCATACTCATTTCTCTGCGTTACCTATCACTTTTTAACCCCACGAAATTTTTTTCAAATGAATGAAGCTAAATAATGTATTCGAAACTAAAGTTCTGAAGTCGCCCAGGAAATTCTTGGGGGCGGAAACGGTTAGTCAAGGCGTGGGAAAGTTCGGCCCCACTTTAGATTTGGCTTATGACAATTTACTGAAACAAATGTACGAAAAACGACCGTGTAGATGTAAATTTAGAGGATTAAAATTTTGATTTTGAGTTTTGTGAACTACGACCTTAACGGATATTTTAATGTTTTTTGGTCCTCTTCTCTTATTAATATACTCTTTCGTTTTCTCATTAATTTCCCCATGGTTTTCCCTTCTTTTATATCAATTTATCTTTACTTTTTTGGTTTCTTTTTCCTTTCTTTTCATGCTTTATTCTCTTTATTTTTCTTTTCCCTTTTTCGTTCAACTGCTTTTTTTAAACCCGGCTCTTTGGCGTCCGGTAAAGAAAAGAGAACGCTAAAAACGGAGCCAGACTGACCAATATTTAACCACACCCCCTTTACTATCCGCCTATATATGCTTAACCCTTACTGAAAAAAGTACGGGTCCCCGATTCTATAGTTATGCCATATTTTTAAAAAATCCAAGTTGTGCTTAAATAAATGGTTCCGCCTGCACTACTACTATTACTATTATTATTGATACGGCAGACAAAATCGCTACCCAGCTTTTGCTATAGAACTTTTTAGTGAAAAAAATGTTGAAGTTTAGTTGAGTAGGCTCACAAATTTCCAGTCTTATGTCACATATACGTAGTTTAGCAGAAAACAGTAAAATATCACACAGAACTTGATTCTCAGAAAAATTTTTGTTGCTGTTTATTTTTACAATAACGGTTATAAATTAAGAAGAAAACTGTACGAATAGATACTCATTTCCGTCAAAAAAAATTCAATAAAAAACTTCTACCAGCTATTTGAAGAAAATTAAGACTTTCGGCGAAATATAAACTTTGATTTAATGTTTTTGAATCTCTAACAAAGTAGTCGAGAATTTGAGAATTTTGAGCCAACAAATGATCAAATCACTTTGAGAGCTGATCAATAGAATTTTCATTATTTAGGTAGAATATTTTTTAGCAACGAAGTCAAAAACTCGAAAAAAGGATATTTTTCGAAAGCTTATCACCTGCAATAACCAATGCAGATAAAAAAAGCAGCGGAAAGAAATGTTGAAGAGTTTTTTAGTGATGAAAAATATGTAAATTGTTTCCAAATTTTTCAGCATGAACTAACTGTTTCCGCTTCAAAAATTACAAAATAGCCTAAGCCTAAGCCTAAGCCTGAGCCTAAGTCTAAACCTGACCATAAGCCTAACCCTGACCCTAAGCCTAAGCCTAAACGTGAGCCTAAGCCTGTACCATGCCTTAGCCTTAGCCCGAGCCTAAGCCTAGGTCTAAGTTTAAGCTTGAGCTAACCTACGGTAAACGCTGTTTTTGTTCATTTATGTTTATTTTATTAAATAATAACGTGCTTTGTGTTGGAATCGGTCAATCTTCGACAGCATACCACGTCTTCAGGATTCGTTCCCGCTGACTCAGCATAGGTGAAAAATAATTTAATAATTTAATATTATTTTATAATATTTATAATATTTATATTAATATTCTATGATATTTATATTTTGTAATATTTATAATAATTTATATTTATTTTAATAATTTAATTTCAGCATAATTTTCTGATCAAGATGAAAGGCTAAATTATTGTTTCGGCAATTCGTGCCGATACTAAATTTAGCCGTTTTGATTACCATTCCATCATTCTGTCGACAAGAGAAACAGAAGCACTGGTACATGATAGAAATAATTTTTAAACTGAATTCAAAAAGTCAAACTTTTTAAACAGAACGACATCATTAGAGAGATAAACTCCTAATTGCCAGATATACAAGTAATCTTTTTTCCAACAAATTTATTATGAAAATTCCTCAGTCTAATAAATTTTTTTTCTTTGATTGTCATTTTAAAGGTCAAAATTCTGCAATCCAAAATCTAATTTCCACGGTGCTATTTTTGGGGAAACATATTTTTATATGCCATGTATAGGAACCGGAATCGATAGTTTTCCCGCACCGCGCGTGGAGAAGAAGAATTACCCCATTCCCCGCCTCGAAGACGCCAACCGCCCACGGCAAACCATTTCGGCTTCTCAGATTACCAGCCGGACGATTACTATGACCACCCGCAACCTCGGTACGAAATGCGGCGTACATCTCATCGCGAAGAAGATAGCCGCATCAAAACAATTGTCGACAATATGCACCCGTTGATTATTGATGGCCCCGTGACAAATAAACGCCTATTACGCTTCTTCATTTGCCTAGAAAACGAGTTTGGCTACGACGCCTCCAACCACGTAAAAATGAGTGCACTACGCCGACTTATGCGCGATACACCGAGCAATATGATTCAAGACATGATGCGTTGCGAAGACGCCAAAAATCTGCTCATGTTCCAACTAGCCCCAGATTGCAATCAAATGACTCTCAAACCCGAGCTCGCGTCAATCACCCCAGAAGTTGGAGAGGAGCCCGCCGCGTTTTTGAGTAAGGTAATGACTTATGTACAATTATTGTATCAGCATGAAGACCAAACCTTTCGGCACAAACAAGTAATTGACACCTTTTTGACAAAAATGCCTGTTTTCTATCAATTGACAATTGGTGAACAAGCGAAAACTTTCACGAACGTCCAACAACTGGCCAACGCCGTAGCTAAAGCCTGTAGTGTCCTCAACGCAACCAAAGCCGAAATTGGCACCACAGAAAGATCTATCCTCGTGAACCAAGCCTATCTGGAAGTACAATGGCCGAAGTCTCCGCAGCCTTTTGACCACCATTTTGAACGCCCCCACAGCATGGACCGCCCTCAAAACTGCTATCGCGAACGCTCTCCTTCCACTGACTGCCGGCCCCAAAATTCGGCGCCGCCACCCACTAAATTCGTCTCTTTCCAACCACAAGCGATCGAACAACCCCTGCAACAGCCACCGCGCACGGAGATGCTTTTAGAACAATTGATTCAGAGATACGATTGCGACTACGAAGAACAAAAATCACGCCAATGTCCGGAGGAAACATTACCTCCCAATAGACAACAAAGTCCACGCCACCAATCTCAAAACCGAGAACCATATGCAAACCGTTTCGATCAATCCGCCAGCCAAGTCTGCCCGCGCACGACGCAACCCACTGGTCTTTGGTGCGAAGCTCACAAATCCTGCACCCACAACACCGAAGATTGTGTCTGGCTCAAGGGGCAAAACGCTCAACAGCTAACCCGGCAGGAACCCAATCGCCCAATCTACGCGGCCCATTCACAGCAAACCGACTTTCGAACCAACTCTAATGATATTCGTGGCCAACGCTATTGGAGACCCCGCCGCGGAGCACCGCCCCAAAGAGGCACAAACTCCACCCGCGGCGCGGGAAATTACTTTTATGAAGGTAATCCTATACAGCATCCAAATGATTTTGTCCAGAATACCTACGCCGTCTACCTGAACCATCAATTCTCGGTGCCATGGGAACAACATATTCACTACAACGCCATGCCGGCTCCATACGTCACAACACCTACAGATTCATCGCGCGCCAGTTCCCAGTCCTCAGAGCTACAACTAGCCCTACCTGCGCTACCACCGCCAAATGCTGCATCAACGCCCGCCCTCCAAACACGCGCTATCAATCAATTGACTTCCTCGGCCAACATGGTCATCCCCTCCAAAGAAATAGCTTCCGCCGCACCGATTGTCAGCCCCGGCATAGTCTGTTGGAACGCAACAGGACGCACATTCCAGGATCCATGCCACATTTGCTCATCCGTTTGTCAAATTGCTAACCTCACGCCATCCTCAAAACCTTTTGTCTGCAAATACGCATCCACAAGAGCTTTCCAAATTCCAATCAAACTCGGAGCTGTTAAGGCACACGCGCTCATCGACACCAGTGCCCAATGCTCGGTATTACTACCGCGCCACGATGGACCAAAGACTGATTGTACGTCGCCATATTCAAGGAATTCTTGACAACAACTTTATTGAACAATCCCGCTCACACTGGGCCGCACTGCTGTTCCTGGTCAAGAAAAAAGATGACTCTTGGCGACCCGTTGTATACGACGTCACACCGAGTAAACGACGTCACACCGAGCGATAAATTCCCGATCCCGCGCATCGACGATTATCTGGACGCGATGGACAAGCAAAATTTTTCACCATGCTCGATCTCAAAGCAGGGTACTGGCAAGTACCCCTCGATGCTGATTCCCGCGATAAAACAACCTTCATCTGCCAAGAAGGTTTGTTTCCCTTCAAAGTTTTGCCGTTTGGTTTGAAAAATGTGCCCGCCGAATTCCAACATTTAATGGAAAGAATCCTCCGCCTGAATATTTGGAAGATTTGCCTCATTTACATCGATGATATTATCATCTTTTCGAATTCATTTGATGAACATCTGGAGCATTTACAAATCGTTTTCTACGCCCTCCGCGCAGCCAATCTCACTCTTCAGCCAGACAAATGTGAATTCCTGCCGCCACAAGTCAAATTCTTGGGACATCTTCTTAGCGCCCGCGGAATCGCTGCCGATCCGGAGAAAGTTAAAGCCATCGCCGAATATGAATTTTCGAAGACCAAAAAAGGTATGCAAAGTTTTTTACGTCTAGTACAATGGTGCAAATGATTCATCCCGAACTTGGCAACCCTGTCCAGCCCTTTGTACCAACTCCTACGAAAGGACGCTCAATATATTGCCACAGACGAACACCACACCGCGTTTGATGGTATCAAAACAGCCCTCACGTCATCACCTTTTCTCCGCTACCCAGTGTACGATGGTAAAGCTCAATTCGTAATCCAAACAGACGCCAGTACGACTGCTATCGGAGCAATCTTGTACCAAGAAAACCGAAATGATCAATGGGTCATCGCCTACAATAGCTGCGTACTCACCGATGCCGAAACCCACTACAGTACAACTGAGCGTGAATGCCTCGCCATTGTCTACAGCTTCCGGATGTACCGCCACTATGTGTATGGCCAAAAAGTTATTGTTCGTACCGACCATAAGCCCCTTGAATGGCTCAAAGATGAAAAGCACCGAAACTCGCGCCTTCAACGTTTCACGATCAACCTCCAAGATTACGATCACAAAGTTGAATACGTCAAAGATAAAGACAACGCTTGTGCCAATTTTTTGTCCAGGAAAGATGACCACGACAAAACGCCAATCCCAAACACTGAAAATTTAACCGCAAAGATTTTCCATAAGAATTTTCACCCTGCTGGTGCAACTACGGCCGCCGACCTAACGGTACCGGAGATACTCCCAGCAGCAGCTTCGCCGCCCACGGAAGTCGACGCCGAAATCAACGCCGTCACTGGTGCAATGACAAAAAAGACCATCAGTCAACCCACACTCTCCAATTTAATGCCAGCAACCGCCGACTATGGACCGCCTCTGGCCAAAGCCATAAGGATTGCCTCTCACGCAGAAGTATTAAAAGCCCAAGCCGCCGATCCTGCCATTTCAAAAATCATTGCCACCCTCTAAACAGCCAATGCCACCAAACACCCATCGATTTTCTTCGTCGAAGACCGACTTTTGTACCACCAGATTAAAGATGTCAAGCAATTGGTCATCCCCGCATCCAGGGTTGACCAAACCCTTCATCAATTCCACGGCACAAAAATCCTGAACCACCAAGGATCCAACCGCACGCTAGCAGCGATTAAAGCTCATTTTTGGTGGCCCAGCATGGAAGAAAACGTTCGAGATTGGATCAAAACTAGCAAGATTTGTCAACTAACAACACCGAGAATGTCATCGCGCCCCTGCCGCTGTTGCCGATTCAACCAAAACACCCTTTTGAGATCGTGGCAACCGATATTGTCAATATTTCGCCAGTAGGTGAGAAACGCCCATACGTTATTGTTTTTCAGGATTATTTCACGAAATTTGTGTCCGCACACCCAATACCAGACCAAAAAGCCTCGACCATCGTGGAATGCTTCATCAACAACGTCGTACTCACGCACGGTAGCCCGCTTGTCCTCCTCTCTGATCAAGGTGAATGCTTTACATCAAAGCTTATGCAAGATATTTGCAAGCTACTCAAGATACGAAAGGTTAAAATGACAGCATACCACCCCCAGTGCAACGGAATGCTCGAGCGTTTCAATCAAACATTGATCCCTCAACTGAAGAAATACACCGCCGACGATCCAGACAACTGGGAGCGTTACTTGCCATACGCCGTGTTCGCCTATAATGCAACGCCGCATACAGCTACACGCCATTCGCCCTTCAGCTTATTACGAGGGTATGAGCCGCGCATCACCTTCGACTACAATTGCGCCCGCCGGCTCACATTGCCATTGAACTACGATGCCTATCAGCATATTCTTACGCAAGTGCAACTCAAGATGCACCAAAAGATAAAAGCTAACCTTGATGCAGCAGCTGCAGTCAGCAAAGAATATTTTGATTGAAAAGCCCGAAAACGTGACTTCGCCGTCAACGACCTTGTTCTTTTGACCAATACGCGCAAGGCTAACAAAATCTAACCCGACTTCATCAGACCTTTTCTCATCACAGACGCCTCTCCCGCAGCTGAAAACGGTGTCACCATCAATTCACTCAATGCACCGGGCCACCCGCAAACCATCTCCATGACGTGTTTAAAACCGTTTGTTCCGCGACCCGCCAAAGACGCATTTGAATACGAAGAAGGTGGACCACATATGCCTCACACTTCCCGCCGCCAATAGTTTGCTTTGAGATTTTCCTCTTGTGATACGGCGCCCATCAGACCGAGTTGTAAATAATCTTCACGTTTGTTTAATTTAGATCATGGCGACCTCATTGACGAGACAGTGATGCAGATCATGCACTTCCTGAGCATTAGTCTCTTTTTGCACCATTCACCAGCAGCGAACTCGACCGACTTCACTCCATTACACTACACATTTCCCCGAATTCCACACCTTGTTATAGGAGGGGGTTTCTTCTTTAATGTTAGGTTCTGTTCAGCGCGAGGCCATTCGGTTTATTTCCGCCCGACCCTGGTCGCTATCACTCTCATAAGATTAATTGGGAAAGGTTGATTTTAGTCCCCATTAACATAGTGGTGTTTGTGTTGCTTTTTCGTAACCATAGTGTTGCATTTTCTTACTTTACACTTTCTTCACCTTTCAGTGGCTTGATCTTTTACTATTTTATTTCTACTTTTCGCTTCCAACGGCAACAGTCGCATTTTCCAGGCGCTCTTCAAATTTATTTTTCAAAATGACAACACTGTCAACCGCATCTGCCTCCACGGCCGACGAGCCCCCACCGTACCGCGAATCCATCAACGTCAGCGAACGTTATGTACGTTGGGCAGAGCAGCAGCCCCATCAAAACAATTTAAGCTTCGCCTGCGATGGTACTTTTATGTTTTACGCTTCTTTTGCTGCTTTTCTTGCATGCTCTTTTGCTTGGGACCCCATGGGCAGCCCCACTCTGTACCCCCGCGCCAGAAACCCATGGTCAACTGTCGCGATCCCATCATCGTCAAGTTGTGGCCCCCTACACCACAACAGGCAGCTGCTTTGATTTCCGCATACAACAATTCTCATTATCTAGCTATCGCAGCCTGATCCAGTTGCCAAGATGCGCCCATCAAAGTGACATCGCCGCCCAAGCCACCATCTCTTGAGCGTGTGTTTCCTCCTTATGAATCGAAAGCAACGCCACATTCTTCTCTTGGGTCCACTCTAAAATCATCCCTTTTGCCTCCACTTCGACCCCTCGATTTGATACTCAATATGTCATATGTCAAATATCGCGCTCGCTCTTGTTTAAGAAAACAACCTTAAACGTTTGATCCATGCGGCGGATTTGGAATCGTGGCACATCTCCATGTACGCCCAACCTCCAAACATGTTGCCGCCGCTGATATTTCTTTCACCCGGATGTTTGGGGCAGGCCTTGGCGGCCCAACCCACACCAAACTTCTGTGGCTATACTCTTATCGGTTTGGACACAGAATCTATCATGGCCGCCGACATGAAACAGTTCCAGTTTACCATGCCTATGCCAGCCGACACTACAGCATCTAGCTACCCACGGTACGTTCAACTCACGTACCTGAACGGCACGATGTTTGTTTTCGAAAGTTCACCACTACTCCGGAAGATTGGACCGCACTATTCTCTCTAGTCGACGGCAAACACACCATCCTAGTTTCCTTCGATGGAGCCGACGACTGGTTGGGGATATACGCTCTTCTGGGTACCCAATTCTGGACTGATCGTCAAAAGAAGAACAAAGACCCCCTAGTAAAAGCCATCCATTTCGACGCGTACTGCGTGATCCGAAACATTGACATCTCCCCGCCGCTATACGAGCTGGTGCGACGAATTGGTTTCTTCCCTGAAAAACATACGTTGAAAGCCACCGTTTCCGCCATGTGGGCGCTGGACGTCTCCAAACTTAGGCTACGTTTCCCAGCAGCCCTGCACTTTTTCAACAATCCGTCCATTCCTGCAGTCTGATGTCCTGGCCTACGCAGCCCTCTACGCTTACTACCCATTGTTGTTGTTTTTGGCTTTCGGTCATTACGGCTTCATCCCCGAGGTTTACAACGCCACCCGCGTTGTTTCCCCACGACTCGCTGGATGCCGCCAAAATTGACCACCTCGCCGAGACTGTCATCGCCGCCTTTCACAACGTCGGGCTGTCGGATGTTTTACCCCCCGACTACGCCATTCGAATATACCCCACGATATCGCAAATCGCCCTACCCGCGATTATGCGAGACGAAGTTCTTTCAGCTTATAAATTTTTCATGTACGATTGCACAGCGTCCGACCATGGTCGGTCTTTTTGTTTAGGAACGGTGACCAACGGTTTTGGAGACGTCAAAGTTTTGACATGTATGACGCACCCGAAACTGCTCACTGCCCCAAAAGCGCCTAAAAAGAAGAAGAAGAAACAAAAAGACGAGCAGAATAAATCACTGGAGGTCTCCGACGACGAGGACCCGGCACTTCAACCGCAATCCGTATTCGATGACCCGAAACGCCTTCAAGCAGCTGTTACCTCGGCCATGAAGAGTAATCTAACCGATTGGATTATCGAGCTCCTCAACTTTACCGTTTCCTGGATATACAAGTTGGCTATTCGAGATCGAATGCAATATGATGATCCCGCATTGCCACCGCTTCGTCACAAGGTTGACAATGTCTGGATCGAACGCGTTGCCGCCGATCAGCCCTTGCGTGAGCGAACCTATCAGGGTACCCATTATTGTTATCACCCCTCCACCATTCTTAATTTTTTACAGGTGGATGGAGATTGGTTCCGACGGCTAACCTCTTTTGTGCCATTGGCCGCACTTTTAGCTTCACCGTGCTCAGCCGAAGAATACACCTTCGTTAACCACTTGTTGCTCCGCCACGCCCAACCAATGAACTCAGCAACACGCGCCGCCTTTTACAAATGTATGTGGTATCATAGCGACGGCCTTACCAATTGGATGAATCGCATCCCCGAACGCGAACCATCTTTCGGCAGCGAACCCAGAACGTATGTCTGCAACCGGTTCGCGTTACGCCAGATCGTATTCGACGAGGAATTCCATACGGAAACGTCCGTTGAAGAAATCGAAATCGACGAATCGGACTACACGGCCAACCCGCACAGCCGTTTCCACTTTTATTCATCGTTCATCGCAATCATCGACTTTCAAAATCGATTCTTGTTCCCCGCGCCGGTGTACGCATACCCCATGCCGACTACGGCTCCGGTGCACACGCTCACCGCCGAGGAATTGCTTGACCGTCCCATCGACGTTGGAGTTGAACACCCCGATGAAGAGCTGTTAGATACACCAATTTTCGACCTCGACATAGCGAAGCTGCCGCCATCAACTGACGCCTCTGCTACGCAAATCACCAGATTTTTTGAAACTCACGCTTGACGAAATTTCAACCATTGCTCCGGCACCGATGGACGAATCTACTCCCATCTAACCTGCCGCGATGGATTCCGAAACCATGACCTCGGACCCAATATTGATGGACATTCCAGAAGAAAGCACCATAGATCAATCCACGTCTATGGATGTCGCTCCCATAGAACCTGCTAGTACGATACCCCCAACTTCACCAGCCATGGACCCCCGAATTTATTTGGCGACTCCGGCAGTTTTGCCCGGACCTCCGATAATAGCCACCGTTGCCGGTACCAGGTATAGTGCTCCTGTACATTTTTCGCAACAAATCATTTCAGCTACTCAATGGGATGCCTTGGCTGCAGTGCTCGCCGCGTATCACTTTCCGCCGCCGTCGCCCGGTATGTTGTTCCCCGAACACCACTGGAAGGACTACCCTGCAACGCTGAAAGAAGAGATACAACACATTTTGCTGCAGCCAACAATGTTGACAGCCCCGGCTCCTCAAGTCCCTCAAACTGCTCGGGTTGTGGTTCAAACAACCATGCAACTGCAGGTTCCTTTACAGCGGCCAATCGCTTCACAGCCACCACTGGTGCCGCAACCACCCCCGCCCGCGACTCTAGTGCCGCCGATGGCGCCTGTGGATGTTCAAACCCCACAGGCCCCCAGCATGTCCGCACCGGCTCTAGATCGCCAGGGAAACCCTATTCCAAAGCCCGGACGTTACGAACACTCCATGAAGCACAAACAACACCTTCAGGAAGAAGCCGAGTATCCAAAATCACACAAAACACGAACAACGGACGAACCTAGCACAAGGCGTAGGCCCCCAACCAGCACTTCGCTTGCTGAGCACGGCAAAACGCCTAGGGAACGAACAACCCGTCACCGCGAACAGCCCGACAAACAAAAAGCCTGCGAAGAAGTTCACAAATCTTCCCAGACAACTTCCACGCCAAAACAAAAAACCAGGTCCACCAAAACAGCAGCGCCGGCAACCCAACCACCGCCTGCTCATCAAGCCGACAGTCACCATTCACGCCACGAATCTCACTCTCGTGATGATCGCCACCGTAGAGACACTCAGCAAAGTCAAACCACTAGCCGCGATAGCCGTCAACAAGAACTCCGCGATGATGCACCGCAGCACTGTACTCAGAGCGAGCAAACGCGCCATGTGCACACGACAGGTTTCTACGAAGACGCGTACTGCCGCGGTTTCGGCCGATCACCACCAAAGTTAACGGATTATATTAGTCCATAGCATAGAGATGCTGAAATTCAAAGACATATGGAAGTCTTGAAAAACCCACCGAAAGATGTGTTCAAGGCTCCGCTCCCGCTGCTTCCTATGGACGTGGAACCCCCCACCTCAACCGCAACTTCGATTCCGCCTATGGTAACGTTGCAGCCACCTACGGTTCCGACATCAACTACAACAACCACAGTAACTCACACCATGTCGCTGCCGCCTACGGCCCTGACGTCGGCTCCGAGTACCGTGCAAGCCCAACTGCCAGTGGTTATCGCAACTAGACCGGTCCTTGGTGTTCCTCCTCCAGCAAGTTCTGCGCCAACTATCGAACCCTGGCTGTTTAGCGAAGCTACTTGATTGCCCAACTATACCCATTTCCGAACCATGGATTCGCCGCATCGTGTTATGCTAGTGACACCCCGCTACCCGCCGCATATCGACCCAGTTGTTGAATTTTTCACGCCGCGTACATTGCACGAAATGGTTTTGATCAACTTTTTCGGCCACCTTGGGTATTCGCATTACCATGGCCATGCACATTCCGGCAAGGAATGCCTCGCTCGCATTGTATCAATATTTTCGCAAACACTATCGCCCCTCGTACCGAGAACAACAACCGCCCATCTCGCATGACGTGGCTGCACTGATACTGTGATGGGTCGCCGGCCTGTGGGCTGAGGAGCTCGGCGTCGTCAACGCCGTTCACACCGCCCATCTGGCCCTTTTCCTCTATGAATCCCGCCGTTTGGATAACCCCTCGTGCTTGTTGTAGGCCTACAACACCGCTGTGGGTTTGATCGACAGCTGGATGGCCTATCCACAATACGCACGATTCCCCCAACCGCTGGAAATTGCCGATATTCATAGAATTTACTTGCAATACCATAGCGAAACGGATTGCCCCGCACCCCTGCTGCATCGGCACGACTTCTCTGCCCGGTGGAACTTGTTGCCACCGCGACCGTTGCAGCCAACAGGTCTGCCCTCTGACTGCCCGTCATTGATCACCACGCAATTGCCGCCTCGGGGTGTGAATCTGCTCTCTCCGCTTCGATCGCAAACGTCTACCTCGTCATCCGGCCGTCGCGATAGTACTGATTATGGTCACAACCGCAACTCCTGTGCCATTCGTTTTGATGGCCAGGATGATCCTCGCAACCCCCACGGCTATCATAAGGACCGATACCGCCAAAGAGAGTGCAACCGCCGCGATCATCAACAACACTACCGATCTGCCTCCGACACTCGCCAACGACGCCTCCATTGAAAAGAAGCTTTTGTATAGTATTTTTGTTTTCTTTGTTTTTTTGTTTTTTCCTTAACCTCATCTAATTCCAGTTGTTTATTTTCTAATCTCTTTTTGTGCTTTATTTTTTTCGTACTAGTGTTTCCAGCGCATGTGCAGCTGACGCTCAGACCATGCAGTAAGGTGATCGTTTGTGGCCCGCCACATGCCCCCACTTGCGCCGTTCTTTGTCCTTCTTGCCTCCGCCACCGTGTCCCACATTGTTGTCGCCGCCGTCCTAGTGGCCGACCTCACCCTCCCATCCGTATGGCATCATATGCTGGTGTGCTCCAGTATATCGGTACGGACGGAGTGACGACACGAGCTGCGGCGTTGCTGAACCTACAGTCTCGCTAGTTGCACTCGCGTTGGGAGGTCTCACCCTATGTGCCACCCTAAAATCGGCTCAAACAACCCCAACAACTCCGCCGGCCCCACTGTGCGATACTGAAGATCCCTTCGGCAACCCCGGTGACGGCCTGTAGTGGCGGTTCCCTTCCCCTTGCACGTTTTTTGTTATTTCTTGACGATCGCTTAGGGCAATCTACTGCAAGAGGGGAGGGGTGTTGTAGTGTGTTTTCCGCCGATTTTCGCTATTTTGTCAAAGCGCGTATGAGGCCCGCAGGTGGCAAGTGGAGAGAGCAATGCGGACCATTAGCAGTCGTCTTACTGTAGCGCACATCGGTACGCGGGCGCTGGTCTCTCTTTTTTATTATTATTATTATTCGTTTTTATATACTAGTTGTGTGCCTCGCTGGCCACCACTAGTCACGCCATTCATCGCCTCCCACCATGCAACTATTCTTTCTCTTGCCCAGTGCGTGGGAGTTGTTCACTTCTTTTCATAATTCTCGCTGCTATCGTTTGTACGTAAGTTTTTCATTTGTTTATTGCATAAAATATAAAGGTAGAAAACCTTCGGCTTTGGACCTTACGTAATAAGGGAGACAATTAAGAAAATTGGACTTTCCTTAATTGGTGGGATAATTAGTGTTGGGGTTTAAGTACAAGTAATTAGGCTATCGGGTAAACGTGGGCGTGGGAAACACGTACATTAAGGACGACCCTCGGAATCCCAATCCTGTCTGCAACTCATCAACCCCCGACGCATTCTAAAATACAACATCTTCACGAATTTTCAATCATTGAATCTTTTAAATTTGGCGCTATGGTTTTCGAATTTGTTTGATCTGGATGACACTTTTTGTAATAAAGTCTTAAATTTTCAGCTCAAATCAGAGTTTGAAACATTCCACAGGTTTTGCATGGGTACCAAATTTCAACCACTTATAAAAGCTGTCTTCGATTCCAATTCGGATTCTCTGAAGGATAGCCCTAGTCCTTTAGTGCAGTCTCCTAATTTATAATGAATACTTTGGCGGCACTGGAAAATGATGACCGATCGGAACGTGCAACAAATGCGGATTGGGCACGCTTTTGATCGATACGTTCTCGTCGAAAAACCCCATTTCGCCCCTCAAGTCCATGACGTCTGGCGGCGACGGCGATGAACTCGACTGCAAGTGTTCTGAGGGATCGGTGCCTTAAAAAAGAAATCGGAGATTCATTTTCTAGATAACCGAGTCTACTAAAACTACCATCGGCATTGTTGGAACTATCGTACAAGTTCATGGTCGAATCGTGCAGAACGGCCCGACGATTCAAGATCGATTTGACCATCTGGTCCGTAGTTTTAGCCGGTGGTGGGGTCAATTTGCCTTTGGGGCTTTTGGACGTACAGCTGTCGCTCGTTTCTTCGAGGTTTTGACGTTGATGAAGGCGATTTTGACCGCATAATTCTAGCAAGATGTCCAATTTAGCGTTGATGTCGCTCACCTTCAGTTTAAAAATAAGTGTGGTTTCGCGTAACAGTTAATGTCACAAGAATTATAACAGTGTGCACCAGCATGTTAGAAAACAAAAAATCCCCACAGTAAGATTTTTTACGCATTATTATTTAGTAAAGTTGGGAAAATCTTTTTAAATCCACTCCATGCTATGAGGATGAACTTAGAGAGGAAATTTCTTGCAGGACGAAGTTAGCGGCGCTTGTAAGACAACTTATAATGTAAAAATTTTCATGAGCTTACCTGCCGTTCCACTTTGACTATTCTCGAAGCGAGGCTTATTTTTGATTCATAAACGTCCTTATTACCACTTCCTGCCTTACCCAGGATTGAATCGAGTCTGAAACACGAAAGCTGATAGATACTATAATCTGAACACGAAAGTTGTGTCCTACGTGTTCGTAAAATTTTGTAATCAAATTCTCACCAATATTTTGATACCTGAACCTATCAGGAAGTTCCACGTTACTCTGGCGTTACAAGTAGATATAGTCTGTTTTTCTTGAAATGCTTCTAAATAATGAAAGTGGAAAGCAAGTAGTATTTCAGATTTTCACGATTTGCTGATAGACAATATATCATGTTGAACTGGATATTTGTATGCACACTGACCTAACCTTCAACAATTTTTCGAGGGGAAAATTTTACAGTAAGAACTCTATGTAGACGATTTTGACGACAGTACGGATTTGTGTCACTTTTCTATTTGGAAGCATTTTATAAAAACAGACTCTAGTCTGACAAACTTGCAGTACTACAAGACTTTTGGGTGCGCTATTTTTGGAACTCTTTTTGACCAATGAAATCAGGTTAGCTTTGTATCAATTCACGTCTCTCTCCGAGTGAAGCTGCTATTGACAGAAATACGAAGAAATCTCTGCGACGACTAACTTCACAGCATGAATTCACTTTTCAAAGAACTTGACGAAAAGCGAACCATGCAGAATTCAACTCACAGATATTCTCTGTGAAATTGCCAGTCAGAATAATGACAGCAACGTATAAATTATACAAAATACTAGCTAGGATTTAATCTTAACAAGTCTGAGAATTTAAAATTGATATATTTTGTTCATTTAATTAATTTTCTCTTCCTGGATTTTTATTCTTCATCCGTTGTTCATTTCTTTTTCTCATGAAATCGCGCATTTTGTATCGCAATTTTCTACATTTTTGAAGTTGGCTAGCTGCCCAATGGCTAGCCATATGGCCGACGATTTCTGGGGAGGGGGTTCCTATAGTACTTCTCCTGCCCAATTACATGTATGGACTGACCACTGTTGGTCACAGTAACTTACCTGTTGAATTGCATTTTCTAACTGAATGGTTCGTAGAAACAAAAAGTTACTATCATTGTTCCACGGAAAAACATCGACTTACTTTATCTGTACTAGCCTGACCCTAGCTAAGAGGTCCGCGTGACCTGAGGAATACTGTTCGATAACGTCCTTAACGTCGTAGGGTTTTAACGCCTCTCGAAATTTTCGCCTCGAAACCAAGTATCTCATACGCCTGATGGCCCTGATGGCGTTTTTATGCGTCGTCGTGAATTGTTCCAAGGTGGTCGGGAATTTTTCCAAATAGGACGAATCTTCGCAATCGGCAATCGAATCTGATTTCCTGTGCTGGCGTATTTTTTCGCTGTCAAAATTTTCGTCGTACCGACCGCCGCCCATCCAATCAACCGGTGACGACGGACCAGAACTTTGCTCCAAACTGTACTTTTTGGGCATCATAATTTCCGACGCCGATGTGACGCTTAATTTGGCGCCCAAAGGGTCGATAGAAACACTGGGTGCCATGGGAGGCGCGGATAACGGCGGTTCGTCGCTTAGGCTGGTCCTGAAATAGCTCAATGGAATCCGAACAGCGTTGCAGGCACTTTTATGCTAATTAAGTTAGTGCACGCCTGCATGCCAAAACCATTGCAGACTGCAGCTCGATTCTCCACCGCGGCTCAATCTTCATCAAAACCAGCTTGACCCTTAATGCTCATGCTGAATCATGAGGGACTGCAGCTTACTTTTATATGCCGACTAGTGCAGTTAGCTACTTATTAATTCGGACTGCTAAACCTTTGAAGGTTGCTAAAAACCCCCACAAATTATCGATGCTTCCAAACTTCATTGTGTCAGCAGTTCATATCCTCGTTTTCTATGGGTTCTTTCTCTTTGAATTCAACTGTTTACTGATCCACATTCAGTACCCTATGAAAGAATTTGGATAGTTTAAGGAAAAAACAACGAGAAAGAAAATAAATAAGTACTCATAACTTGGTTTGAGCAGGATCTGCTGAACTATTGAAGTATTAAAAACAACTAATAAATTATTAGAAAACATTCCAAGTGCGCTAATATTAATTGATGCTACCAAAAATAGTGAACTATTGAATTTGCTATAGAAAATTTTGCTATAGAAACCGCATAGAATTTCATCAGGTGATTTTTTAAGAAGAAATTGCGCTCTGAACAGGAATTAGGCAGGAATTCAGCAATACGCCCTATTTTCGGTTCAAAAACGTCGCTCAAATCATATCGTGCGAATTTTTTTTGCTCAATTGACATAGATATTAGCCGGAACTTCCGGTTAACAATTTGCATTTTCTATGACATTCCCAAAAATTGTTTTTTTAAGAAGCATTCACATATCTTATTTTCGTAAATACAATTAATTTTTCGTGCAAACCGAAAATATTTTGTTATCTCAAAACGTACATCTCATCTAGATTTGATGGAAAAGCTGTATTATGGAAGATCAACAACTTTTTTTGGTTATTAGCTTTGCGCTGTTTTTGCTTGAAATACCAGTTTTTGCTTGAAAATACGCATCATTCTTCTCAAATGCGGACGTTTCTACTCTTTCAATAAGCGGCAAATGAAGCTAGTTCCTCATATAGGATACAAAATGCATTTAGACAATCAAACAAACATGTACACGCACCAGTAAAAATTATGATAATTTGAAAAAAATCATGGCAAAAATACCGAGTTTTCAAAAAAATCTGCAATAACTGATGGTAATCACGTTTGTATAATAAACCAATATACCTACGTCTACTTTTTGATCGATGTACAGCTGTTGAACATGCTAATTTTTTTGATCATCGTGTATGCAGGTTATATTCTTGAAGCTTGAGGAAGCACTGAAGGTTTCATTAAAACACTGACTGATATATTTATTGGTCCAGCAAGATAACATTATTCTGAATAACATCTACCAAAAAATATCACGACGTCATTGACTAGTCTGTTTATAAAAATCGATTGCAAATCGCAAAAGGACAAGAAATGAGTACCGCCTCAAGTTCGTTTACACCGAGCTTTTACTGTGGGATTTTTTCACACAAAGATGATGTTCAGTCCCATGCGACATATGGTTTAGCGGGAAATAGTAAAATTATAAAATCGTACTTGCTTTCCACTCTTGATATTTATAAGCATTTCAAGAAAAACAGACAATATATAAGTATTCCTACCAAACAAAGCTGAAATAATACATACCGAGCTCGTACAGTAATGAAATTCTTTGTTAAAAATTAAGGTGGTGTTTAAGGAAACCAACGACCGATTTGTATTGATTCAATGTCAAAACAAGCCAGATGTCTGCATTATGTATAAAAACTCCATAATGTACATATGTCGTATGCCCAAATGAACGTGACCGGCGCGTCAGAAAAATAACGCTCGATGAGGGGCTCGAACCCTCGACCTTCTGCATAAAAGGCAGACGCGCTATCCAACTGCGCTTACTCAGCCGCGTGGATGATTCGGAAATTGTGGTTGTAGTGATGGTGGGGAGTGCAAGAATGCCACGTAATCAATAGCCAGACGCACCACTACAACACCCCTCCCCGCCTTCGAGGAAGAAGGGCCCCTGGAACGATCACCAATGTCGTATGCCCAAATCCACGTGACCGGTGCGTCAGGAAAATAACGCTCGGTGAGGGGCTCGAACCCTCGACCTTCTGATACAAGGCAGACGCGCTATCCAACTGCACTAACCGAGCCACGTGGATGGTTCGGGAATTGTGGTCGTAGTGGTGGTGGTGAGTGCGGGGAATGCCACGTAATGAATAGCCAGACGCATCACTGCAACACATACTGAGCGAGTTATGGTTGAATAACCTCAGAGAAACGTTGAAAAACGAAATAAAATTTGACGACATCAATGCATAAAAATTGATATGAATATGTATGCGAAAAATATCTAACGGTCTAATAATCTGAATCAAGTCAGAAATAGATGGATTAAACTAACAAAAACGTCAAATCAAATACTGGACTCTAGTCTGTTTTTTATATTGTTTTTAGATTGAAGAATGATGAAGTATCGCTGTCGTTTACATAGCTAAGGCGGACACAGAATTCGTTTATATGCCTAAAAACTACAAGCGTAGGGAGGCTTGAATCAAAAAGTAAATGGACCACTGAATTGCTGAAACACTGAACTACTGACATCGATGGAAGTAACACTACGTTTTATCTACCTTCCAAGAAACCAAATTTGTAAGTCTCACCTGTAGGGAGGAGGCGACGACGATCGTTTACTTTTAGCGCTGTCCGGGTCGCTCTTTGTCGGCGCCACTGGCGTTTTGGCCCTAAGAATCGGCGGTTGCTGTTGAACTTGAACTTCAGCGTTTTCAGTTTGCGGCAGAGCCGCTGACGTTGTCGCGCCAGCGGTCACTGCTGCGGAAGTCTGACAGGGCGCTGACATACCACTGCTCCCTCCCCCGCCGCCGATCGAGCGGCCGCTTGTAGCCGTAGCACGTCTCGAAAAACGGCTGACGAAGCTGGAATGATTGCTACGCGTTTTGTGTGATCTAGAAAACGATCAAAAATTATCAGATTGATTATTTCTTCGTATTTTTTGCCATGCCAAGCATGAAAGCAAGGCTAATTCACAGGAAAATGCGTTGCTGGAGGTCAATCTAGGAGTTTGCCAGAGAAAATGTTGGAGAAACATTCTATCCGGCTGTCGAGAGTAATTGTTTGGGATATCTTACACCAACCAAAGATCAGTGACGGGTAACAAAAAGTCCGCGCGACAGAAACCTGTTGGTGAGTATATCATCAATCCTACGAGTGGAAACTCGTTGTGTCCATCAGTGTTGAGATTTCATGCTGGAAAAAACTTCTGATACAGAGTGATCATATAACGACCCACTTAGAACGCTAGCAGTACTAGAGACAGCCAGGCTAACGTGTTGGGATTTTTGTTACTCAAACAGCCTATCTACTTCAGCTGTTATACTAGTTTAGGGTAAAGTGTTGTTTTGTCAAATTTCACACTATTATCTGCAATCAGCAATAAATCACAAAAGGGGTGCCTAATTTAAAGTGGAAATGCTGCACTGAAAATCATTACTGTCAGAATCAGCAGTTTTCTCACAAACAGTTGTTTTTGATGATCAAGGGCAAAAACGCGACTTTCAATTAATTGAAACAGAATAAAATCATCGAATTCAGTGAAACAGTAAAATGTTAGTAAAAAATAAAACCGGAAAGCAAATGCCAGCTCATATGCTTGCAATTTGCTGCTACACCACACTGAAGCTGGAAACTCTTCACCTGAACCCAACGAACAATTTTTGCGTGAAAAAATTCTACCATGAAAGTCTCGCGTGAAGGATTTCGGAGACAGTGATTATCTTTCTCGTTTTAAATTTACAAGTGTCACAAAAATTGACAATCATTTCCATTAACTCATAAGCTGAGGACGGTTCAATGATCTTATCAGGGCATGCAAATTCAAACCTAGCATCAAAAACCAAATTAACCAAAACCAATATCTGATATCGAGACTCGCCAACCTCAAAATCTTTCTACTTTTACGATGTTATTTTAAATAAAACGCAAAAATGACACAAAATCTATGGTTTTCTGCAAAGCCCCATCAAATCATAGGATTTGCTGAACTTGAATCGACTATGAGGAAATAGAAAATATCAAATAAAACTTAGTATCAGATTTCACGACAAATAAGCTGTTATCAACGGCGTTCGCTAGGACAGGGTTCTTTGAAATAGATTTCTGGCTACTACAATGAGTTACGCCTACTAATGAGGATCTATTTGTCTGAATTTTTTGGGTGTTTCTTACTCAAAGTTTAGATAATGGTAATGAGCACGTTCTATATTTAAGTTCTAGTTCAAGTTACAGCTCGAGGTAGCATGCAAAATGGGCTGTTGTTATAGATGTTTCCTATACTCCATTCATTTTGAAATGACCGATGCAGCGGTCGGAGTTTCGGCACTACGCAGCCTTACTGGAGATGAATAAATCAATTTCAATAATCTTGAAATGATTGAAATGAGTGATTATCAAGGACCCTGTATCGTCAAAGAAAAATTTATTGCATAGAGCCAACGATCCCTCCACAATTTTGAATAAAAGTTTGACTGCGACCTCGCCGCATCGATCATTTCAAAATTATTGTACAGAATTTGGAATTATGGAATTACAATTTTTCGGTGGAAGTGCATCTGTTGAGCCAAATTTTTCGAAGCTCTAGCTGTAACCACGAAACCTATTCTCTAACTCCTGATTCACAGAAGTTGCCCTGATGAAGTTTCGTTTTAGGAAGCATAGAACATTAAATTTAGAATGGTAGATGCATCGAAAACCGAAAAAACAGGTTTAATTTGACACACAATTTTTACTTAGTGGAAAACTTTATACTGCAGAAAAACACTGAATTTCTTCAAGAGAATATTGAAGGCAAAAAACCAAAAAATCGACCATCCCAGTAGGTCGACCAATTAAGCATCATTATTCTACACGTATAAATTCCAGGCAGATCGATTGTCATATAATCGATACCGAACTGGCCCAAATTCCACGACAGCTCAATGACCCAAATTTGCGAGATCAGATTGCGTCCAGGGCTTAAGCTTAGGTTTATGTAAAAACACATGCTAATTCACAGCGCAGAGACTTTCTGGAACAACCGGCTTATTCGAATGATCGACTTACTGAGATGGGGTTGACTCACCGGGACAGTCGAAATAGTGGTGCACAATAAATAAGCATACTATTTTTTTCCGTACTGAACTTACTTTCATGGAATTGCTGCAGCGATCATTTCAAAATGAATGAAGTACATAATTATACTCTGAAAAGCACGTCATGTTTACACAAACGGATGAGTGCGTTTATGAATATCCTTAGAACTAATTAATGTCTACAGCTGTAAATCTATTTTTGTTAGATAACAGCGGCATTTCAAGCAGCACACATGTGCACAGACACAAGCATCGGTAGGCTAATTCAAGTTTTGTTATGTATGGCACATCAAAAGCAAGCAAGTTTCACACACAATAACACTGTATACTTCTTCGAACGGTGCGGTTTGATACAGAAGAACTGTGACGACGGTCTTAAATCGATAAAGTAAACATGTATAATTAGCCGTTAAGCTAGCACTGTATTAAACAAGACAGAAACTGAGTGTACTATACGCACACTCATAAGATGCCATGCCAAATAAAATTCGAGCTTAAAACATAATACGTGATAAAATGAAATTCTTTTACCCTACACGAACCGATTTTGTGGAACGACATGAGGGGTATATTTTCAATTAAGAGAATCCTTTCTTCGATGAGGATGCAGTGCGGCATATTGCTGTTGTTCTTCATTGTGAAAACATGCTAATTATATAGTCTGTTTTATTGACCAAATGACACAAACTAGTGCTGTGGTCTAAAACGTTTAAATAAAGGATTTAGTGTAAAATTTTTCACCAAAAAAATGTTGAGGTCAAATTAAGTAGGCTCACAAAGTTACAGTCCTGTGCGACATATAGTTTAGCAGAAAATCGAAAAAATATAGAATAGTACTTGCTTTCCACTCTTATTATTTAGAAGCTTATCAAGGAAAACAGACTATATGATTCTATAACATGCATGAGCGGATGAGGTTCACGGACAGAGCATAGTACTCCTGCTGGCCATTTTCAAATTATATTTCCTGATAGGAGCACGATAGGACGTATTTTTGTGTATGATCAGTTGCAACCACATCAACTTCTGATATGACGTCTTACAAAATTGTCTGCACAGTAGAGGCACTAATTATCGTTTTTCATGCAAAACTCGCAGCTCCGAAACATATATGAGCCAAGTGCATCACTGTGATACGCATTACGTTCTATGCTGGTAAAGAATTTGAATCTATGAGGGGAATCCAGGACTAGAAATACGGTATATACATTTGCATCTGGCGTCGAATTAGTTTGACATCCGCACAGAGTAATATCCTGACAGGATTCAAGACGATTCATTAATCTGTGAATGGTTTCCTATCTGCGTCTGTAGTTTTCGTCTAAGGCAGTTTTGTCTGACAAATCTATGCATGACACTGCATCATGTTTATAATCAAGACATGTGCCAATCAATGGCACATGCCCTTTCAAGCTGTTAACAATAGTACAGTTACGAACCTACATAAACTCTAAACTGAATGAGGAGTAATATCAACTTCTTTTGGTGATGAATCATAGGTATTACGCAGAAGCAATTTTGATATGCAGGTCAGTTTCATCTCTACTCACTAAAAACTCAAAGTTCTCTGATTTATCAAACACATGTGAGGCATCTGTCAAACAGCTTTTCATAGTGTTACACCAACTTACGATTGAGGCTCTGGAATGGATTTCAAGTGAACTTTCCACGTAGCTATGGAACACGATTTTTCGTCCGCCGCGTACAACCGCCACGTATTTTGTATAAGCGAGGCGGCCGGATTCCTCCGCCTTATGATGTGCTTTTGCCTTTGCAGCTGCTGAACTTTGAGCGCGAAACCCGAGCCTAATATTCCCTAAAAAACGGAAAAGCATGAAATGAGCAGCGTGTCTCGAGAGAAACGGCAAAACTAGGGATTTAGCCCCAAGTCCTCACAACATCATATGCCGGAAGAAAATGCTTGCTTAGGACCGCTATAATCTGTTCACGTTTTCATTTTCGGTCTTTCGAAAAAAACCAAAGATGGAAGCAAAAAGATGCCCAGGCATAGAAAAAGCCTCTTCTTTCTACTTTATTTTTTTAATCAAATATTTTATTTTTTGTATACTTCCGTTTTTTACATTTTCTTCTTTTTATTGTTTCTTTTACCAGCCTTTGGTTCCGATTCTGAAGAAGACTGAAGTTTCAAGTTAGACAACTAGATGCATGAGGCCTCCCAGATTCTCCATCAGATTTCCTAACCTGCTGCTCATTCAGACACCCACTTTCAATATAACCTTGACTATAATTTGGTACATAAACCCAATACAGATCAATGTTTACTGCCGGCAGTGCGAAGAATGATATGCCTAGTAGGGCGCAAAAGGAAGCCACAATCCTTCCCGACCATGTTTGCGGCACGCGGTCACCGTATCCTACAGTGCATAGCGTTATCTAAAAGCAAAAAAGAAGGATTTTTAAGGAAGGGACTCAAAAAAGTAGAATAAAAAAATACTTACGACGCCCCACCACAGGGCATCGGCGAACGTATTAAATTGTTCGTTATAATTTTTTTCGCACATATAAATAAGGAATGAGGCGAAAATCAGGCCCAAAAAGCCAATGTAGAATGTAGTTATGAGCTCCTAAAAGATAAAAATTCGTACATATATAGATTCGACTTTATTAGCGAGAAAACTGTTTTTTCTTCGTGGGTACATCCAAAAACAGCATCTCTTGAGTTTTTAAGTAAGAATCATTGCATGGAAATTCCAAAGCGGCCCAAAATTAGTTTATTGTCGGAAAATGTGTAATTTCTATCCACTTTGACACAGGATCAATAAAAAACTTTCTGTTTTTATTGTGGCTTGAGCGGCGAGTACCCTATGAATATTCTATCTCCATAGTTACTTCAATCAGATTCCTCCACAGAAGGTCCGTAGCCAAAAAATCTATTGAGCCCGACAAAGATCAAATTTCAAGGGCTTCGTCAGTCAAGTTCACTATTTTCGTCAAGTTTAGAAGAGGATAGCCAATTTTTCCCGAGTAAATTTGATCATTTTGGTGACGTGATTTGGCTCCACAACGAAGTTTCATAATCTACAGGATGCTCTGTAAATTCCTCGAGATCAAATAGATTTCCTCTTGGCCTGTTCTCAAGAATCAAAAATTTTAGGTGCACCGCAAAAGTGCGTTAGAGAAAATTCCAGAAGATTTGCAATAGCCACATAGCTCAAAATTCTTGAAAACGTCATGTTTTCGCAACAAAGTCGTACTTTAGCGATGTATGACAATTTCACATAGTCCATGGGATGAATGACCAAATTCTTAGACTGTGAAGGCTGAAACGGACCCAAAGAGTAAGATTCACCCTCCTTTCCTCCCGTTCATTTATTCTGATTAGTAATTAATGTACGAGTATTATCCATACATGCACGTGGGTGGGTTTGGGGAGTTTTGACCCTCAGCAGATTTTTATTGACCCCCAGCAGGTTCTTACTGACCGCCAGCAGATTTGACCCTCTTAGCAATGATTGAGAAGTTGACGAAGGAAAATGATCAAGAGAGAAGAGAAAGTCGTCATAAAAATGGAAATGATGCTGTAGTTTAACAATTTTTTACAAAGCATACTTGATTCCAAAGAAGTAACATTAAAACTTTAAAAAGTGCTGTATAAGCAAATTATTTCACATATCTGACTAATATAGGTTGAAAAATATGCTGCTTGGATGTTAGAAGACCTTTCTAAGACATTCTTTTCGTTATCAAGAACGGAAAAAATTTTCTATTCCACCCCTTGTCCTGACTGACCTCCATCAGAATTTCTATGCTGTGCATGTATGGTATTATCTATTTTAGGAGACAGTATCGGTTTCTTTTCACTTGTCGATGAGCCCAAATAACGCCGCCCAGAAGTTTCCAAGTACCGGCTCGGCGGTCAATCCTCAACATCCGTAAGATTTGGAAAAACCGAATGCTACGAATGGCCACCAATTGACCGGTAGTACCCGTTGACAGAACGACGATCGACGCGACAATAACAATGATATCTTGAAAAAATCAAACAGGATCAAGGATAAGGAAAAAGTAGAACTACAGTTCGTTTTGTCAAGCGATTTGTGGCTAATATGCTCCAACCTACCATCTATTTTATGAAAACTGTAGGAAATTTTGAGACGCAATTTACAAGTATCAGGCCATACATGCACAGCATGGAAATTCTACTGGGGGTCAGCCAGAACAGGGGGTGGAATGGATTTGTTATCTTGGTAACAAAAAGAAAGGTCTCCTAACATCAAGCAGTGTATTCTTCGATCCTTGCTCAGAATCTTTTAATGTTTTAATGTTACTCCTTTAGAATCTTTTAGAATCCCTTTTAACGTTTTAATGTTACTCCTTTAGAATCCAGAATGCTTTCTTTAGAAAAATCCTCAAACTACAACATAATTTCTATTCTCATGAAGACTTTCTCTTATCTTTTTATTTTCTTTCACCATCTTCTTCATTATTGCTGGGGCGTCGAATTTGCTAGGGCTCAACAAGAATCTATTGAGGGTCAATCAAAATCTGCTGGGGATCAGGGCCCCCAAACCCCACCCATATGCATATATGATCAGAGCACGAAATTTATCATTGAAGACCTCAGCACCGTGACTGATGGTTTAGTTTTCAGAACAAAACCTTATGGAGAAGATATTGTGTCAAGCGCCCTACCTACAATACAAAAAGGTCTGACCGCGAAACGTAGGCGACCAGTCACATTTTGATAACGCGATCTGCATCCGACTGACCATAACCTGAGTAAAAATTCGGACAGAAACCAAATGACGGCGAAAATTTCCTAAAAAGTACTAGAAATTAGCAACATTTCTACCCCAATATTTGGCGTTACCATATGGAAAAGTATACCGGTCGCTTGGTCCTGAAAATCTGGTATCGTAACCAAAACGGAAAGCACCAAACAAATTATGACGAAAACTAACCTAAAAAACAAAATTAGATTAAATAATTATTCAGATCTGATTCAGGCTGGATATTTTTTCAGCAATACACAATAGGAGTGAGTTTGAAAGAATATTCAACTATAAAAGGCAGATTTTCAAATATCCTCCAGAACAACCTACATGGTTCAAGGAGACACTATGGAACGTATACAAACGAAACCTTGAAGTAATGTTTCATATTTTTGTAACAGTCTGTTAAAGCACACGTGGGACGGAGCTGGAAATTTGCGAGCCAATTCAACCGTAGTCTATTCATTTTGAAATGTTAGCTGCAGCGAAACAAAACTAAGTTCATCAAAAAATTATCTATGCGCTTATTACTGTAGTCAATGAGAAGTCTTTTCCCGTTCAAGAGCGGCAAACAGACAAAATAATAATTTTCTCTTCGATAACCTGATCAAATAGTTCAAATTTAGATGTAGATATCCAAATCAGAAGTGCATAAGCATGATGCTTTTTCCATGATTTTGGCTTTCCGTTTGTACAACGATTTCTACTCCGTAAAAATTTCGTGTCAAATGGACCTACTTTTTTGTACTTCATCGCGTCCGCCATTTCACAGTAAACGGGCAATTGTTTTTAGGTCTTTTTTGTCATTTTTCAATTCACAAGCATTTTATGAAGAAGGCATTTCTGAGACTATACAGCTGATGAAATAATGTTCAATATTTGAACTTGGACAGCTGCTAATGATTAAAAATCTGATCGAAATCAACTTAAACCAGCTCATAGTGGATTCAGATCTTATTCGGCGTTTTTATTTTCAAATCGGACTTTGATTTAAAGTTATTGGTTATGAAATCGGCCAGAAAATAATTACACTTGGTTACACTTTAGATGTCCCAGTTCTACGGGATTTCAATACGAAGTGAATTCTCATTATGTGATAACAGGATTATTTCAACATTTAATGCAAAAAGTCGAACCTCAAATTCCTCTGATTACAATAATATACTATTTTAAGGTGGCCCATTTTTTGAACAATCGTGCCCTTATACCTGTCTCTATTTTTCTTAAAATGCTTCGAAATAATAAAAGTAAAAAGCAAATAATATTTGCCAGTTTTGCCATTTCTGCTAAGCCACATTTGCTACATTTGAATGAAAATTTTTAGAGCATGCTCAGTCGACACTCAACAAGTTTTGGAGTAAAATACTTTATAGTAAAAGCTTTGTGCAAAAGATATCGACAACTGTGCTGATTTTTGTATTTTTTCGAGTTAGGAGCGCTTTATAAAAAACAGACTACAGGTCTATACCATTTAAAGAAAATGAAACAATACGGTCTGTTTTATCTCTCCTCAAAAGTTCTCTTTACACAGAAAAATTATTTTCACATCCCATTGTAATATTTCAGCGAAATTCAATTAATAAATTACTGTAAGAGTAAAAACAGTGAGGCAGTCAACATTGACGTCAACTTCAATTATAATTAAATAAAAAGCATGCTTTATTTGGATATCATCATGTTTATATTTATAGGGCACGTCTGGACAATGCATAAGTCTCTTCCGGGTTCCAGTGACATGCTTATAGGCGAGAGTGGTTTGACCATAAGAATAATCTATAAAGAATTGTTCATCATCTGCGTACTATATAGAAAAAAGGAAACTATGAAAAATCGATCATTATTATCTTCAGCATCTTTGCGCCTAGCATATTTATAAATTAAGATATGCTAATGAACCTAGAAAATAATCACGAGTTTTTCACCATTCTACGGCCTACCACCTTAGGCATGTTTACTTGAGTTTCTGAATATGTATGTGTATGTTGTATGCTAGTCAGACGTACATGAAAAGGTTAAGCTGAATTATTTTATTATCCTCGTAGCATTTAAAAAAATGCGACGTAGAAAATAGGGCAACCCACTAAATAAAAAGTTAAGTTTCATCATCCGATGAAGATCATTAGTGGAACTTCAGGTATTTTGAAAGAAAATACTGTGTTCGATTATGTTTTCATCTTTCGAAAATTCTCCAGAAATCAGATACATATTGGCGATGCATTCCATTTTCTCAGAATAATTCCAAGGAAAAATTATATTCAATTCTTTCTGAGGCATTATGCCAGAAGGTGGAGCAGAATACTCCACGGAGTAGGCTAATCCGAGGAGTAGCCACTTCCTGGAGTAAGCTAATTCACCGACTACTACTCCTCGGATTAGGCTATTCCACGGATTTTCTTTTTTGGCATTCCAGAAAATGGATTTGTGGCGGAGTTCGTAATCAGTGGATTAAACAGTGGAGTAGTGGCAAAAACACGTGAAAAAGTCGTCACATTTTTCACAATGGATTCCTGCTGTTCATCGTCGGTTTATCGATTTTATTATTTTTTCCTGCAAGACCACTTTATCGACTTTGTCGGTTTTTCCGCAAGACCACTTTGTTGCATTGCTTTTTGCTAATCTGCATATATGAAACTTGTGAGATGATCAACAAAAAACGAGGTGGTAGTTTTCCTGTCAAAATTCACACTTTCGGTTTGTTAAATTGATATTGTAGTTAGAAGTCGAAATCGCTATACCTTTCGAATGGATCTGATCTTCGAAAAAGAACTCGTGGAATTTTGTTTGTATGCTCGTTTTCCTCATCCAAATTTCTCAGAAAATTGATGAAATCAACAACTTCTATAGTTATAGTGCCATAAATCAGTCTTACTCCACTGAATACACCTGTTCGATGCAGGTTTAGAAAAATACTAGAAAAACCGTTTTTTGCTCCACTGTTTGCTCTACTCTTCTTTCTGGCATACCGAAAAAATATATTCCACTGATTACTCCGCCGTTTAATCCGTGAATTAGCCTACTACGCTTTCTGGCATACCGATTTATTCCACTCTATTCTTCTCTTTACCCCTCCTACTGGAATTCCAACTGGAGATAACCCAGGAAATAATCCATCGTCTACTCCATGGAGTAGGCTACTCCATCTTCTGGCATACGGGCCTAATTAGGGTCTGTAGTAAAAAGCACACTTCGGAACCACGCCACAGCTTGATTCAAAATGAAGCGGCATAACTAGGAGGGGTGCAAAAGTGGACGACGCTGCATGCAGTTCTCTCAGATTCTAGTTTTATGCGCCAGGGTTTCACGATTTACTTGAATTTTTGATACGGAGAAGTATTCAAGGATTTGTAATCGCCTCGTCTTCCAAGGATTCAGCAAAGTTGTGAAACATCTTGATAAATCCGATACGAGAAATAAGACATGAATATCTTTGATTCTCCTTTTCTTTCCTGCTTCAATCAGAACTACAAAAGATTTTCAGTTTTTGAGTTGGTTGACCATGAATGCACATCAACTAAAACCTGTTCGGGATCAGGTTCAATGGGAGGGATGAACTTTTCCAACTATACTACCTACAAAATATTTTGTGTGCATTTCAAAAATATGCTTCGTCGGAAAACACACAGGTCGAAGCAAAAACATGTTTAAGTTGTAAAAAAATTGCTAATAAACGCAGTCACACTGTGTTTTCACGTATGTGTACCTAGGGTCACTCCTCTTCTTTATTCTGTATTTCTTGAAATGCTTGCAAACAGTAAAACTGGAAGGTTGTATGTTATCATAAACATTCCACTCGTCGAACTGATGTTTCGTCCAGTCAACTGAACCCGGCCATTTTTGTTGAGCACTGGTCGGGATGGTCCCACCTACCTCGACACTGATAATGGTGGGACAGCTCCGTCACCACCCAGCAAGTCCTTCAACATACTATATGATATTTTTGCCATTTTTTTCTGAACTGTGTGTCACATTTGATTGGAAATTTGCGAGCATACTCAACTAATCAACGAATTTTTGGAGCGAAAAATTCTACAGTAAACGCCGGATATAAACCATTTTGTCATTTTTCTATTTACAAGCATTTTATGAAGTACATACTAAAGTAATATGCAGTTTGCTTTCCAAGATTTTGATACGACGTGTAGTCAATAAGTCTTTGATTAACTGAATATTCCATACTTTATCCGAAATTGAAAGCTTGCTGAGATCTGATACACTTGAAACTTTTGAGCATGAAAATCTGCCGAGGGTCAACCAGAACACTCCATGAGGTCAATCAGCAGTCTGCATATGGGGCCAATTTTCTTTGTTTAATACTATAAAATCTTTTACTACACCTTTAGGAGTATTTATTATTCACTAGTTATTCACCATTTACAGGTAACAAGCATTAATCGTGATAATTCAACTCAAAATATACCAACTGTTATTTCATTTACGCGCAAAGTCATTTTGAGCTCAAAATGTGAGAAACGGGAATTTAAAAAACTGGCTATTGATAACAGTACGCATTTCAATCGATCAATAAAAACAAGTTAGTTATTCTAGTTCCATGCAAAATATTCCTAGAAATATTTGGGACGTTTTCCAATGTAAAGACAGCAATAAGTATAATGAATTGTTGTTTGAACAATTTTTACTTGAACAAAAAGGATGCAGTTGCTGTGGACACAGGTGTGCTACTTTGACTTCGAAATCTATCTAAGCTGGTGACACACTTTAAAATCACGTCAATGTACGAGCAATTCTACATACATAACTCAAAAACTGCTGATGAGAATTAACTTATTTCCATTTCCCGAAGTCCCACCCTAATTTCAAACTTACGCTAACAAATGATAGGCGGCGGCGGCACAGCCGCGAGGCCTCTCCAAAAAATTGTAGATCAAGGCTTGGCGCCGGCGGTAGGCCACGTCGCTAGCCCGATGGCTTTTCATATTGATGGGTTTTCCCAACAGGCTCATGCGTGTTTCTTGGTTACGCAATTCTTTGGTCGAATAGGAGAACAAAAATCGGTGGCGCCAGTCGCCCAATCCCCAACTGGCGTTGCTCAAGTAGGAAGATTTTTTAACATTGTTTTCTATGTCGTCGAAGCCGCCCGAATCCGTATCCAAAAACCCAACGGACGATCGTCTGAAAAATGAAATACACCAAATGAGTCTTGGAGCTCAGAAAAATGTTCATGCAAATAAGAAACAACCTTTTTTTCTCGCGTTGACTGTATCAGAAGCGACCCAATTGAGGTCAAAAGATTTCGGCCTACGATTCGGGTTTATTGTCTGATCACCGATTTCTATGGATTATTTTGCTGCTCATTTGAAAATGAATAGACTAGTTACAAACTGACCTAACAAGAATTTGACCCTGGATGGTTAAAAAACTCGCTTTTTTCTAATCAGTTGAAGTATTACACTTGCTCGCGTTCATTTCAGATACCTCACCCGCACTGTATAGTCTATTTTTAATAAAATTCTTGTAAATGGAAAATGACAAAAAATAACTATCGCTCTCAAAGTCGTTTACACAATTCCTTTGCTGTATGATTTTTTACGCAGAAAAATTTTAAGAGTTAATTGAGTAGGCTCGCGAATTTTTAATCCGATGTGCCATATGGCTAGGCGGGAAATCATAAAAATATGCAAGAAATGCAATGCAAGAAAAAGACAGACTTTAGTTTCATTAGTTCACCTTTCATACATATATCTACACGATGTGCTGAGCTACGTCATTCCTGCTAAACGACAAGTTGATTGATGTAAATTCTGTATGGAATCAAGTGACCGACAAAAGATCAATCTTGAGCACTACTGTAAAGATATTTTACTTAGAGTTTAATCATTCAATACCAAGTGTTTTTTATGCATTTATTGAAACTTCTTTTAAGGTTGACAATTTTTAGTTGTTCAAATCTTGCTGCGAGAGAGATTTTGATTAAAAGCAAGAAAAACGAGTTGTTGTAGATTCTGATCGATACTTTATTACCTGAAATTCTTATGGCCCTGTCATACTTCGCCGCGCGGTACCGCGCGGCGCCGTACGGCGCCGCTTTTTTACTTTTGGATTTTGCTCTTCTCAAAAAATGTGTATTGGTTTAGTTGAAACCTAATGGGGCGCCGCAAAAATTACAAAAACCTATTCATACTTCAAAGGCGGCACCGCGCGGCGCCGCTTTTTAGTATGAATAGAACAACCGGCGCCGCGCGGTACCGCGCGGTGAAGTATGACAGGGTCTTTACAGCCAATTAGAGGTAATATCCTGAAAATTTAAATAAATGTAAGTCTTAGGGCAATTTACGACTATTCTATTTGAGTACTAGAAACTATAATTTGACGCGTTGTGTACTCGTGTACTGTAACAATTTACTTCCATTCGTACTACATTATAAATGACCGTATTTGAATGATGGACTCTGTCGGCTGATTAGGAAATTCTATTTTTATTTCTATAGAAATTTCTGTAGAAAAACTTGCTAATGATTAATTCCTAAACTTTCAATGCTGTTGTCAGGACATTTTTGACTCATTGATCAACAGTGTGTTTTTTGACCAAACATTTTTTAGACTTTCTGGAGCGTGAGCCACATTTAGCCTCCAGTGTTTCAGTGTATCATGTGAAGCGTAGGATTATGAAATGTCAAATTCACTCAAATATAGATGGTTCATTCCTCCCAGATGGGCATAGTAGATTTGGAAGACTTCTTACGGTATGTGTGGAGCAGTTAAAGGATCAATATTTTTTACACTATTTCTTGGAATTCAATTTTTAATTTTCTCCGAAGATAGTATTGACTTTTCTTATCCTACCACAATATGTCCTTAATGTAATGGAATTACATGAGATATAGTGTAGAAATAAGGTCAGCCGGAATATTTGTAGCTGATAAACGTGATCTAATTCGATGTTGAGAAAAGTTCAAAATTTTGGAAAACTAGAATGTCTTGCATACACGGAAAAATTGATCGAGAAAAAAGGAGAAGCTACTCCTAAAGTGAAAAACGAAAAAAACGAAACGAAAAACGAAGTGAAAATCGAGAAGAAAAAAGATGCTCACGCGCATAATAAACAACTTGCGTACGCGCGGAACCTTTTCCCTCAGATTGACTGTAGCATCAGGACGGTGCGGTCGCACTTTGGCGTCCGTCTCAAGTTGGCGCCCAAGGCTAAAGGCGTCAAAGTAAGACGCTTATGGTTTAACTCGGCGCCCGTCTTACCTTGGTACCCATTGTTTAGAAGAAACGAGTTTTAATGTGTGTCTTAATTTGGGCGCCCATTATGCTATTCAAATAATTAGAAAGAAACTATTAACAAAATTGAAGAAAATGAACGAAAGAATGCAAATAATTAGTAAAAATGCAAATAACGAAGGAACAGAAGAAGAATTAACCAAATGAATCAAATTTAGAAGGTGAACGAAAAGCATTGTACGGTGGGGTTTGAAAACAAATTTGTTAATAAAAATTTTAATACAAAATTTTTTCTTTTTTATTCTTACTTCCTCATCGCATTCATTAAGGGTTGTATAATCATTAACATTGTTAACAGTTATGCTTAACTTTTTCTGCCATCAGATTGCCTAACTCCATCAGTTTGAGACGCATTTATGTAGTTCACATTAATGTAAAACAAAACCAATAGAAAATTTCTCTTTTTTAGCTAAAATGAATAATGGAATTCTTGACACGTCAGAATTTGAACTGAATTTTAATACAAAAATAGTTTTCTTTAGATTTCAGCGTTTCAGCACCTTCAATTCAAATTCAATTTTCCTACTATGCTCTTTTGTACACATTGCTGCATTTTAACCGAAGCTTATCAACAACAAGGTCAGATTAATCAAACAATCGTTGATTTGATGTCAAAGTTTGTTTGTTCATCACAGAAAAAAGACTTCATCGATTAATCTATTCCGTCAAAATATTTAATTTCTCAGCAGGTCCTATTTTTGGACACATTCAATAAATATAGCTTTTATCTTCTCTAATTATTTCGTCGTTCTTTTAGTAGTTTATTTTAAATTTTCTTACTCCGGTATATATATTATTTATCAAGATTTGAAACTCATGTATTAATTTTTATTCTATCGCACCGAGGCCAAGTTGAGATTGGCGCCAAAATAAGACGGGCACCAAAGTAAGACGGGCCCCAAAGTAAGACATCATGCCAAGTCAAGACAGGCGTAAAATGGGCGCCAAAGTGGGACGGGCGCCAAGTTGTGACACAATCGCCGGACTACAATTTGAAAAAAGAAAATGTTGGATAACGACGCACGGTCATCACCTGCCTACGGATTTCTTCCAAAGTTTTTGCGTTTGTAGGTTCGTTTGAAAATGAACAAAGTATAGATACCAAATTTTTGAATTGGTAAAAAATAAGCAAATAATTACTTAGAAAAAAATTTCGGACGAAGAAAAAACGAAGATTAATATCCTAATAGTCGAATAATTATGTACAGTAGAAACTTATCATCACACGGTTATAGTAAGCAGTGGAGTTGATGAAACAACCGGAAATAAGGTGGAAAACATCATTGCGACATTTGAAAGATTCTGGACCTGGCCAATGATCTTCAAATTTACCTTCTCAGGGATCATCGACAGAAGAAAAGCTGTTTGGAAAATTGATAGGGCCTGCATCATGCCTCGAACACAAAAAGACACCAGTCGCGGACCCTAACAGTTTTCTGTTTGTTTAGCGTTTTTACTTTTATCGAAAATTTCTGGCGAGAATGGGACTAAAATTGAATTGACTATTAATTAATTAAACCTTTTCGGAAAACACCATTTCTTTCCGAAAGTGGGATGTTGGAGATCCTCCACCACTGTGTGGTCCCAAGACTGCAATAATATTTATTCAGGCGGAAAAAAACGTTATCCCTTTGAATTGGAGTCAATTCCAATAGATAATTAATTAACGTTCATTGCCGTAAAAATTGTACGTTTTTTGATGTGAGAGAAATGATCATGGACCAAAACCGATTCTTCAGACGAAAATGGATTTTGGGGAAATTTTGAAGATCATCGAGTAGAACACCCCCGAAGGTTATTACGGATGATCTTTCACTCACGTAACGATGGAGCGGCAAGCAACATGACGTCACGTCAAAAAAATTTCATGAGAAAGGCTGAACCACTGAAGAAGGAAAGGTTCTGAGTATCAAGCTCAATAGGGATCAGAGGTGAATCAGGAGTTGAAACCCAAAAATAGAATGCAAAAATCTGCCCAACTGATAAACAACTATAGTCTATTTATTTTGAAATGGTAGATGCAACGAAGCGTTGAGTAAGTTCAATTTAGGAAAAATAGTAAGCTTAATACTGCAATCAAGGAAAAAGCTTCTTTGTCCATCAGCGACAAACAGAATGACAGATGATTTTCTCTAACATGGGGCCGGTATCATTCAAAAAATTCCAGCTGACCTGAACCTCATTTCTCAATTTATCGATATATTTTGTGTGTATGAGATAAACTGCAGTGCCCCTCAACGGTAACGGTATAACATATAGAGTTTAGCTACAGCTTTTGCTGCAGCGCAGCAAGAGCATAAGTTTCTTTGACGAAACCGAACCCTGATCAAATACATTTATGTGTCGGAATAGTTCTATCTAAATCTAAATGGATGAGCAAGATGCTAGCTTTTTCTTTGATTTTGGCATTCCCATTGTAATAAGTTCATTCCACTTCGTAAAAATGGTAGGCCGATCTAACATACTTTTCTGTTATCGCTGCATCTGCCATATGGACTATCTTCACTCTTGTATATTTCCTATTTTCATGTTCAAATATTCAAAGATATGTTTAGCGCGACCATGCTGATCACTGTAAAAGCGTCCAAGCCTTGTATGACAAACTTCCGCTTGAAGACGTCGTAGGAACATGATAAAAAATCGAATGATTTCACAAGGCTGCGCGACAATAGTACAAAAGAAATGACAAAAATAGCATCAGCACGGTCAGTTATCAAGCCCACATAAAGTTTGATGAACAGATGAAGTTTTTTTGTATAGTAGGCATGCACTTATCAATGATAAAACTATAAAAAATGCCCCATTGATAAGGCAACTGTATATGATAAAACAACATTAATTATGAAACCTCTTCTCAAGTAACCAAATACCAACTATTTAATCCCTTTTGCAGTCGTAATTAATTCAAAATCATTACAGAATCGCATAAATAATGCGAAGATTAAGAACTTGGTATCACACGGTAACCAAAAAATTTGTCAGGATCTGATTTTTATATCTTACATCAAGAATAATCTAACTTTCACTGCCGAAATCTTGTTGATATCTGGTGCTCAGAAACGAATTCAATTTGACTGAAACTGACAATATTTCTTAAATTTTCAGGAAGTCTGACAAAGAAAATATTTTTTAGAAAGCCAATGTCGAATACAGAAAGATTATGTTTGCAGCTAACTTGAAGCAAAATTCTGAGCATCTACAGTTCTTTAATAACATAAACTCGAAAGATTCAAAGTATTTTCGTAACGGAATGTATCCTATCGAAATCATAATATTCCCCAATGCCCGGGAGAATAAATAGAGTGAAGGGATTCGCTTACTATGTACTTTATCAATATGCATGAATTTTCACACACTGGAGAACAGTGCTCTTGGTTATGTTTTCGCTAAATAGCTCCTAAAAATAAATCAGGCAAGCTATACTTAATTTTTTCAAGTGAGACTTGAAAAGTATTCGCAGACACCCAAATTGACTGTAAACCATTTCTCTACGTTCCGAGTCGCATTTAAATTAAATGGACATTGAACTATTTCATATTTTTGATCACCTAAACTACACGTCATAGTGTTGAAAATTTGTGAGCGAGCTTAACTAACATTTTGAAAATATTCGTCAAAAAGAATTTATTTTAAGTTTCCTGCAATTTAGTGAGGACAGTACAATTTTTGTCGTTAACTAACAGACTATAGAAAAAGGAAGAATGGGAAACGAACCTGCAATTTATTGTTGGAGGGCAAGTGCCGTGGGCCGCAATGCGAGACGCCGGACGATCTTCATTGCCTAAATCGTTGACCGGGGTCAGAAGTAATACCGTAGTCGACGGTTTCATTTTCATCCTCTGGGGTGCGAATATAAACTTTTCCCAAATACTAGCTCTCGAGTTAACTACAATCTTTAGAATGACCCATAGTAGTTACGCTTCTCTTGCTTCTTCCTGATATTGTATACGTTGAAGAATAATCAGTCAAAGTTTGGCCCACTGGACTCCTATTTTTTCCTTGGCAGCTAGGTTATACTCCGAGCGCATATGGATATGGTTAGTTGTAAATGTTAACCGATCGATGTCCAATGAGAATAATCGATGTCCAATGAAAATCTAAAAATTTCAGAAAATTGAAAATATAAGAAAATCATACTAAATGCAAAAGATGAATCATAGAATGTTCCTGGGAGCACCGTGAAAACTGGCATTTACTGGAAAGGTACGCGGCATAAATTTGAGCATTTCTGCAAGAAATGCAAAATTCCACAAGAAATATATTTGCTAATGTCAAATGATATCAAGCTGAAAATTCGTTGTTTATATCGAATCTTGTAAGAAGATTACAAAAATACGAGAAAGGATTACAGGCATGGACTTTCCATTGATATTCTGAGGTTTCGTAAAGATGAACTTTCTATTGACATTCTGAGTCCAGAGATAGAAAAACATGAGTAAATAAAGGTAAACGAATAAATGCAATATATTGTGATCCGCCGACAGGACATATCTTTTATGAAGTAAATCTCATTCATTATCAAATTTTTTGAGCATGATTGGCTCTTTTATTTCAAACTCGAAAATATTTCAAGCCTTGCGTGCATTTTCACTGCAGAAATCTTTTAGATGAATCAATTACCTACCCATTTGTTTTTTATAAACTGCTTAAGTCAAAATATGACGAAAATTAGCACTACCGTCGACGTCATCAACACAATGCTCTTACGATAGGATCATACTCAAACAAATTTTAAAAAATATTGAATATGCTTACACTTTATCTATCCTATCATATGACATGTATAGTTAGCAGAATATACCAAAAGTATGAAATAGTCCTTTCTTTCCACTTTTATTATTTAGAAGCATTTCAAGAAAAAAGACTACAGTAGTTAAATCGCCACGGTCCGAGGGTGAAATATGAATAACTGTAGCCTGCCCTTCCGAAATGCTAGTAAATAATATCAATAGAAAGCAAAAACTATTTTAGAATGTGTACGATTTTCTGCTGAACTATATGCCACATAGGATTGAAAATATGTGAACATACTCAAATAACCTAAAATTATTTTGACTTGAAAATCGATCATAAAAGCTTTGCATAAACGATTTCGATTGCAGCGCTAATTTCTATCATTTTCCGATTTGCAAACATTTTTTTAAAGACTAAATGCATTTCTTGCTTTTTACCAGTTTTCTTAAGTCTGATTTTCTTCCGATTATGAAAATTCATTTTTAAAATATTGAATCTTTGGAAATACTAATAGTGCAAGCGTATTCTACAGTACTCCGTAAGAGAGGAAGTTACTCACACGGAATTATGGTTCGAATCATGAAATTCCAAGCATCATTAAATTTAGCAGAAATCATTAGAATGAACTCGTTGCTTTTTTGATTTGCGTACAAGTCAACCGACTGCCATATGCGCTTTTTCAACGGATCAGGAGGATTGGGTAATCCCAGTAAAATACAGGGTGAGCCAAAAAAAAAGACGACTGGTGCTGAGTTTCATAACTTTGGGACGGATGAAGCCTTTATAATGCAGATTGTTGCATTAGAATGCCCTTTTCATCTTTTGTTTCAAGGGCCAAATTTCATGCTCCTAGCGTCTATGGTACTGTACAAAGAGAAATTGAGTAAAAGTGGTCATTTTTCAAAAAGTAAAGGTTGTGAAATCAAAGAAAAAGTTGTCGTATTGTGAAAAACGTTTTGTAAACTCGTATACACCCTATAATACTTTAAAAATCACCCAGATTTGTAAGTTATACGTAATTTAAAGTCATCAACTTCTTCATCAATATGGGGAAAATTTTATCAAAATCAAGAGCTTTTGTTTTGAAATTGGAAAAAAGTAAAATCAAGGCAAAATCAAATCTGTCATTGACCAGATCGAAAAACGATTAAAATTACTGGTGGAACAGAAAGTAGAACACACTAAAACGACTCTCTTGTAGTTTCCAGCTGTTACACGGTTCTTATGATTGAATCTATCGTACTTTTCGGCTATAAAACATGTTGATTTTGTCAATTTTTGTCAATTTTTTAAATATTTCTTAGCAAAAAAATCGACGTTTAATATTTTTAATTCTAGTCAGTCAATACTCGAGCAATCTGGCGGAAACTTTGCAATCTTTATGCCAGACGTTTTATCTATCGATGGCAAGAAACCGCATTAAAAAAGCTTCACCTGTTTGAAAGCTATGAAAGTCAATACTAGTCGCCTTTTTTGGCTCACCCTGTATAGCCGGGCGGAAAGATCGATAAGTGTGATTACGGGAAACAAAAGAAAAAGTCTTACTGAACCAAAAGCGATAAATTAGAAAAATATTGTCCGTTCAAGTTTGTTAAAATGAAGATTGATCAAGTGAAGATTTTCCTTCTCGCGTTTTCGGCTATATGCTAAAGATAGCTTGCAATCCGAAAATCTATGAGATACATTTTTATGGCTTAGGTTACAGAATCATTATCAAATATGCACGTAAATCCGTATCTTAGATGAAGATATTATGTATGCATGCGTGCAAACAACTCAGCTACAGTGAACCAGCAAGCAGCTCGATGATCTTGAACATATTATTTTTGAAGGTAAACAACTATAGAACAATGACCCTCATATTTATACGAAAAAACAATACAATGTACTCCCAGAAACTTCATAAATCCTGTAAACGTAATTTAGAATGTGAGATGACTCTTGTAGTATGAAGACGAACCTGATCTGCTTGGAACCCTATAGATTGTAGCAGAATGATCCATGACTACATATCACCAGAAAATCATACGTCGACTAAACGTCAGTTGCCGCTTCATTGTTTTGTATATGGCTAAGCAATGCACCGTGGTTGAAAACTGATTTTTTTCAAGCAGGAGAATTGTAGAGTCAAGGGTAGGTATTCACCTATTAGGAGAGCAAACCCGAGCTTTGATAAGGTATGTTTCTCCAACCATGTTGCACATAAATTTACCCTAGTTGAAAAAGGGACGATTTCTCATTTATATGGTTCATTATTGTTGATTTTGCCGTCAATTATTTTAGGGCAAGGAATGCACAATTAGACGATGTATGAGTTTTAGCAGATTCAAGTGGTTTTAGTAGATTCGAGTGAGAGAACAGTGATCGCAGAAGAATACTTTCTCGGATCCACTCAAATTCAGTCGACATTAAGTAACTTTTAGAATTTCAACAAGTTGTAATCCTATTTTAGTCATCCATGTTTATTCCTACCATGTTATATTTTCGAAACATCGAACTATACCTGTTCGGCGGTAAAAATCCCAGTATCAGTATTTTATTTTCCGAACAAATACTATGGAGCAATATTCCATCTGTAGAATTGACGTTCCATCTACACCATGGGTTCCGAATCCGGCCATTTTTATTGAACCCTGATCAGGATGGTCACACATACCCTGACCATGGCCAGTCGTGGGACAGCTCCGACGTTAATCAAAAAGCCCTTCAACATGATCATTGATATGTCTTAGATAAAGAGTACCATTGAGGAGAGAGCCCCCCAATATCATATTTTTGTAGCTGTCTTACACTTATAGATTGAGCACCCCGGTTTTCCAAGACCGATACTCGAAGTTTCCTTCAACATTTCTTCAGTTCTATACTATGGTATTGTCGTGGCAGTGAAGATAACTTTCGGTTTCACAAACCATTTACCTGAAGCATTAAAAAAATATTTGTCACCCTGTAAACCAGCTTGATAAATTCCGCAATGACTGCACTGTATACTATTTATAACCCTCAAATAACCCTAGGAACAAATTAAAGGACCTCGACAAATCTAGCATTTTTACAGATATCTAAATAAATGGCAAATTCATAAGCGAACGAGATGATGTGACAATACATGTACAGCAGCCGAAATCCGTTGGGAGTCATGATCCGTGGGGAAGAATTTCTATACTGTACCATTTTAAAAATATTTTCGTAAATTTTTTTGAGCTGTAAAATGTGCCATCGAAACTTTCAAGAAAAGGAATAAAAATCATTAACTCTGTTTTCACATACATATAACCAACATGAATCATAGTTGATAAGATTTTCGAACCATAGTTGAATATGCCATATACTATGTAAAAATATTGAAAGCTTATTGAGATGATACACTCAAAAATCTACCGGGATGAGTCAACCATAATTCTGCGGGGGGGGGGTCAAAACTTCCAACAACATGTATGGACGTGACTGTGATGTTTCACAGCAAAAAAAGTAAAAAACCGGCCAGTTGTGCGATCTGGTTGTCGCAGTGGTGAATAGGGCAATCAAGCATAAAAAGTAAAGAAATGTTTTAATTACGCGCTGCACCGGCACAGCGCTTACTGTAGTTTGGTGTAGCGTCGTGTGCGCATAAATGGGAACATGATGCACAGCCGTCTATTAGCTATTATCACTTTGCTCTAAAATGGCTTCCCTCTCTCTTTCTCCAGCAGCCCCTTTCTTTGAGGTCTGATAAGAGGAAATGATGGGAAAAATTTTAATACCATGCATTCTTTATCAGGAATATATTTCCCATTATTCTAATATGAGAGAAAAGAGAAGAGAATGAGCACGACGAAAAATTCTCATGAAAAAATAGTCATGATAGCTATACACAAAGCTGCGTAGTACAGTATACATAGAAGACTTGACGTTATTGATGTAGCATAATTAAAAAAAGGTGCTCAGCTCTTCACGTGGAGTAGAAAAAACTACTGAACCATTCAGCATTCAAAAGGCGAAAGAGACGCTTGGTAATCAATGTTTTCACATACTAGCCGCTGTTCGATACATCTCTAGAATGTCCCGCAGTCATTATGTCACGCAAAAGAATGTTATCTGGGGACAATGAAGAGTTAAATTTGTTTATTCGAAGAATTGCAAAGATGAGGCTAGAATCAACATCCTATTCTTCTAGACACGTATCCAAATCTTATTGAATCTGAAAAAAGAGTATCATTCCGTATATTTTGGACCTTCTTTTTGTCATTAGAAACAATTTTGTTGGCACACAGTTCTTGTGTTTCTCATGCAAGAATTGATCCCTGAAACATCGATCTCTTCTTCGAAGAAAGATTCTCAAGTTGCTTATGAGATTCACCGTAGCGTGAAAAAAGCGGAGCAGTAATGAACTGATGCAAAATAAAACTTTGTCGACCTCCGTCAAATACCACCTATCGATCACCTTGAATACCACAAGAACGTCTTGGAGAATCGGATAAAAATTTGTTGATGCCAGTGTTTTAATATAGTATGGGGAATATCGAAAAGTTAGGTTGCGCCAGGATAAGAGATGAGTTAATCATTATACTTTCTTCGAAACACGAAGAAATTCTAATTGGTCTTGATTTTGGGTTTTGAATATATCTCATTAAAATCATCTCATTTCTAAAAGTCCACGAATTTTTTGATATTCTTCACAAATCATATATATATATATATATATTTCTGGTATATATTTATTTGCAAACTATGGTAATGTGTTTCCTCGACATGCAATGAAACATATGAAACACCAGTTTAATCATCTACCCAAGACAGAGCATATATTCAAACGAAATTGCATATTTCAAAACGTCTTGAAGAAATATCAAGATGGAGTCTTGAAAAAAAACAAAATGGCATCATGAAAAAACTGCGATGCACTTGGAAAGAAAGTTGAACATCGAAAATCTCTTACATCGTTAAATTTCTGCAATGCATTTTTTCGAGTGACCCTTCTCGTATTCCGTATGTTTGTTGCTATGCTGATGATAAAATGTGCTATTCGACATCACATGCTATACGGTTTGTTTTTCTTCAAATGCTTCTATATTGTAGAAATGGAAAGCAAGTACTATTTCTATTTTTCTGATTTTATTTGTAACTATAAGTAACGCAAAACTCACTATAACTTTCACAATTTGTTGAATAACAAATCTTATTGTAAAAGCTTTTTCTAAACGGTTTTGACAAAAATACTGATTTGTGAAATTTTTCAGTTTTGAAGCATTTTTAATAAAACAAACTATAGTGTTGTAGTAAAACACCATCCAAAAATTTTCTTTCCGAACTCGACCGAACCTCTCCGAATTTCTAAGAGCTCTGGGAATCCATCATCACCAACAAGGAAAATCACTTCTTTTCGATTTTTTAGTTCGTTTTGCGGTACGAAAAATATCGTTATTCCTTTTACAATAAAAGGTCAAAAGATTTTCTGGATGCTATGTTTGTGCACAACACAGTTACACCCGTACGACCGTTTCCATTGGTCAAGATTTTTTGCAAAAAGACAGGAAATCAATTGATAAACTGGCAGCTGACAGCTTTCCAGTTCCATAAGAAAAACGAGCTATATATCAAAGAGCTATATATCAAAGTTTGTTTTTTTATAAAATGTTCGCAAATTAAAAAATAACAAAAGGGAGTTAACACCCTCAAGTCGATTACGCAAAGCTTTTACTGTAGGATTTTTTTACCAAAGAAATTGTAACGTTTATTTGGGTAGGCTCACAAATTTTCAGTCCTATGCGACATATAGTTTAGTAGGAAAAATGTTCAATAGTACTTGCTTCCCACTTCTTATATTTACAAGCGTTTCGAGAAATATGAGCTATGAGCACTGTTATGCATTGCACAGCTCACTTTGAGGAAGGGAAGTTATACTATTTAAATCGATTATAGAATTTCAAACGCACGAATTGGAAAACCGCTGAAATGGACGCGAAATATCTCATTGAAATCAATCTGAGCTGAGAAGACCCCGCTGTTCTAAAATAATTTATAATTTACTTCAATAAATGTGAGAGAAACGTCTCCGTTGCGTTAGTCACTCCTGTAAATCTGATGGTGTGTATACATTGCTTCTCCATTTATTTGAACCAAAAACTCAAGTGACCAAACAGAAGAATATCGATGCAGGAAGTAAACATATGAGGAATGAAGTGTTTTGTCTCACTTGAAACTAGGAAGACATGCAGTGCATTTACAGGTACAGCTTCAAAATACTGTTAATATATTTGATTTTGTCTATTATACATGGGCATGTCACACACGTACGTGTACATACTCAATGAAAATTGTGAGCTCATTCACTCTCCGTTTATCGTTGAAAAAAAGGAGAGGACATTCTCCTAGCAGCAGTGATGCGATCAACTTCGATAAGAAAATGATTCTACATATACATACTAAAACAAAACATTCTCATTTCCAGCGAACACGCCATTTCATTCGCACATGGCAAAAACGCAAATTAATTTTTTCTTGGGGAAAAAGATGCACAAACCGGTGTTTTTCGTGAGCAACAAAAAAAGGAGATAAAATTACACAATTTTTCTAGAAAAGCTTGAAAATTATATATATGCAACATATAAATTAAATAATATATCATCAATGTCGCTATTGTATATTATACTACTTGTTTTCTCCTCTCGATTGATTATAAAGAAACTGAATTTTTAACGATCAAAGATTACCATATTTGCTTCCAGAGGCCGGCGAACTATAGCAGGGATTTACTTCCTTCTTGATTGGCGCCCAAGCTATGTCCTACTTCCGTCCCCAATATGTCCTGGCATACAAGCGACGTGCTTTCATCTATGAAAATTTTTTTCACAGTTTTGCAATATCATAGTGGCTATAAGCGTTTTGAAGCCAATTATTCTTGTATTACTTCAAATCATAAAATCAACACTACTTGATGAGATCATGGTATGAAAATCTAACTGTGAAGAAACGACGTGAACAGTAGTAAATTATTTTTTACATCATTTTTCTTTATTTTCGTTGGCTGAGCCACACAGAAGATAAATGCTAAACTACAGCTGAGCTGCACCTTAAGGGCGATGTTATAACATACAGAGTTGAGCTATATCTAAGCTGCAGCCTAACTTTTTCGATATGTTTTGTATGTATAAGTTAAGCTGCAGGTGAGCTGCACTCTGAACATTTTAAGAAAAACAGACTATTTGACAGACCAGAGGAATAATCCAAGCTTCTGAGGCAGGCCGTTTCTCGGATCATTCGTTACTTGCTTATGCCTCTTTATCAACCATTGGAATCACGCAACATATCCTATGAAAAAAGTAATGAAAATAAAAACAGTTGTTTGCTAATAACATTCTGATCATGTGCATGGAGAAAGAAATAGAATTGCAACCGGTTTGATCAAAGAGACCTGACCTAACCTCCAACTGACCTGCAGCTCAAACTGTAGCCTAAATCTTTGTATTAAATCATTGCTGTCAAGGTGCAGCTCAGCTGCAGCTCAACACATAGACACAAAACATATCGGAAAAGTTAAGCTGCAGCTGAGCAGAGCGTCCCGTGAGATTCATCTTGATTAAATTGATAAATTATATTCATTATGGCACTTTTTGTATAATCAAGTAATTTTTTGAGATTTGAATTTATTATACGTCTAAAAGGGAATATTACTTTATTCAAATAATAAAGACGGCATCCTCACAGTAAGTTAACTGGCCAGATGATTTTAAAAAGGTACTTTATTCTTAAACAACAGATTAGATCATTAACAAGATGGATAAAATAATGCTCTCGAAGGCACCAAGCTATGAAAAAAATAATCTAAACATTAAAACGTCACTTATATGAGGTTCTCCCATAGTTAAGTCATATTTTCATCAAGAATAAAATAGTAAAACAACTTTTACTTAAAATTCGTTCCTACGCAGAAAGTTTATTTAAGAATTGAGTAAATGATGTATCGGACAAGATAAAAAAAGATATAGTTTGAGCGAAGATGAATTCCAGAATCGAAAACTCATTCTATTACGTAAAATTTTGAAAAATTCATCCATCAAGCCGAAGGTAGGGCATTCTTTTCCTTTAGAGTAGAACACCCAAAATCTTTTTGTTGAATTTTATTTACGTAAATTCGACTAATATATTTTCATCTCTTCGGTAACTCCCTCGATTCTATAGTCCGTCTTTATGAATACTTCTAAAATGTTAAATGACAAAATTATAGTCCATTTACTTGGAAATGGCAGATGCAACGACAAGAAAAAAGTAGGTACAATTTGACAAACAGCTCGACTGGAACAGTATATCCTGTAGAAAAAATATGATTTTTTTATTATAAAAACGGGAGGGAAATCAAAGAAATAATATTGTACTTATCCGTCTTTGATCTAGATAAACTGTCACCGACACCTAATTGCATTTGACCAGATTATTTGAGAACATTATCAGTCGGTCTATTTGTCGCTGATAGATAAGAAAGTTCCTCTCATTGATTAAAACAATAAGTTCAATATATCTGCCAAATTGAACTTACTTTCATCGGTTTGCTGCATCTGCCGCTTCAAAATAAGCAGACTATAGTACTGTTAGCAAAATAACAAAGCTTTTACCGTAAAATTTTTTTACTCTGAAATTGTTGAATGTCAGCTGAGTATACCATTAGACCTCCAGTTGTTTGTGACATTCGTTTAACAGAAAATTGTAAAAATATGGAATAGTGATAGTTTTCGAGTTTTATAATTCAGACAACATTTCAAGAGAAATACAAACTAGATCAGCCATCCGAAGCATGGTCTCTGATGAACTTGATCAGAAAATAGCAGGATTTGCATTTAGCAGTATGAGTAAAAGAGCGTTGAAAATCGATTTATTGTCCTTATAATTCCTAACTTTCTGCCATGACTTAAATTTCTATCATGTAGTGACTACTGACTGGATGTGAGTAAATTGAGGTCATGGATTCGCAAAGCATGGTGTTACACATCACAGTTTCTGGAAATAGAGTATGAATACCCAGCGTATTTATTTTGAAGCAGAAGCAACGACGCACTCTCGATATATCGGCGATATCAATCCGTCATCCATTGAAAAAAGTAAACTTCGTCTCTGAATTTTCAAACCAAATATATCCCTTTTGAAATTACTGCATGAAAAACTATCAAGCTACGCAAGGTGTTAGCAGTTCAACAGTCAAACTTTTGGTTGCTTCCATTCGTATACTATGTAGCTCATTTACTTTGAATTAGCAGTCGAAACGACAACTGAAAAAGTAGGCTCACTTGGCCTGAAATTTGGGTGGAGGTGGAGAACTATATACTATACCACACACGCTTAATTTCTCGACGTCAATGAGTTGGCCAAAGTCATAGAAATAACATCAAACTTGTCTACCTTCGATTTGACCAGATATGCGCGTCACCTAAGCACGCTCCAGGAGAAATAGACTATTTGACTGAGGTTATTGAAGAAAATGATCGGTTTGTCTGTTTGTCGCTAATAGACGGGAAAAATTTCATTATTGACTAACAGTAGTGAGCTTACTATAATTTTTCCGTGTTGAACTTACCATCATCAGTTCGCTATTGCTATCTTTTCAGAATTAATGGACTAAAAAGCTTGAATTATGTCGAAAAATGACCCTAGTTGGTCCAAAACTGCAGTCAATCATTAGTTGACTAGTTCAGTGATGTGTAGCACAGTAAGTTTTCCACGATTTATTTGCTATTCCCATCATTTTAAAATTTTTGCTAAGTGAATTGACAAAACTTTGATGGAAAACTAGGAAAATATACGGTAGATGATTAATTGATTTCACCTGGAAAACAACGACATAACATCCAACATAGTTAATCTTTTATAAACGAAAGCAATTGAATCATCGAACATGAGTACTGAACGACTCAAGCTATTCTACACTAATGCCGTTATCAGGAGCACCAACTGGTGAAAACAGGACTTCACAACTGCTGCCGAGAAAATTGCGGAAGAAAATGGCCATTTCTTGCCACAAATGATCATTACAATAAAATGGCAGCTATAGAATTACAAGCATAATATTTCTCGGGAAAACAAATTGACATGTTATATTTCTTGTACGTCAAATACATTGATGGGTGATATTCGATTTCTTGGCGGCTAAACAAAAAATTCAACTCCCAAAAAGTAAACCACAAAAAATCTAAGGACATAACAGGAAAATGATCAAAATGAAAAATGTGAGGCAACATTTGCAAAATGTTCTACATAATGAGTTTATTTTCAACTCGTTACAGGATCAAAAATGACAAAATAAGGAAACAGTATCATGAAGAGGATAACATCCTGTCATAAGTAGAGTTTTCTTCTGAAGCTCAATCATGAAAATTTAGCACATGTCCCTATATATATACGAGTAGATCATCCTTTCAAGAGTAGGAGTAGTGAAAATATTGAAGGCCTCGGGCTCCATACATATGTGTCTCCTTTATTAAGGCTTATTATCTTTGTCAGGCTGAGAAAAGTGCCATGTGATGTTTCGAACAATGAGCGGTAATGCTTCGGGTCAAAGTAAACCTTTCAGATGCATTAAACAAAAATTAGTATAACAAAATCGTGTTTATTTTTTCCTCCATCAATGTGTATCCACTCGTGGCAAGATCACTTGCGGAAGAACCGAAAATTCATATCACAAATTAGAGATATGATAGTAGGTGAAGAAAAAATGATTCGGAGTTATTTCACTCAACCTTTGATCAGAAACTTTTTTTCAATCATTAATGGAGTTTTACATTCGAAAAATTAGGTCGATGAATAACAAAATTAAAAAGGCGGAAAAAAAGTATTTTTTGAATGAGAAATGGGGACCTGCACGAGCTCCAAAAATGAGGTCCTGCCCGGCTTGTAACGGAGTACGGCCTGATCGACTTTCAGAGTTCTATACTATAAAACGCTGGAAAATGAATCATTTCAAGATTTATTACGTAATTTAAAGTTTAATTTTTCAGTCTAGAATGAAGTTCGGACAAGACCAATGAGATGATATTTTCAATCATCTAGCTAAAAAATCAGCCTGAAATCAACGATGTTTCATAAATTCGAACGAGGGAGTAAAATTTGTAGATAATTTTTTTTGGATATTGACGATGCTGAAAAATAAATCTTGTCAACATTATTTCCTGGATAATTGGTTCAATTTTGAAGTCAATTTAATCATTTTCCATACTAGGACAAATGTAAAAATCATATTGAAAGCGCGCAATCAAAATTCAAAAATCAGAGTAGGAACTAAAAATTTGGATTGACCAACCAGCAAGAACTTCTGTTACTGTTCCAAACTGTTTTAATCATATGCTACCGAATCAAATCAACTTCAGCCATATAAAACAATTCAAACATATGTTAAATGTATTGAATAAAAATCTTTAGCTTTCGATTAGAATAACTCAACTCAACAGAACAGTCATAGGAACTGAATCGAATAGTCCTAAAAGGTCTCCTGAATTGACAATTTACGATAGCATTTGATTTGTTTGTTGTGTTATGTGATCTCATCTCAAATCTGTTGTAATATCACTGTCAGAAAAGACTGCATTGCAGTTACTAAAGTTGGCTCAACTCTCAATTTGATTGTGAAATCAGGAAGAAACTTGTATTCTTGAGAACAAAATGGAAAAAAATGAATGTTTTTCCTCAAAAACCCAAAAATGTCAAACTTTCCAACCCAAAACCCAATGCCCGCCAACCCTGATCTTGTGTTTATGCGATTAGCAAAACGTTGAAAACGGCAAAAACCACGGCAAAAACTGCCAAATAGTCAAATCGCCACAAAAACGGTCAGAGGGGACTGAAAACCGCGAAAATGGTTGGAAATAGTTGCATCTGGCAATACTGCGCGCGATGTCAAACAAGGGTTTGGATTTGGGCGATGGAAAGTAAATTTTTGAGGTGAATACAATAATTACTGTGACGTCAACTGTACTGAAAATGACGTCAGATACCATAAAAAAAAGCGGGATGGGGTTTCCCAAAGTCAATTTCTTTTTTCAATTGAAAACTATAGTATTTATTTGATGATATAAAATAAATATTACCTAATAAAAAGAAAAGGCTCGGTCCATGGAATGATACGCGACAAGAAACGAAAATCAGAAAACAATGAACAATAATTTGGACAAAAACGGGTGATGGTACGGCTGCCGAAATTTAAAACTTTGGTAAGATTCCGAATGTTGTTGCAGAATGGCTGCTCCAAACTGCTCTGCGAAAAGTATTGACTGAGTTTCAGCTGTTTACAATCAGCTGAACTGAGAATCGAGTACTGCACAACTGAAAACCGAGCTGAGCTGAGCTGAGAACTGAAAGAAGACTGACCGACTTTCTTTAACAAATTTATTGATTATAACAAAATATTATTGCTTTTTTTGGTGCAGTTCGGAACGTGGGTCATTTTACTGGTTTGCTTTCTTCTGTATTGATTGTATGTTCAACTAAAGATGTGCATCCAGTGTCCATTTTGCTTTTTGCATTCAAATTAGGATATTTGCTTAACATTTGTATTAATAACTGTTTTTCTTTTTCATTTAAGTTTGTGGCTGACAAGTCAATGTTTTGCTTCAACCATTCTATGAACTGGCCATTAGCGGGCTTATTGGATGACTTTTCATTGCTGGTAAGAATGGTATTTATTCCTTCATTTGGTGGCAAACACCTTACTGTACTGATGCAAGTATTGAGGTACAATACTACTTTAGTTTTAAGGAAATTCATGGCAGACATTCGAATTTGACCAGAAATTTGGCGAAATGGTTCCAGCAAAGAAAGTGCCATGTTTCTATGTCATGTGATCATCACGAGTGAACTGAACAGCAGGTACCTGTTTATTTTTGTATTCCTCTGCAACTGGGACTGAAAATTCTGTTAAACTTCGTGGTGGTAGTACTACTTGTTCATTTAGCTAGATACCACCACGCTTTTTCAATGGGTTGTACTGCACACCAGAACAAGGAATTATTTCATCACTTAGTCTGACATAAGCTTTTTTGTTGTTGATCGCCCATTCCTTGAAACAAAACAACAAATTTGAGCTGAGCAACAAGTCAGCTGGGCAGTTTTCTTGGACATAGGCCAACAAAGTTTCTGTGATGCGGCCAATTTGCAGGGTTATGTAAACTGATCCCACCGGTGGGATACCACCATTGTTAGCAGCTATGGGCACTACATTAGTTGGCTTGATGAACAACTGATTTTTCCACTAATGTATATGTAGCACCACAATCTACCATAGCATTTGCTAGGACTTCTTTATTTATCAAAACATGTATGGGTGGTGTTCTTTGATGAGTATTTGTGATGGTGTTTACATACTTGAACTTTGGTGCTGTGGGATTAAACTGCTGTGGCACTGACAGGTAATGGTGTGGAGCTTGACTGCCGTTTGGGCTAACTAACTCCAAGAGTGCCTCCCCCATGGAAAGAAGATCAGGTTGCCTGATTTGTGTCTGTGGTAGTGATATATGTCTGTTTTGCTTTGGCAATTCGTAATCTGAGTTACCAACTTTGGGCTTACAGCAGCCTTTTAGCCAATATGACAAGTAGATGATTCCCAATATAAAAGAAATGATAACTGCTAAATTTATTAGCATCTGCAGTGGTCCTTTGAGCGAATCGTATAGGTCTTGTTACAAGCCTTCATGGGTGCCGATGATGATATGTTCTAATCCTTGTCCAGCTCCTATTAAGACATTTCCCAGGGCTTGACCACTTCCTGACAATGCTTCAAAAACACTGCTGGAATGTAGTGACATTTCTGAGGTGTAATTTACTATGTGTTTCACTTTTTGTTCCAACTGATGTGTCTTGTACATGTATTGCTTCAGAAATGACAGGCTCATTGAAACAGCAGCAAATTCATCATGGAAGATGGGGGGGGGGGGTTGAATCGAAGTGAAAAACTGAGTGGTTTCCTTGCCACAGGACCTCTAAAGGTACTTTACTGACATGCACTTCACCAGTTTCACTTGCCCATGTTCCATTTTCTTTGAAATAGCTCACATGCCTGTGGTCACAATTGACCATTTGATCAAAATCTATCAAATCAGAGCTGCCAGGCATTACAAACATGAGCTTGTTTTGGAAAAGCACTGGTAAGTTTTTGTAACAGGTATCATTGACTTTATAGCTTCTGTAAGCATGTGAGACACTGACTTGTCTGGAGGGCCAGATGGTCAATGCTTCTCCTGTGAACTCAGCTACTAAATCACTTTGCTGCAATAAAGCACGAGCTCCCAGGGTAGCATCAAGCCTGAGCAATTGCCACACAAGGTCAAGAAAATGTTGGGCTTGTCAGCAAAATTTGTCCCAAATATTTTCAAAATTTTGCATTTCAAAATCGTAAATTTTTTGTTCAAGGTAATTGAGCTTAGCATTTATAGGATCACTGGCTGATAGATTGACTGTGGTATTTTTGATCAGTTTATTACTAAAATTTGCTGATTCAATACCTATCACGATGCCTTGTTCAGTTACATAGGTGCCTTTTATATCTGAACAATTTGGATTGCTAAAGATTGTGCTTTTTTATTGTGAATGAACCTTGTAGCTCATATACTATCATATTATTGCCACTGATTTTGACTTTATAAATGTTTTTCAGCTCGAATAGAAAAAAATTTTCAATGGCAGTTCCATCCCAAATGGCAACTCGATCATCCAAAATGCAGTGACCAGCATTGGCCTTGCAACGGCCTAAGTCACCCAAGGTAATGATTAAAGTTTTTCCGTCCCATGAAGCTATTTGACCTTCTTCAATGATTAGATTTTCGATCATGGTGCAGTGATCAGAGCAACACAAGCTATATTCGACAGTAAGTTACTAGTAGACCACAGGCCAACTGAAGTTTGATTTAGATCTTGTTTGAAAGTTTTTGTTTCCCATGAAATTCTGCGCTTGGCTGGGGTCAAATGTTCAACTTGGGTCTGATCAAAAACAACACTTTTTGATCCAAAAAACTGGTTTGAGTGCAAATTTTCTGAGTTCAAATACTGCATTTGTAGCTAAACATATACTTTTCCCAATGTTGTGGTCGGAATATTTTGTGATTTTATTTTTGAGCACGAAACAAACTGTGGTATGTCCAAAGAGTGACCACTTCGGGCAGAGCCACAGATTTGGTAACTCTGACCAATGGGCATGCAACAACACGAAAATATACACAAAAATAAAATTTCAAAAATGTTTATTTTTGTTCCACTGGCCCAAAACGAATTTTGGCAGTTGTTGATTCAACTGCAGCAATTTGGCAATCTGGTGGGCGACAGCTTGTTTGAAACATGATATTTGGCCTCGCTGATTTTTCTTCTGCTTGTGCCCACCTCGCCTGCGATTATGGTGTTGTCTTTTTTGTTGTTAGCCTGAAAATCAAGAATGCATTTTGCTGTTTTTGTAAGGATATTGCTATTTTCATTACCCAAATGTTCAAAAACCGATTTCCTTGATTGTCGATTTTCGATTGGTGTGGCTGGAATTGTCTCAGCAATCGGCGTATTTTGTCCAATTCCCAAGGCTACGACTTTGTTGGCTACGACTTTGTAGGCTAAGATGTTAGGCTGTATCTATCGCAATTCAAGCAACAGTATGCATGTTGAACATTGATGCTGATAGGTGGACAGTTTTGGAATTTTAAATGTTTTCAAAATTGCATTGTAGTTTAACATTGATTTGATCAGAAGCTTCAATTTTCCTGACCAATCAGTAGCCAGGGTGGCGTCTTTCATGGTGTTGCCACTTCGTCCTTTTCTCCGTGATGGTCCGGCTGTCTTCACTATTTTGCAACATGACTGGCTATTTTCTTTCTTTATGTTCAGTTTTTGAGGCTGTTGTTGAGCTGTGACCTGATTCTCGTTTTCAACTGATTTTGACACATCTTCCGTAACTTGATCGCTGTTTGTATTTTTGTCGTCCGTAGCTGCAATATTGCCTGGAGTCTGCACAGACCCTAATTAATTGTCTTTTCCTCAGGTGCCTCTGACAACAAAAGATTGTCATCATAGTTGAGCTCTTCTTCATCGAAAAAACACATAATTGTTTTGATGCCTGAAACACCAAAAAAAGAGTCAGTGGTGCATAGGTATGGATCATCCCCATCCAAAGATTCATTGGCTCTGCCCATGATATTATTCTGGGCACTTTGGGGCAGTGTTTCTGATAATGACCCTTTTGTTTACAATTATTGCACGTCATCAGCATCCATCTATGGTGTGGCCAGCATTCTTACAATTGTTGCTGTACCTAACCCAACAATCACCAGCAGCATGACCAACAGGATTGCATTTGATACAGGTATGCTTTTTCCTGCAATCTTTCGCTATATAACCTGCTTTACCACAACTGAAACATGTAGGACTTGATTTTTCTCTGGTGTATGATTTTTTGGTTGATTGATTATTATTTGCCATTTGTATTTTGATATTTTTCATTTGTTCCATAAGCGAATCAATTTGTTGTTTCATGTAGCCATTTTGGACGGAAAAAACATGCTCAGCTGCTAATGGTGCTGCATATTTTACTGAAACGGGGGTGATGCAACTTTTTTGGCATAAAATTTCTCATTCAACAAAAATTGCTTCTTCAAGCAAAGTTTTAAAACTCTGAAAATGCTTGAACTGCAAACCTTTTTGAATATCTGGGAGCAACCCTTCTCCAAAAAATGGTTCAATCAAATTTACATGTGCATCCTCATCAAAAGTTGGTTATGCCAAACGATCAAGCTTTTCCAGCTCATTGAAGTAGGCTGTGACAGTTTCAGTGTGTTTCTGTCTGCGATCACAAAGGATTGTTCTATGATAAAAATATCATTGGTGTTTGGAAACACTGATGACAAAGTTACTTTGAACTGGGCATAAGTGACTGGTGGAGTTGGAGAATTTGATATGTTTTCAAATTTTGTTATGGCATCACCCCTCAAATGGAACTCAAAATATATGATTTTTATTGCATCATCATCTTGCTAGATGCCTTTCAACAGCATTTGTTTTTTAAGTTTTTTGATCCCTCATCAAAATTCTCTGATGGTGATCCACAAAAATATGAAAATTCGGTATTTTTTGTCAATTTTTTTTATTTTTTGTCTTTTGTCACTGCCTAGACTGTTTATTTGGAAGTCATTTATGCCCTGTTCTACTGATACAACTCTACGGGCGAGATGTTCCTCAAGCACCAGTAAACGTCTGTCAAGCACTGATGTCAAGACGTCTTGGAAAACGTCTGCAAATGGATCAGCAGCTCCGTTTTGATGTGGAGAAGGAAAACCGACCACATTACAACTAGCGGTAGAACTAGCTGAACTATTTGCACTGGCCCTGTTTGCCAAATTCATCAAGCTAGCAGGATTTATCATCATCTTTCTAGATCTGAGCTTATGTGCAATATCTGTAGCTTGTTTTTGTATATGCAAAAATTCTTCTCAAAGTTTCTTTTTATTCATCCAGATTTTTGACACAATGCAATGAGCATACACAATTTCACAAACAGTATCAATATCAGCAAGAAAAAAAATTTTTTTGATAAGGCTTCTTTTTTTTTAAAAATATCCCCCTGACATCAGGTCACTAAAAATTATGTGAAGTCAATTGTACTGAAAATGAGGTCAGATTCCGTAAGAAAAAGTGAGATGGAGTTTCCCAAAGTCAATGTCTTTTTTTCGCTTGAAAACTATAGTATTTATTCGATGATATACAATAAATGTTACCTAATAAAAGGAAAAGGCTCGGTTGATGAAAGGATACGCGACGAGAATTAAAAATCGGAAAACAATGAACAATAATTTGGAAAAAAATGGGTGATGGGATGGCTGCCAAAATTACGATAAAACTTTGGCAAGATTCTGATCATTGTTGAAGTATAGCTGCTCCAAACTGCTCTGGAAAAAGTATTGAGTGAGTTTCACCTGTTCACAAACAGCTGAACTGAGAATTGAGTACTGCACAGTGAAAACTGAGCTGAGCGAGTCGGACAACTGAGACTCCACCTTTCAGGCTGATCCTGATTGGCAATTTTTCCGTGGTCACTGTTTGACCCTTCTACCTGCATGCACAGCATGCAGGTCGGCTTGGAAGCAGCTACTGTTCATGAGTACTACACACTTTGTGTTCTGTAATGCGCAGTGGTTTTTTTATGTACTTTCCAGACTTCCATTGTCTTCTGTTTTTCTGTTCCAGGTCCTGCTACAGTTGGACCATAACCAACATGCGTCTTTTGTTTTTATATTTTTATGTTGAATTTTCAGATGATCGGCACCTGTCCTGTCCCATTAGAGTCTGACAGAAAAGGAAGTATGAGTACATGGAAACCGGAAGATAAGTACTTAAGAAATATTGAAAACAATGAGTGCACTGTACAGAATCATTCAACAGCTCAGACTGAATTAATGATGTGTACGTCTGGAAAAAACGAACTGTCTGAAACTGAAGTACCTACAAAAATATATGCAAATTTACATGGAAAAATCCCTACAGTAATCTACAAGACAAAATTCACTAACATATACAAACTCATCATTTTTCGGCTCCTGGTCACATTACATTCAGCAAATTTACTGCACAAAACATATGAACTAGATTTTCCCTTTAAAGTCAAAAATCCCCTGGGACTATGCCTTTAAACATCTTATTTGATTTTTCTCATTATTGTTGAAGAAATAAATCTCGAACCAGGGGCCAAGAAAAGTCCACACAAAATTCAAATTAAATATATAAAAAGCATGTATGATTGGCACAGGCACCAGCACCAGCACTGGCCCACATTCTTGGGCACCAGCACTGGCCCACATTCTTGGGCACCAGTTGGCACCAGCACTGGCAAAAAGCATGGCAAGTTATTGATTTCGAACTATGGACTTGTAAAGGCAGGTTCGCGACACAGTAACACTCAATTTTATGTGCTACAGTCTTTGATGGTACAGAAAAGATGGTTCTAATAGAATTTCCACTGCATGCATTTCGAAGTTTTTGGAAAGTCTGGTCAAATTTCATTTTAAGAAAGAAGAGAATAATGCAAATTCTTCATTTCAACTAGAATTTTTAGATGTTTTCCACAATATTTTCAATGGACTAAGGACTTTTTTCCATTCTGATAAATATGACCCAAATCGGACTTTCATTCTATTGTTACGAAGCAGTCCGTGAACTGCTAAACACTTTCACACCTTAAGCTAGAATCATTCTGTCTACAAATGAAAAAGAACGAGTCAGATAATATCCATTTCGGTTACTGTAATCTCTCTGGCCCACTTTTTGGTCATCCTAATGAGTTTCCTTCCATAATGGAACCATAACTCTGTGTTTTAACCTCTTTGATTTTCATTAAAAAATATTTAAAAGCCACAGAAGGTCGGAATGTATCGGTTTTATTTCATGACTGATTCTCATTATCCCGAATACTCATTTTTTCATGATGTCAACTCTCATTTTGTTGTGATTTGTTTCTCATTTTATAACATCATTTTGGGCAATATCGTACGTATGGGATTTTTTTGGACTTGTTCAGTATATACAGAGGAGTTTTGTTCTTGTTGTGTTTGGAATACTGAGGGTGTGGATATGTTCGACATACCGATACACAATCGTCAATTCAACGTTATAAAGGGATAGAATGCTCACAATTTTTCTCTCATGCCTCTCCTATGCTTGAAGATGAAATGTGAAAACTTTGAATTGGGTCCGACTGCTGAAGTCTAGAGAAGAAATTGTACAGTAGGACTGTTATATCTTGTGTTGATCAAAGAAATTAATGAGTCTTCCTTATGGATTCACTATTGAAAAATGAAAATCAAACTGTTGGCTTGAGACAACTGAAGCGAGATATCATTTACAATTTGAATGGACTGGTGACTAATGCTTGGAAATGTATCCCAGATCAGTAGCTTTCACTGTTGTTGACAATATTTGGGTGGAATCTGATGTTGTGGGGATAGATTTTGGGTCATATGATTTCGGAAAAAATGATTTTAAAATACTTTCCATTAAAAATAACATTCATGGAGATAGCTAAAAGCTACTGCGAATTTAAATCAAAATGATTGAAGCAGGGAAAATTAAAAATGTTCAATTCAATAAACAATTTTCACCAAGTAAAGAATTTTAAACTGTAGAAAAACACCAAATTTCTTCATGAGGATGGGAAAGACCAAAATCATTGTAAAAAACTGTTATGCTTGTAGACTGTCTATTTGGACAAAACTGCGTCGATACCTAGTACTCCTCGACAAAGGCATTTGAAGATTACTGGAGGAAATTTTCAACTGCTCTGCTTGTCATTCACCGACAAAAAAAATCTTCACTGGTAACAAACTTGACAGGACCACTGCATCAATCATTTCAAAATGAATCATAGTTGTTCACTGGATAGTGCTTTGTATTCCCAGTGAGCTATAAAACACTTGAAATTACTCACTGTGGTAATTTGCAACTGGCTAACTACTCAATTTTTTAGAAGTCGCCAATTTTTGTTCATGAGCTGTACAACAGACAATTTTTCGATTTTGTTGTGCGAGCAGAAAATCAATGTGTGTTCATAAAAAACTAAATGCCTGAATTGCTTACGCTGTCTAATCGGATCGATAAGCAGGAATGCCCTAGCAGATGTTCCTTGTAAAAAGCAATATCCACAATCAGATACTTATTTACAGACACATGTTGGGGCAGCCTGTTTCGCCATTCCCTTTTCATAAGGTTTGAGTGGTTTCACCCCTATTCATGTTGTAATGGCATTTTCCAGTTTTCCACAACTGTTTTAATGTCACTTTAAATTCTCTTGATCTTTACAACCAAAAATGAGCATGTCCCCACCATGCCATCTTAATTGAACCCAGGTGAGGCAATTACTTTAGTCATTGCATGGTGTGCCAGAATTTGGTCAGTGAAAATATTATTTGTTTTATACTTTAGACGTCTGGTCATCTCTCTCCCAATGATACTTGACACACAAATTATTCGATGCCCCTTATTTAATATTTTAAATTGTGAAATCGAAGATTTCTCAATTTAGAATATTTCGATTGTTGTTTATTTTTTGAGCGTTCCCCATTTTTCTGAAGAGGTGTATGTGCCCTGGCCCAATGCCAAGTAAATCTTATAAAGGTCTGAACTTCTTGGAACACCTGCCCAAAACATTTTTGGACCCAAAATCATATCTTATTCTTGGTGGATCACCAGATCCAGGCTCTCAACAAATAAAAATAAGAAATGTAAAATGTAACACTGGCGATCCGTTTAGGTTTATTAGGTACTCATCTTCTCTGCATTGAGGCCTAGTTTCCTTAATTTTAACTGAATTCTGGAGGCTAGACCTCGTAGGACTTCTGCCTTAGGATACTTTCCGGGTTTTTATAAAATGCTAATGAATTCTCAAAAAATCCCTTCTACCCCATCTGCCAACAGCACATCACTAGTCACCCAACCGGCAAAAAGCACTTCACTATTCGCCTCTGGGTCTTCACCTACTTCCTGTTTCCGCACAACTAGTGCAAGATGTGCAGATAGTTGCACCAGGTCCTCACTCTACCACAGATGTGATCCGGTCCACAGGATGCTGTGGATCAGACACATTTATTAGCAAATCTAGCACTGAGTAATCACATTCAGGTACCTCAAAACTCAATTGCTCAGTCTCCTTATGTAGTTAATCTTCTGAATTCACCTCAAAACACCCCTGCTAACCAGGTTTTTTTGGGGCCGCCGCCTCAGTCAGTTGCAGCCCCGATGTTGCAATCGGCACCTGGGCCTATTGCAGTTACCGGTTCTCAAGTAAACAATATCTTGCAAATTAAGCCATCGCTATCACCCGGTGCTGCTTCAAGCTCTCAACAAACTTTTTTTCAACCTGCTTTTTTTGATTCTGATTCTGCAACTGTTGATTATTCTTTACTCCCCTCATCTCGCCCTCATAAGAGTAAGAACCTCAGCCAAAAAGCATTGGTGATGCCTGTATGGCCAAGAATGAGAATTTTGGAGCAGAAGCTTCGGTGCAGTTAACTGCCCTGGGGGTAGCTAGTAAGTCAGTTCAACAAAATATTCCTACTACTGCCACCAATAATCAAATTCTCGGTTTTGTCGAAGACAAAGCCCAAGAAAGTGATGAATGACATTTATGACTTTTAAACAAACTTCAAGAGAAGCAAATGAAACTTTCTGAAACTACTCAAAATCAAATTGCTGCTATTTCTGCCACTCTGAGTATTCTAATGAAACAAGTTAAACTTCTTGTTTCTGCTAATTCTTCTGCTGTAAGTCACATAGGTAATTTAAGTATTCCTCCTCTTTCTGTTCCTCAATCTGATCCTGTTGCCTCTCATAATATGCCTGCCACTACTACTGCACCTGTAACGTCTCATATACTTGCTGTAGCTCCTATAATTAAGTAAAAAACTCATAATTCTGATCAATCTACCCCTCCTAGACACCATGATTCTTCAGTAATCGAAGTAGAGCATATACCTCATTCTTAGATAACTCGCAATTCCTCGCATACTGCTCCTCGTCCTGGCTTTTCAGACTATCTTCTTAAAATTTCTCACATAACTATGGTTACCATACTGCTGATATTCATTACCCATCACATCGTGATGAGGAAAGCTGGATTGAAAGAATAGTTAAGAATATGAATCTTCTCTTCATTAGCCAAACAATCCATGATAAGAAATTATTATGGTTCTTCATTCATCTTGAAAGTGAGTTCAGTTTTGACTTAAGTAATTATGTCAAGATCAGCGCACCTCGCAGATTAACTCGTGATGCTCCTAGTGATACCATTCAGGACGTCAACAATTTTGAAGAAGCTAAGCATATGTTAATGTTCTCTCTTGCTCCTAACTGTGATAAGATGACTCTCAAGCATGACTTAGACTCAATGACTCTGAGCAAAGGGGAAGACCCTGGTGCTTTCCTCAGTTGAGTCATAACTTATCAACTTCTTTTTCAAGATAAGGATCGAAAATTGGGCCATCAGAAAGTCATCAAGACATTTTTGATGAAAATGCCTATTTTATACCAAATCTCTATTGGTGATGATGCGCGGGAATTTTCTACTGTTCAACAACTTCCCACTGCTGTTTCTAAAGCTTGTAAGACTCTGGATGCTACAAAAGCGGAGATAGGTACTGCAGAATGACCCATTCTTGTCAATCAAGCTGATCCTCATTCTCAAAATCAATTTCCTATTCCTCCTTCTCAAAGATGTTATGATAGAAGACGTCTTCCTCAGTCACATTCTCCTAATTATAATTCTGACAATTCTAATTCTGATAAACCTCCAGTCTCCTTTAGTGAAGCTACTGTTTCTGTAGGTAAGATTATTGATCTTCTTCAGCAAATTGGTGATGGACTTCATAATAGTAGGCAATCTCCCTTCATTTCTGATTCTCGCCTTTCTCGCTCTGAGTATCCAACTAAAAGAGGTCCAGGTAACTCTGCCCACTGCGATTTTTTTGCACAATGTAGCTGTGATCAATCACATTCTGAAAATCATTCTGAATATCACTCTCACTCTGATCGATCTCAAAGTAGAGATTATAACCAACCTTTATCCATTCAATCAGCCAGTCCCCGGTGTGATACTCATAAAAACAAAATGCACAACACTTCAGATTGTAAATGGTTAAAGTGGGTCAATCCTCAAACTCAAACTTCTACTGATCATCAAATAATTTCTTACACTGGTTAATAGGAATCAAAACCATTACAATCCAAACTTTGGCAACCAAGTTCGCATCAACCCAAATTTGAGAAACAACAGAGGCAGCTACAGTAATAGAGGAACCTCTTATTACCATGGGAGTTGTATTTGGTTCCTATTTTAACACATATGCTAACCACAATGCTGATGTTTGTAACCTTATCACTTCTGCTCCTCTTTTAATTTTCCTGTTGAGTATCACACTTATCCCAATTATACTGCTCTAGAAAATCCTTGGTCTGTATTTCCTGTTAATAGTAGATGCCTTACTGAGATAACTTCCACTCCTCTTACCTTACCTACTCCTCAATCTCCAGTTCTAAAAGTACTCCTGTCTCTGGTGACTATGTAAAGAATTATCTACCTACTAAAGCCTTTCTGATTCCTATCAGAATTGAATGCATAACAGCAAACGCTCTCATTGATACCAGTGCTCAGTGTTTTCTGTTATCACCTGGTCTAGTCAAAAAAGCTTTTGAGTAGATACCCCTCTATTTATCTGTGGACATGTGCTGCAGATCGAGCAGTAGTTAAGACCTATGGTCTGGTTAAATTTACGATGGAATCTGACTTTGGGCAACATCTTGTCAAATGCGTCATTCTCCATGATGACACTGGGGACCAGTGCATCATTGGTACTGATTTGCTGGTTCATCCTGATGTCCAAGCCATTCTGAACTTTAAGCAAGGATACCTTGAGATATTCCTAGACATCTGCCTAACTCACCTGAAATAATTTCTACTCTCGCAAGTCTTGAAGGACCTATCATGGAAGAAACTCCTATTCACACCCAATCCTCAGAGTATCCATCATCTGAAAGTGGTGAGCAGGTTGAAGAGATTGAAGCTGAATCCTCTGATCGACCTGTTCAAACTGACACTTCCACAGTTGTTGATCCTGTCACATTAAGTGACAAGTGGAGCCATGTTACATTAGAAGAAAAGTGACCAATCACATTGATGGGAAAAACCCATGCCATATTGATAGAAAAATATGGCTATGTCACTGTGAGTGACATGCTGTGACCCCATTGGGTGGCCGCCTTATTTGACCCTGGGAACCGGACCCGGCTAGTACTGGCTATAGGAAGGCCTATAGGGTAATCTGGTGCTGTCCTGGGGTGCTGCTGTAGAGTAATAGACAATGCTGCCAGGTCAGGGGTGGCAATCCCTGGCCTCATTCAGTATGAAAGATGGACGAGGTCGCCTGAGAAATAACCTGATTTAGGGAAACCAATTGTGAACCAAAATCCCCTTTTTAGCCCTAACCCAAGGGGTACAAGGGCCCTTTCTAACTGAGGGGAGACTCAAGGGAAAGTTGACTTAAGAAAGGGTTCCCCAAAGTACACCCTCAACAATAATAATCCCCTGAGAAGACTTACCTAGTCCTGCTTCTCAAACTATGATTTGAGGAAGGGTGATGGGTGCCTGGTTTTTGGTTGATGATCCGAAAATGGGGAAAATGGTCAACTCCGTTCGAGGAGGGGTTAGCTCCAGAGGTCGGGGTGATGCTCTCTTGTGTCGGGGTTGCTGTGGGTGCACATGTTCAGCTTCCAGCATCGGTGCGCAGGTGGTAGGACGCAGCGAAAAGTGGTCAAAAGAGAAAAAGGAATTTACATAGATGTATGTAGCCACTGCTTTGCGTGTTTTGTTTATATTTATTGTTATTGGAAACTGGTTATTGGAGCGTCGCTGCTATTTGCTTTATATTATATTTTTGATTTTATTTTATTGGCGTTGCCCTTTGTTTTCCCAATACAAGCTGCAATAGTAACTTGTACTGTTTTGTTAGCATAGTGGATGATTTCATAAGATTAGGAGTGTAGACTTGGGTAGGAGCTCCTGAGGTACCTGCCCAGGTGTTCTGCCTGAGGTTTGGTGAAGTACTGGAGTGTATCTGATGAAAGGTGTGAGAGAGTTTTTAGTTTATTCTTTTTGTTAGCCTGAGGTCAAAACTGTTGCAATTTCTTTTGTATAAACCCAAAAGTTGGTTACATCATCTCTCACCCACAGCAGCCTAACAAGTGGTGGACTCTTAATGCCTCTCACAATGGATAACCAGAGAACCACCAGGAAAATAACTAAACCATCAGGGTTTTACAAACAGTTACACACAGGAAAGGTACAAAAAATGAGTATTTCACTAGGAAAAACCCTCATAGGTCACATGAACCTAGTGTTTCGAATTTGGACTCTACTGAAGAACAGGCAGTGGTAGGACAAATTCAAATACAAGCGCTTGAGACTGGAGTGAGGCGAGAAAGCAAAAATGCCCAAATGGCAAGAGTAGAAGACCAGTTGATGAGAACTAGTTTGGAGATGGCTAGGCAAGCCGAGGTCAAAGCTACTGTAGGTGGAAGTGTCAAAGGTCATCAGACCTAGGAGAGGCAAAGACTGATGACGCCTCCAAAAATTTTCCACCCGGTGGCCAAAATGCTGGATGAGATTAGACGGAAATAGAAACCAGCCTGGAAGTAGAATATGGTGGATATGAATTTCGAGGAATATTATGAGGATGTGCTGGCAGAATTATACCACGACAGATACTCTAGGGGATATGAGGCCCAAATGGCGAATTGGGTACAACGCGAAGATCAAAGGGAACAAGTCGACCCAAAGGACCTACGAATTAAGGCCTTGGAGAAAAGGTTGAATTGTTTATCAAAGTAATAGAAAGCGTGCAAGATCACAAAAAAGAAAGTGAAGAGGAGCAATGGAAGAAGATAAGTGAGTCTTCTTACTTAGAAAATAGAGAAGAAAGGATCAATGAACCTAAAAAGAGGTTCAATGGAAGATTTATGCAAGATCTCAGGAGAATAGAGATAGATATTCTACCAGAGATAAACTATGGACTGAGGAACCACAGAGTTCGAGGAATGCTGAACAAGCACAATTGAATGCCTATGGTTACTCGGAAAATAGGAAGTCTAGGGAAAGAAAGGTGACTATCTGTGATGAATCATCCCAGGGAGAGGATAGATTTTCTCCTTCTACTCCTTGGAGAGATACTGCACATAGAGCTGAATTTAGCCCTGAGAGGGGGAGAAAAAGAAAGTCCAAAAGTAGAAGGAGATCGCATAGATCAAGAGCTAGCAGAAGACATCACTCAGATAGTGATAATAGTAGTTCATCTATATCGAACTCTAGCTCAAGTGTAGAAGTGAATGTAAGAGATGTAGTAAAGGCCTTGAAACATAGACCTTTACATGATAGTGTAAAGCCAACGGAGGCACTAAAATTTTTCACTGATCTGGAAAGTGAAATTTTGGAAAATACTAGGGACAAGATCATGATGGAGTGTTTGAGAAGATTATCTCAAAATACAGCTAGGAGGATTGCCAGAACATCCTCAAGTTATACAGAAGCGTGGAGAAATATTTTAAAGTATCTGGCGCCAACTTATGACTTGACAATGCTCAAAAGATAGCTATTTAATATGAAACAGGAAGAAGGCGAGTCAGCCTTAGAGTTTTTAAAGAGATTATGTAATCATGTGGATCTGGTCTATGCGGACCAGATGGATCAAGTAAGGCAAGAGAATATAATTAATGCCTTTATCTATAAAAGTAGTCCGCTATACCAGACGGAGTTGCAGGATGTTTTGCCATCCATGAAAACATGGCAAGACCTTGCATACGCCGTAACACAGATTGACAAGAAGTACAAAAATGTTTTTACTACTTTTGGAGCCAAGGATAAGCCTATTGTAGTAAACCAAGTTGCAGCTATGGAGGAGAAATGCCCAGAAAATTCTTTTGTAGGGAATGTTCCATATGGAAATACTAAAAAGTATAACCAAACGAAGGCAAGACCACAAAATCAGTTGCAAAAGGCAGTAGAAGATCAGAGGAGTGATGAGAATGGTGAAGAGATGCAACCTGGCCCCTCAACTCGTGATGTCAAAAAAACTAAGGAGGAGCAGGCCAAGGAGTCATTTTTAGCTATTCTCTCAAAGGAATGGCTACAATTGGTTCAGAACGTGGATAAATTACAGGTCAGCCAAAATGAAGCTTTGAAGGAGTTGACTACTGTGAAGACCGCGTCTGCTGAAACGCAGAAGCAGGCTAAGCAGCAGAGACCCCATTGTATCAATCATAAAAATAATACTCATGCTAAGGATGAGTGTAAAACTTTAGCTTACCAGTGTCCAGCAACGCGGTGGATTTAACTGTGGCGTGCCAAATCAGTATTATGGTGGTGATAGAAATGCTTCATTTAGAGGAAGTTTTAGAGGTAGAGGTGGACCTCAGTTTAAATTTAGAGGAAGAGGAAGAGGTGCCTATTATGTAGGATTTCTGGAAGATCAAATGTACAGGTATGACCCAGAATTTGAGAGATACAGGGAATTCTGCAGACTTAGAGAGCAAGGCATCCAGTTGCAAAAACGGCCTCAGTTGATGCTACCTGCATCAACTAGTCAACCACAATTCAGGCTAGTACGGTCCAGGACCAGGCTGGATCATTTGTTTCAAACCAGTCGCAATCTAGTTCACATAATGTAATGGTTACAAGCCTTACAGATGTGAATAATGAAAGTGAATTGAGTAGAGACAAATCTCCAAGTCTGATTCTAGGAAGTATTATTCACCTGGATAAAGTGACACCTCTAGAAAATGTGAAGAGCAGAGATTTGGCTCATGTAAAGTATGGAGGGAAACTCACTGATACAGAGAAGAAGTTGTTGAAAAATTGTCCAAAAACGGTTCCATTCTACATTAATGTAGTTATTCCAGAAATGGCTACCAGAGCCTTAATTGATACAGGAGCGCAATGTAGAGTCATGTCTTCTAAGCTTTTGAAAAAGGCATTAGACGTTGATTATACAGTGTACCCTTGAATTCTTAAGGTGACTGTAGCTGATGGAAAAATTGTGCATGCCTTCGGGTATGTATGAAGACCGAATTTGCGCATTTTCCAGTTAATGCCATAGTGTTGCCAGATGCAGGTGAAGACATGATTTTGGGCACAGATTTCTTAGCACACCCAGATTTAGGTGTGGTAATTGATTTCAAAAGGAATGCCATGATGATACAGGGCATTGAGAAAACGATTGACATAATTCAAGTCCCTTCTGTAACTACTGTGCAAACCGTAGTGGAAGAAGTGCCTAAGGTTAGTGTGGCACGGACTGATTGCATAAATCAAAGTGTTCATCCCAAAGTTTGTCTACTAAAGACAACTGTTTCAATTGTCCCATGTGGGAAAACCTACATTCCATATAAAACAGATATTTTGATCAAGGCAAAACTTTGGGATCAGCATGGAGATGCTATGTTAAACGGAATTATTGTCGAATCGAGAGATTCTGAAACGAAATTCAGAATAGAAAAAGCAGTTGTAGATGGATCACAGGGGGAGTTTGTTGTACTAATCTCTAATAACATGGGTTCTGGTTGTCGATTTGATAGAGATCAAATCATTGGTTATACAGAATCAATGTTAATTGAAGATGATGATACTTACAAGAAGGTGAAAGAAATGGAAAAAATAAAGGAGGAAAAAGAATATCAGACTTGTATGGTGAAGGAAGAAATGACTGCAGTATCAAAATCTGATTTTGTAGAGTTTTAAACTTCACTATGCAAAATGATATTGAAAGTGAAAATTTTTGAAGAGCAAAAAGGGAAAGCTATAGAATCTTTGTTGAAATACAGGGATGTCTTTAGCTTGCCTGGTGATCCGGCAACTACAACTCCAACTCTTACATGTAAAATAGATACAGGGAAAAAGGGAAAGTTATAGAATCTTTGTTGAAATACAGGGATGTCTTTAGCTTGTCTGGTGATCTGGCAACTACAACTCCAGCTCTTACCTGTAAAATAGAAACAGGGACCTGTAGTGAAGATATATTACAGAGCTGCAATTAATAGTCGGCCTGGAGTGAGGCAACGTATTAAGGAAATGTTAGATCAAGGAATGATAGAGCCCTCGAAGTCACCGTGGGCTGCACCTTTGTTCCTAGTAGGGAAAAAGGACGGAACTACGACACCCTTAAATGATTTTAGAGGTATAAATGAGGTGACTAAGGATGATAAATATCTCATCCCAAGAATAGATGATTATTTAGATTGCCTTGGAAGAGCCAAGTTTTATACGACTCTAGATTTGAAGTTGGGATATTGGCAGGTCCCAATGGAGGAGGAGAGCAAAGAGAAAACGGCTTTCATATGTCAGGAAGAATTGTTCCAATTTAAAGTAATGCCATTTGGTTTGAAGAATGCACTGGCCGAATTTCAAAGGATGATGGAGAGAATCCTTGGGGATTTGGTATGGAAATTTGCCTAGTGTATATAGATGATATACATTCGAGGAACACTTAGAGAATTTGACATTGGTGCTAGAAGCATTGAGGAAGGCGAAGTTGACTCTTAAGCCAGAGAAATGTGAATTTCTTCCTGAGAAAGTCCATTTTTTAGGACATATCTTGGATGCCAATAGAATTTCCCTGGATCCTAAGAATGTCAAGGCCATAACAGAGTTTCCATTCCTGGATTCTGTTAAGAAGATGCAAAGATTCCTAGGTATGCTACAATAGTGTAAGTAATTTATACGTTGACCTAGCAGCACTAGCTGAACCTTTGTATAAATTGACAGGTAAGAAAGGAACGTGGAATGTGTCAGAGTTGCATTACGAAACTTTTGAGAAGCTCAAAATAGCATTGACCTCAGTGCCTTTCTTACGACATCCAATTTTAGATGGATCTGCCCAATTCATTCTTCAAACAGATACTAGCAGAATTGCATTGGGAGCAGTGTTATGCCAAGTGACTGACTCAGAATTTTGGGTAATAGCCTACAACAGTCTGATATTGGGGGCAGAGGAACGGAAATGGTGCACCACCAAAAGAGAATGCTTAGCTGTGGTTTACAGCCTAAAAAACTATAAACATTATCTTTTGGGCCAAAAGGTCATGATTCAAACTGACCATAAACCTTTAATATCAATGAGGATCAACACACAAACTAATGACAAACTCAAGAGGTGGTAGGCATTCATTTGCTTCAATCACAAATTGGAGTACGTGCCTGGTAGACAAAATACCATGGCAGATTTTCTCTCCAGAAAGGAAGAACCAGATGAACAAAAGGAGAAGTTGCCACCGAAGTGGGAACTTGTTTTTCAGAAGGAAGTAAAATCTCTAGCTGAAGACGAAATTATTAACCAAAACCACAAAGTTTTGGTGACCCAACTTCGGAAACTCAGAGGAGATGAAGTGGATGAGGCTCTAGGAGCCTTCACTTTTGTGAAGATGGCCACAGCTTCAGTGACTTCAATGTATTGTTCAAGTGATGAAACTCAACTTAATCTTTCTCCAGAATTTGATACTTATCAAACGCCTGAGAAATATGAAATTGAGGCAGTAGTTACTGGACAAATGGCAAAAAACTTGCAGCAGGAGGAAAAAGGACATCCTCCTGGGCAAGCAAAACCTGTAGAAGAGATAAAGCCTGTTTTTGAACTGAAAGAGAAGGAGTTTGAAGAAGCCCCTCAAATTGAAGATGTTAGACCAAAAAGACTTGTCTCAAACACATTGATGGCTCAGTTGCAAGCCAAAGATAAAGATCTAAAAGTGATCTTCGAGAAACTAGGTGCTAACTGCAGCACCAAGTCTCAAAGTAACTTTCATATCGATGATGGGATACTATATAGAGAGACTTTTGGTGAGACAGAGGATCAAGTTGTTGTGCCCTCTGTTCTCAAAAAAGTTGTCCTACATCAGTATCATGGTGCAGTGATGATGGTGCCTCAAGGGTTTAAGAAAACCCTTGCTATTATTAAAAAGCGATTCTGGTGGCCGAGCATCAAAAAGGATGTACAGAGCTGGATCAGCTTTTGTCCAGTATGCCAAATAGCGACTCCAGGAAAAGCTACGATACCACCATTGAATCCAATTATTCCTAGAGGACCATTTGAAATAGTCTCTGTGGATATCGTGGGAATCTCTCCCACCTTACATGATAGTATTTCAAGATTACTTTACCAAATGGGTGGAAGCAGAAATGATTCCGGATCAATCTGCTGTAACCATTGTGGACAGTTTTTTACGGAATATTGTATTTAGGCATGGAACCCCTGATTGTTGAGTGATAATGGTTCATGCTTTACAGCTGATCTGATGATATCAGTTTGTAAATTGTTGGAACACCAGAAAATATTCACAACTGCCTACCATCCACAAGGAAATGGAATGGTTGAAAGGTTTAACCAAACCTTAATCAAGCAGTTGCGAAAAGTTGCTATTGAAGATTTAGACAAGTGGGACAGATATTTACAATCTGTCATTTTTGCATACAATGCCACACGTCACACCTCAACAAGATGTTCACAATTTGCCTTGTTGAGAGGGCATGAGGCTAATTTTGGTATTAGTATTGGTGTTGCAAGAAGTATAGTTCTGCCAATGAACTCTGAGGCTTATAAGCATGTACTAACCGAAAGTTTAGTACAAACTTATGAAACTATTTCTGAAAACATCAAAAAGGCTGCGGAGAGCAGTAAAAAGTTTTTCGACCGTAAAGCAAAGGCTCATGATTATTCTGTCAATGATTGGGTTTTGCTGAAGGTCAATAAACAGAAAAAACTGGGTCTTCCGTGGCAAGGACCGTACATTGTCACTTATAATAGTAGATTATCAGATAATGTGCTTGAAATTGCGCACTGGAGAGAGCCCCTGAAAAAGCAGGTGGTATCAGTGAGCAGGAATCAGTTAGTTGTTGCCAAGGCCGTATTGAGGGGTGGGCAGGGGGGGGTGGCCGCCACCCCCTTGGAACTTTGTCATATGTCGATTTTGTATCTATCACTGAGAAAAACCTCAAAATTTTCCGGCGCTTCACGCTGGTAATGAGTAACAGTCATTATTTTCAATCAGGCACTGTCAATATCATATCTACTTCAACTTACTAGTTAAACTTCAACAGTTTCAATCAACTGAATTACCTCATCTCTTATTTTATTAGTTACAAGACAAAATGTTGGGCATGTTTCTCACAGTGGGAAAACTTTTTTTGATTTAAAAACGGACATGATGCATTGTGGTGAACTTCAGAAGGTCAAACCCTCACATTTGCTGGCGCTTCGCGCGGGTTCTGAGTATAATAGTCATTGTTCCCTATCAAGCGCAGCCATTAACATATCTACTTCTACTTTCACTTACTAGCTAACTTTCATCAGTTTCTATCAACTGATTCACTTCATCTCTTCTTTTACTAATTAAGAGCCAATATTTTGATGATAATATAGGTTTTTGATCAGTTCTTAAAATTTTATTCTTTCACTTCATTTAGAGTTTTCCAAAAATTTTGAAACGTGAGCCTTCGCAATCGGCATTGAAAACTGATAAAAAGGTCATTTTAAGACTGTAAATTTAGAGCTACTATCTAGGAAAAATTGTTGTAAACATTCATTTTCCACCATTTTGGAACACAAAAATCCGAAAATTTTTTCGGTGCTATGGGCCCAAATAAGAAAGGTATTACAATCCATTAGTTTAATTCCAATTTATTGTCATTGTTATGGAAAGATTAATTTTTCAGCCTTTTAAAGTGTAAAAACCTGAAAATTTTTCGGGCCTTGGGCACCGAAAAAAATTTTTTTTGCTCTGTCCACCCCCCCCTGAAAAAATTCCTGGCTACGGCCCTGGTTGTTGCCCCCAATTCTGTGAATATTTGGAAGAATTGGAAAACCGCGGAGTTTTAGAGTGAAAAGAAACAAAAAGTAGCGAAAGTGGAAACTTTGTCGATTTTTCAGCTCTAATAAGATTTATCGAAAAATTTTCAAAATTGATAGTGCAGAACTCGAAGAATTCGAAAAAGAAGTGGGTGAAATGTCGCAGCCCCCAATGAATGCCGCACAAAGTAGTATTTGGTCAGGGACCCCCACCTGGCCTATGGACAGCTGCAACTGCAGCAAGATAATCAGTATTTTTTGGTCAATGGTAAGCAATCTAAGTTTTAACTTAGCTAATCTAAAAATTTTGGGCAAAGCAGGAGGTTATAACCCACGGGTGTCTAGATGAAGGCCTAGACAATTTTCCAAAATTGAGTGGGTACAAATTGTTTTGTCAAACTTGTAAAAAGTGTGGTAAAGCTGCCTGTAGTGCAAAATTTGGACTTTTTGCAAAACTTCATTATTTTCCTGCACACATAGCGAGTTGAATAAATTCATCTACATGATGGAGAAGAAGTGGAGTGTAGTAACTAGTCGACTAGGGGTAGATAATTTGAAAATTGTTTAAAATTTTAAAATTTCATTTTTTTCAAAATTCTTGAGAATTTCCTCAAATTGTGTAAATTGGTAATTATCATTCAAAATTTTTGTTGGAAATTCTCAAATTGTTGATTGGATAGGCTGTTTTGGGCGTTGGATTGAGACGGCTAGCAGTCGAGTAATGGAGGATGCAGGTGGTCTGTGCATGCACTACCTAATAAGGTAGAAGTCAGGGCCGCACTGGTGTTTAACTATCTGCTAACACTAACCCAATATATGTTTGGTACCTTATTGTCCCCTGCTTGCAATTTTTCTATTTGTGCTTACTATTTGTGGTGAAGGTAGAAATTAACCAATGTCTGTCCAGTTGAAAGAATTCCATGAAAAAGTAGTAAATATTTTGTCTGAATTTATAGACTACAACATTAAATGTGTTGTCAGAGTCGGTGAATTGGATAGATGGTTCGCAACAAACTTCGGCAGGTACCCATTGGAATTAATGGAGCCGAAGATGGTCCAAATAGGTAAGGTGGCTGAGTTAATCAAAACCCTGAAGAATAGCAGGTTTCGAGGTCAGCCAATTATCAGTTTCGACACTGAAAAGGTAACTCAGTAATATGTGAGTAAGGTCTTTGCCACTTCTGGGGTTGATAACCTATTAGGGAAGAAGTTCCCAAGGGCCATTAGCTTTTCAACTGTGACTGGAGATACCTTTGTTGTAGATACAATGGTAGTCATGCCGAAGGAATGGACGCTAATTTATGAGCTCTTAGATTCGGACATGCTTATCATTTGATACAACTTGGTTAGAGATCTGGTTGCCATTTGGAATGTTAATGGCGCGGGTAGAAAACACCAAGATGCTGATCTGACAGCAGAGATCAAGCATAGAGTTACGTCTCCGAATGGCCGTTATTATGACATAGCCAAGGTAGGAGACCAATTGAATGGAAGGTTTTTGGCACTGTCCAGGAAGTTGGGACTTTGCCCAGAAACATTTAAGCTGAAAGGGTTGTTCATGGAGTTATATCTGGTGGATATTGGTTACTTTCAAATTGACTTCCATCAGGGAACACAATGTGAGCGATTCTGTAGGCATAATTTAACTCAATTTGAAATCAGGTATTCAGCACTGGATGCCTACTACTCATTCTTGGTTTTCCTAGCATTTCTCCATTATGAGTTAGCTATGGAAGTCGAGGTCAGATTCCAGTATTTTCTGCATGATTTGATGAAGCGGATCAAATTCAGTTAATGGCTTTCAGGTTGTATAGGTTTTTTAATATGATTCATGGCGAGAACTTCCCGCAAACCTTTTGTGGAAGCCCGGAAGTAGAGGAGCCACAATCATTGTGTGTGTATCACGTAATGAGGCAAGAGATGTATGCCCGTATGGCTGTCCAGTTGGACACCTCATTTGGAGGCCATATGGAGTACTACTTCCCTCATTATGAAGCAAATCCGAACAGAGGGAGAGAAGTAGGTATCCCTAAGGGGATTCATCCGGATTATACCATCAAGGAAAAAGGTAGGAATGTTGACGGGTAAGATAGGGTAAATGAGGATGAAGAGTTCAAAGAAGCTTTGTCGGAAAAGCAGATTAGAGCTCGGATTACAAAGAAGGTTGTGGATATGGTTAATCAAGGAATGGGTTTTAATAAACTTGATGAACCAGTATCCATGGTTTTGTATGAAAATTTCCTGAGGTATAGAAAAGAGACTCAGCAACTGTTGGAGATGACATCTCTGGAAGTTGATTACCATGAGTATGAACCAGTCAACATATCGAATGGTAAAGACTCGTATGAAAGACAACACTGGAGGATGGATATCGCTCCATATTCTGAGATATTGGTAGAACACAATTTTAAGAATCTGGAGGCAGTATGTAATAAACTTCCCCTAACGTTTCATTTATTTTGGCCACATTGTAGAGAGGAGGCTGAAGAGTACATTACCTCTCTCCTTGACCACAACTATTTGAGGTCCTTTAGCCCTGAGGGAAAGGAGCTACTCTTGAAGATGTTGTGGAGAAGAGATAGGTATGGGCAGTATTTAGCTTTTTCAAATAGTTTTAGTGACAGAAGTGCATACGCCAACCAAGAGCAATGCAATTACTTGCTGGGGAAAAGGTTTCAGGTTCATACTGATTCGATTTTGGCTGAAGACGAAATCGTGGGAGTTGAAGCCAGAAGAGAAGTGGAACCATTTGGCAGAGTGTCCGCAGTACAAGAACAATCCCTACTGCTACCAAAGATTTTATTTTCGCCAAATAGTGGTCCAACTGCCAGGTTTACAATATCCGATAGATTTGAGCGAGGACATAATGAAAGAAAATCAAAAGAAAAGCATGCTGGCGGTTACGAGCCACCATTCTTTGAAAATATTTTGCCGTCGGATCAACCAGGTATCCAAATCACACATATTGGCAACAAGGTTGTAGTAATGCTGATAGGTAAGCAGCCATCAGCGCCGGTTACAGGCGCTAAGGTAAGCACAATGGCAGGTCAGCAATCTGGAAAGCCTGGAATAGATAGTAGCAAGATAGATCAGGTGCAGGGGATGCAGGCTTAGCCTGTTGTGGTGCAAGCACAGCAACAAGGGATACCTGCAGACCTCAATACACCTATAGATTTAAATCAGGAGAGGGATGATTTAGAAGTGGACAAGGAGTTCACTGTTGAATCATCTATCCAACCTGATGAAGAGACACAGGTAATGTCTTTGGTAGACCAAACCGAAAGTTTACTTTCGGGAATGAATGTCAGAGCAGAACAGATGTTGGATGAAAGCAATCTGATCACGATTGTTGCAGCTCCAACCATGGCAGAAATTGAAGCAAGGCTCAGGGAGCAAGCTGAGAAAGAAATTGAGAGACAAAAGGAGATTTTTGTTAAAAAGCTTGTGGAGCAGAAGGCAAGATTAGATGAGCAGCAGAAGCAGCTGGAGCAGGTTCTGGCTGGTTTTACGGTGCAGCGGACGCCTCTGGCAGCATCTACAGTCGTGCAAGCTTCAGTAAAGCCGCCTACTGCTTATCATATCCCGAAATTGGCAGCACAGCCAGCTAGTACGCAGGCTATCCAACCTGCAGTCAGCAACGCAGTGCCGGCAATTCAAGTACCTCAAAGAGATCCAGCAATAGACGGTGGTATACCAGATGTTTATACTGCTGAGGAAGTAAGGAAGTTTAGAGAGAGTGGTCACAGATTAAAAGATTAGGAAAAAGAAAGTTAGCAAGAAAGGCCAATAGGGCTAAAAAGAGATAAGGGGAAGATGTAGTAGAAATTAGTGATGATGAAGGAGAAAAGATGGGAAGTGCGGCGTCTTCGGACTCCAAATTTGTTGGATCGACAACTTTATTGACTGATTCAACAAAGTCCAGGACAAAAACTACCCAGATGAGCCAGACGCCTGGAACTACAAGTTCTACGAGTCAAGTGCAGTTGACGGTAGCTACGGCAAGGGTACCTAGTAAATCGACTACGTCACAAGTAAGCACAACTACTAAGGGTACTTGGGCAAAGCCCACATCTAGAGTTGAGCAGACGTCTCAGCAGACCCAGAGCAGATTCTCGGGGAAAAAAGTTATTTCTAAAACCTCTATGTCGGAGTTGAATAAACTGGCCAAGAGAAGTAGAGATAAGGAAGTAACTTTGGAGTACTTGAGTTCTGTTTTGAGAGACTATTGGGACGTCCATAAGAGATTTCCGGTAGTGAAGGGTAAAGATAGATTTTTCGACACCGGAGGTGATCAAATTTTTTGCTCAGGATAGGCCAGATGATGATAGGAACCAAATCATCTGGGCATTGGTGAATAATGGAACAGAAGAACTTTATGAGAACTATGGGGATCACTTTGAAGTCCAAGGTGGTTTCCTGTATGATCACATAAATGTGCCTGAACCCATTTGGGAGTACATTTGGCTCAAGTTGATGCCCAATTGGTTTCATAATTTTAATGCGGAGACAGTGATGGCAGCCGTGAGATACTTATGTACCATGGTGTTGCTAAAATTGAACAGCACCAGTTGGGCCCAAGACATTTTGGTGCAGTTGATGCACGGGCCAAGTCGTTTGTTATGGAGAAGTATTATGCAATCAACTTGCTTGGAGAGGATGGTACTGCATTCAGGGAAGCATATGCCAACCAAACGCAGGAACACCAGCGAACTGCAGTAGATATGGCAGCAAAGAGGAGGTTGTTGGAAGTAGCTCAGAGGTTTTCTGGTAAGTTCCAGAAAGCCGAAGATGATGAAGGTCAGCCTTTCAAGATTCCTATTTTAACGCAATGGCAACCTAGAGACGCATCCCGGACTAGAAGCCAGCACTGGCGACAGTCATCTCATTTGCAGGGTAGGCAACAGCCTGGAGCATTCAAGTTACCTTACGCGAACCAGCAAAGTGAGTGTACATACAGTACCTCAGCTTCTAAAGAATCTTCCATAAGTTCCACTCAGGGGAACTGGAGAGGGATATGGTCGAAGCTGTGGTCAGGGACAGGTTCAAGGTAGACCTTTGAGAATGGTTAATCTGCACCCATATAGAGGCCAGGCGATGGCTGGGGCCCCTCATGGGACCACACCTCAAGGAGTTTTTGAGGGATTTCTCAGGGGTCATGGAAACCGGGGTGGTCCCTATCCTTGCCATGGCAGCTTTCAATATAGTGGTTATGAAGGTGGCCGGCAACAATAATTTCATTTAGCTGCATAATTTTCAGACCAAAAATCATTATTTCCTACAAATTTCATTTCAAAAAATACAAAATACAAAAACACAAATAAAATACAAAAATACAAAAAATATATATATTATCTCATTTTATTGTTGCTTTAAAATTTTTTTAATTTTTTGCATTTCCAGTGCTCAAAACTTGCCCAGCAAAAATTCGTTTTTCGTCCATCTTTTTTTGGGCATGTACATGGCCCTCCTATTTTTGGCCATATTCCTTTTTTTGATTTCAGGGCCCGAAAAAGATGAAGATGTGTTAAAATTTTACTCATCATTGTGAAAATATTTCCTAATCAGGTAGGGAGAGAAAAAATATTTTCATCATTTATAGTCTGTTTTTCTTAAAATGCCTCCAAATAATGAATGTGGAAAGCAAGTAGTATTTCAGATTTTCGTGATTTTCTGATTAACAAAATATCATGTAGGACTGGAAATTTGTGAGCATACTGACCTAACAATTAGCAATTTTTCGAGTGAAAAATTTTACAGTAAGAACTTTATGTGAACCATTTTGACAACAGTACTGATTTGTGTCACTTTTCTATTTGGAAGCATTTTATATAAAACAGACTATAGACTTGTATTGGACAGGGCAATGTGGCGAGCAGCCAACCATAGAGGAAGTGCACCTACGGTAACTCAACCCCTACACTAGAAAAACCAGTACACGGGAGAAGAGGAATGGCGGTGCCCAGGATCTAGGCACAGATCAATTTGAAAGTCCAGGCCGAACTACGATCGTGATTGAACTGGTAGCCTGAAAAGGAGTGCCCTGCTAAATGGATTGATCAAAGTTGCCATCACCTGAAGGACCTGGTAGGGGCTGGGTTGCAATTTGGAGGGGATAGCCCCAAAAAGTTATTTTCTGAGGGGAAAACTGTTATGCAGTCAGGGCCTCAGTATGAGACTCAGGCTGTAGAAAGATTTTCACCTCCCATCCATCAGTTTTGAGAGCCGAGGGATGTCAGGGTTGCCGTGGGTGCACATGTTCAGCTTCCAGCATCGGTGCGCAGGTGGTAGGACGCAGCGAAAAGTGGCCAAAAGAGAAAAAGGAATTCACATAGATGTATGTAGCCACTGCTTTGCGTGTTTTGTTTATATTTATTATTATTGGAAATTGGTTATGGGAGCGTCGCCACTATTCACTTTATATCGTATTTTTGATTTTATTTTATTGGCCTTGCCCTTTGTTTTCCCAATACCAGCTGCAACGGTAACTTGTACTGTTTTGTGAGCATAGTGGAGGATTTTATAAGATTATGAGTGGAGACTGGGGTAGGAGCTCCTGAGGTACATGCTGAGGTGTTCTGCCTGAGGTTTGGTGAAGTACTGGAGTGTATCTGGTGAAACCTGTCAGAGAGTTTTTAGTTAATTGTTTTTGTTAGCCTGTGGTCAGAACTGTTGCAACTTCCTTTGTATAAACCCAAATGTTGGTTACATCATCTCTCACCCATAGCAGTCTAACACTTGTACTCAACAGACATGTATAGGGGGGTGACCTGGCACTACGGGGGCGACTGGTGTTCTCTATACAAGTCAGGGTGGGGGATGTAGTGAGTAGTGAGAATATTCAAATTTATTGGAGGAATGTAGGGCGGTGGATGCAATACAGTGTAGTAAAAATATGCAAATTCGATGGTGGCAAAGGCAGAGCTAAGACAAAAACTAATGTAGGTGGAAGAACCCAAAAGTTAGCACAAAACTAACAAAACAGGCCCTTTTAAGGACCTCATGGGCCTACAGTATGGCCTGGGTGGAGCTTATGATGCCCAAGCCAACTTCTGCAGAAGAAAATGGTGCAGAAGAGGCCTATGGTCACATTGACATTTTCCAGTTCAAATATGTTTAGTATTGGGAACGAGTTTCATTCCCATGCTAAACATATGAAGGTCTCTAATGAAAACTTCTTAACTAGTCATTTTGCATTGCAAAAACGCTGCTAGTTTTCACTGATAGGAGGTGAAGGCGATACTCCAATTATGGCCATGAGCTCCTATAGCCCGTTTGGTGGAAGTTCTGATTAAAGGGTCACACTGTAGCCTTTGTGCCGGAAGAACAAAAACCAAACAAAAATGACACACAAGAATGCATGTAAAACATAATGAATGAAATGAAATAAAAGCAAGTAACTGTCAAATAAAAAGTGGCGAAAAACATAAAATATCAGCATGATGGAAATCATGTGATGTTGGGGTAAAATTGATCGGCATGTGACATGGGGGTCCTTCGAAAGAGGGCGTCCTAGTCCTTGTTGTGGTCAGAGGGTAGGCGGCATGTCTGTGGGGATTGATTGTCCAAGGGTGCGATGGCTGGTGGTCAAGGGTCCATTGGGTTTTTGGCATACTCTGGCTCATTGGGCTATATGGCGACTGAAAGTCGGTGATGGATGGAGTTGCTGATGTCAATTGATCTGTGAGGTTGGTGATGCATGGAGTTGCTATGGTGAAATGGCCTGCGAGTTCAATAATGAGAGGAACAGAAAAATTTTAGGGGCCAGATGCAGGCTATTGCAAAGATGGGCCTGTGGTATGAGGCTAAACCCTTGTTTAGATGCTTTGGTCGCTGCTCATTCTCTTCCTTCCACTGATTATCCAGCATGGATCAAAAAATGAGTATTCTGTGAGGGGAATGGCGTTGCTTTGAAAAAGGACGTCCTCATCCATAAGCAGGGAGGAAGAAGAGAAGTGTGTCTTGATAAGGGGTCCGAGACCTCCGCATCAAGAGATGGGTCAATTAGATTGGGCATAAAAGCCTGACTTGTTGATGGAATCAACAAGGGTGCCAACTCGATGACCTGTGAAGTGGAAGGTAGCTCCTCTGCTTCACTCGGTGGATCAGGTGACATGTAGCATCAAAGCTGATTGAAATGCGCAGTATCTTCTTCAACTGTCTCAAGACGAATTGTGACATAAGAATAGGTGACATCCGTGACAAAATAGGGCCCATCATAAATAGGCAGCAGTTTAGGCATGAGACCATGTCTGCTGGAAGGGCACAGTCTGAGCACTTGATCCTCTACTTTGTATGAGATGTCTCAGGCCATGCAGGCCTAAGATCGAGCATAAGCCACCTATGATTTCTCAATCCAACTTTGGATCAAGATTCAATGCATTCATGAAATGGCATTTGACCTGCATATCATACGTGGACAGGTCAATGAAATGGGCTGGAGGGTTGAATGAGAGCGCGGAATCAACAGGTAGCATGGGCATGCGACCATACATGAGTTCAAAAGGCGAATACCCTGTGGACTCATTCATGCTAATGTTGACAGCAAACACAGAATACAGCAGATGTTAATCCCAATCTGTATGACCTTGATGGACACACATGCGTAGCCGTGTAGCTAGCATTTGATTAGCTCTTTCCACTTCACTGTTGGTCATCAGATGATAAGTGGTGGAGTGAATTTTCTTAGTTGAACAGATGGCAGTGATTTCTGCCATCAGTTTTGATGTGAAATCAGTGCCTTGATCAGGCTGAAGAATTTGTCGCCCCCCTGCTGGCAGACGATTTGCATGACAAATAGTTAGGCCATGGTTTGCACAGAGATATCCAGAGTAGCGAAAGCTTCACCCCATTTTGTAAAGTAGTCTATGAAGGCTACAATGAAACAGTTGCCAGCCTCACTAGTCATCATGGGTTCCATGCAGTCCACTTCTACCCAGTGAAACAGACCTGTGATGGTGATAGGTTTCAGGGCTGCTCAGGTCTTTTGTCGAGCAGACTTATTCCCTTGGCAAAGATGGCACTTGAGGTCCATACTTAAGGTCCATACTGAGGGGTGGCCAGTGGTACCTGTGAGCTATTAGTCGCATGGTATGTTTAGCGCCAAAGCCTGGATAATGGTAGTAACCATGGATCTAGCTATGACAATCTTGTTGGACTCCCCTGTCCACTTCTGAAGGAGGTTATCCAACAGGTGGTAGCCATTAACATCATTCTGATCACCATAGGGTTTTAGTGATCTAAGAATGGAGGCTAGATCCGGATCCTCAAATTGAGATGCAAGAAGTCACGGTGCTGCACATCCTGTGATATCTCAGCATAAGACTCTGATTGCGCCAGGTGCTGCACACCATCAGTGATCATCATTACCTGTCCCTCAGGTCTGTAAAGGTTAGTTTCCTCAAGACTCTGACTGGTGAGAGAAGTAGGATCTGGTAGGCATGATAATGCATCAGCATTGCTGTTAGACCAATCTTTTCGCAGCTGAATTGTCAGTTTGAATTCGGTGAGCGCGAGTCCCCATCATTTTTTTGACCACAGGAAATTAATTTCCTTCCGTAAGAGCTTGGTTAGTGGCTCCCTGAGCCAAGCACAACCAGGGATGAAACGCCTGTAGTAAGACATGAGGCCAAGAAAAGACTTGATGTCTTTGGCCTTCTGTGGAATGGGTGAATTCTGGATGGCAGCTAGTTTGACTTTATCCAATTCCAGGCTGCTCTGTGAGATGTGGTAGCCTAGATATTCTACCTCAGAGTGTGAGAATTTGCACTTGCTCAGTCTGAGCTTCATTCCACCCTGACAAAGGCAAGAGAAAACATCCATCAGGCACTTAAGCATCTGGGTGTGGCAATTGCCCAACACCAAGATGTCTTCGAGATAGGTCAATGCTGTATGCCGATGTATTTCCATAAAGAGTAGGTCTATGAGATGTTGGAATGTCCCAGGGGGTCGCATAGACCAAAAGGCAGATAGTTGAACTTGTAAAGTCCAATTGGCATATTGAGTGCTGTCTTTTTTTGTCTACCTCACCGATCCGTATTGACCAGTAGGCATTAGCCTGATCAAGGGTAGTGAAGTACTTCATACCCTTGAGTGTGTCAAGGATGTCATCTATCCGTGGGACAGGATAGACATCCTTTTTTGTGACCTTGTTAAAGCCGCAAAAATCAACACACATACTGTGCGAACTGTTCTTTTTGCGCACCCGGATGGTATTAGTAGCCCACTGTGATGTGCTCCGCTGGATAACACCTTTCTCCTGTAGCACCCTGACTTCCTGCATGATGAGGTCCTTCTCCTTAGGTGAGGTCTGATAAGGAAACCAGCGGACTGGGCGGGCATCACCCGTGCTGTATCATGCTGCACGAGATCAGTAGAACCTGTGTCCTTCTCATCTATGGCATAGAGGTCAGTATATGCAACCAGTAGGTCAATCAATGCTGCCCAGTCCTGTAAGGAAATATCGGAGGATATCACAGTATTGGATTCAACCCACTTTCAGTCCAGGACTAAGTCCCGTTTGACCACTGATCCCCATGAGAGATCCATGTGCATCCGCACATCAGGAACAGTCATGTGCCTGTAGAGAACCACCGAATGTGTATTTGGGTTAACTACCTGTGAGGGTATGTGGCCGTTAGCCACAGTACTCACACTGCCAGCAAAGTATACACTGCTATGAGTTCCCATGAGGGGCTTAGGGAAGAAAGCTACCTCTGCTATGTTTATATACATTGATGGTAATAGTGCAGTAAATCATGTCAGTGAGCATGGTTCAAGGACAAATAGTTCCTGCAAGGGTAAAGCACTAGGGGCAGAAGGCAGGTTGTGAATGAGACCATCGCACAGGACCTTGCTGTCCTTGAACTATAGAAAGAATTTCTCCCGGTTCAAGCTAACACATTTAAACGATCCTAAAAAGTTCATTACAAGGACTAGTTCAGCTGAACAGTTCTCCTGTATTTGGACCTGAATCCGTTCAGAGACAGCAGCCACTGTCACCTTGACATAGGCGGCGCCTAGCACTAGGATCAGGGACCCATTGGCTGCAATGGGGGGAGCCATAGTCTGTGTGAGCACCAAGTCGGACAGTTTGACTGCCAACTTGTGGTCCAGGAGTGAGAAAACAGCCCCTGTGTCAACCAGCACCTTGGCTTATACCCTATTGTTCAGGAGAACTCTGATATGATGTCCTCATTTCAGTGGGTTAGAAGGCTGAGGCCACATGACCTGGATTGGATGTCTTATCACCAAAGCTATTCTCTGGCATATCAGTCCACCTTGGAATTGGCAGCCCAGTGCGACAGAGTAGACCTACCAGAGCATAACTGACAGATGTTTCTGGGTTGTGCCCTGGAGCAGGATGAACCTGTACCCTGAGTACATGATCCAATTGCTCCCCTGGGCTTCGGGTGGCTCCTAGGGATTCAATCTCTGTGTCTGACAGTAGTCGCACCTCTGACACAGGTGATGCGGGGGCATCTGAATCACTTGGCTCATGAAACCAGCCCTTTTCCACTGTAACTGGGTAGTTTCCAGGTGGGGGTAGAGGGCAACTCGACCCTTGCATGGCCATAGAATGAGGACTTGCACACCTGGAAGAGGTCTGGTTTCCCCTGGTCCACCCACATGATGAGGCCACTGAAGATGTCTGTGAATGTGGCCAAAAGATGGATGGAGTCCTGGACCATGATCAGGACCCCCACCTGTATGAGGCCCTTGATACAGAACATGAGTTCACCCACCAGGGTTCGATCTGATCAATCTCTGCCATTGCCAGAAGAAGTGGTAGTTCTACCACCTTCAACCAACAAACATTATGTTGGTAATCAAACATAATGTTCTTGAACTGTCCAAGAATGTCCAGGCATCAAATCAACTGGTGCCCAGAAGGGAGACGTAGTCTTGCACATATGGAGATGTACATCAATCCTTATGTTTGCTGGCAATTGGTGGGCAACATGATTTCATATGGTCCGGAAAGGAGGGTATCCACTGCTTTATCATTGATACTCATCAATGGGTTAAAGTCATGATGCTGCTGGAATGCCATTGCTGCCTTGGGACTCTCTTTAACCAAAGCCTTGTAAAGACATTGGCTAATGATAGTCCATAGGCAACCAGTATCGAGGAAAGGAGAAGTCTCATTGGCATCGACCCGCAGGACAAAACACGGAGTGATTCGATCAAGCTGGGATGGTATGTTGATTTGCACATAGTGAAAACCAACCCAGCATTGGACCTTGTGGAAAAAGACCTAATGGGGAAAAATGGCCAACAAACGGAACCTGCTTTTTCCACAGATGGTAGCTGAGATAGTAGGATATTCCAAGGTAAGCTAGATATCAGGTACCAGCCAGCACTGCCAGGGTGAGGAGGGTGTTAAAAATCAACTGAACCAGTCCACTCAGGACAAACTGCAAGTCCTGAATGAGGTTGTGTTGTTGACCAGTAATCACATGGTTTGATGCCAAACAGACACCTTCCAATGAGGTCTTGATGTCCGTTCCTACCCCTGCAAAAGCTTGGTAGATAGCATCTGGTTGCAGGGATAGACCAGTGGTAAAGTTTACAACCCAGTTTAAAACTGCTTCAATTTGCTTCATCTTGTAAATGTACTGTTTAAAGAAAGCAAAACTTGAAGGGGTCATCACCACCTGGTCCTGAAATAGCACAGGAGCATCAAAGTGTGTGACCTTAAAGTGCTGCTTCCAGAAGAGTCCCAGTGGGATGTGGCTCACATGGACCATGCCACACTCAGTAAACCAGCCTGAGTGATTTTGGAAAATCCCTGTAAAGTGGTGATAACACAGCACTATTGGGCTAGCTTTGATGAGATCTGGGCCACTGGGTTGGCAAAATAAATGGTACCACCAATTTTCACAGGAAGATACTTGTAGCAGATTTTTCCCCTCCTGGTATGAGTAATAGACCTAAGTGGCATTGACCTATTGACACAGCCATATTGTCAGTGCATCGCCTGTGAATTCAGCCATCAGGTTATTCCTCTGAACGAATGCTCAGGCACTCAAGGTAGGATAAAAACGAAGCAACTGCCAAGTCAGATCAAGGTAGCATTGAGCGAGAGAGCAAAGCTGGAGCCACGTGAATTGAAAATTGTTAATTTCTGATTCCTTGATCTGCTGAGCCAAATAGTTCAGTTTGGCATTGACAGGGTCGGGAGGTGAGTTCTTTGCCACTCTATGGAGAATTCCAACTTATGTGAGGGCTAGAAACCATTTTAAGGGAGAGTTGTCCGACTTAAAAAGCGATTCACCTGATTTGAGGGAGGTCATTCCATTTGAATAGTGAATTTTCCTTAAGGGCGATAAGCCAGGCTTAAGTTCCATTTTCCACCTCGCCATGTCACATTAAGTGACAAGTGGAGCCATGTCACATTAGACAAAAAGTGGCCAATCACATTGATGGGAAAAACCCATGCCATATTTATAAAAAAATACAGCCATGTCACTGTGAGTGACATGCTGTGACCCCTCTTGGTGGCTCGCTTATTTGACTTTGGGAACCAGACCCAGCTAGTGCTGGCTATATGAAGGCCTATAGGGTACTCTGGTGCTGTCCTGGAGTGCTGCTGTAGAGTAATGGACAATGCTGCCAGATCAGGGGTGGCAATCCCTGGTCCCATTCAGTATGAAAGATCGACAAGGTCATCTGAGAAATGACCTGATATAGGGGACTCCATTGTAAACCAAAATCCCCTTTTTAGCCCTAACCCAAGGGGAACAAGGGCCCTTCTAACTGAGAGGAACTCAAGGGAAAACTGACTTAAGAAAGGGTTCCCCAAAATACACCCTCAACAATAATCTCCTGAGAAGACTTACCTAGTCCTGCTTCTCTAACTACAATTCGACAAAGGGCGGCGGGTCCCTAGTTTTCAGTTGGTGATCAGCCAACCGGTGAAAGGGTCCACTCAGTTCAGCAACGGGTTAGCTGGGGAGGTTTGGGTGACACTCTCTTGTGCTCAATAGATGGGTATATGGGGGTGACCTGGTGCTATGGGGGCCATGGGTGTTCTCTATACAAGTTGGGGCAGTGGACACAGTGGGTAGTGGGAATATTCAAATTTATTGGAGGAATGTAGGGCAACGGATGCAATACAGTGTAGTAAAAATATGCAAATTCAACAGCTGGGAACGCAGAGCTAAGACAAATGTAGGTGGGAGAACCCAAAAGTGAGCAAAAAACCAACAGAACAGGCCCTTTAAAGGACCTTGTGGGCCTACAGTATGGCCTTGGCGGAGCTTAGGATGCTGAGGCTAACTTCTGCAGAAGAAAACAGTGCAGAAGATGCCTACGGTCACATAGACATTTTCCAGTTCAAATATGTTTAGTATTGGGAACGAGTTTCATTCCCATGCTAAACATATGAACATCTCTAATGAAAACTTCTTAACTAGTCATTTTGCGTTGCGAAAACACTGCTAGTTTTTACTGATAAGAGGTGCAAATGATGCTCCAATTATGGCCATGAACTCGCAGAGCTTGTTTGGCAGAAGTTCTGATTAGAGGGTCACACTGTAGCCTACATGCTGGAAGAACAACAAAAATGACACACAAGAATGCATGTAAAACATAATGAAGGAAATGAAATAAAAGTAAGTAACTGTCAAATAAAAAGTGGCGAAAAACATAAAATATCAGCATGATGGAAATCATGTGAGGGAGGAGGAAAATTGATCGGTACGTGACAATTCCAGCAATCTAGTAGTTGCTAAACTTGTGGAACCTATCTTTATTGTCCCTTCTGCTACTGTTAAGATTCAACCTTATTCTCAACACTGGATTCATGGTCATGTATTTCCACAAACTGATGCATCTGTACTTGACCTTATAGTTCAACCTGCACCTAACACCTCTAACAGCAAAGAATTCCCTGTAGAGACTTCAGTGTTTAATATCTGTAATGGAACCTGTCCTCTTCCATTTGTCAACAATTCTAGAAACTGTCTTAATCTTCACACTAACCAAGTAGTCGCTATTGTAAAGCACTCTTTGGAAAAGTCGCTCACTGGCTCATGGGAGAGTTCCCTAACTCGCATTGCTGTAGCTGCATCAGAACATGATTCAGCCAATCACCAACCTGCAGCGTTAGATCACTCTTTACCTAATACTTCTGATTCTCAGAAATTTCATCTAGCCCTCCAAAAAATGACTCAAAATACTTTTGTCTTGCCCACTCAGAAGGCTGAAACTATTATGATACTCAAAAGGTATCGTGATGTCTTCAGTTCACCTGGTGATCCTCCTACCTTCACTCATGAACTCATGGTGAACATCAATAGTGGTGATGCTCAACTCATCGCTAGACACTACTATCCTGCTCCCATTGAACAACATCATGTAGTTAGGTTGCACATTCAATAAATGCTCAATAAAGACTTCATCGAACCTTCACAATCCCCTTGGGGGGGCTGCACTTTTTCTAGTGAAGAAGGATGGTTCTTGGCACCCAGTAGTTGACTATCCAGACATTAACAATGTTACACCTAGTGATTGTTTTCCAATTCCATGAATTGATGGTTACTTAGATGTAATGGGAAATGCAAAGTTTTTCACAACTTTGGATCTGAAAGCAGGCTACTGGCAAGTCTTCCTTGACTCTGAATCTCATGACAGAAGTATCTTTATCTGTCAGGAAGGACTTTTTTGCTTTAAGGTTCTATCCTTTGGCTTAAAAAATGCTCCTGCAGAATTTCAGTGTCTGATGGAAAGAATTCTTCATCCTTATATGTGGAAAATCTGCTTAGTTTACATTGACGATATTATCATTTTCTGGAGAACCTTTGAAGAGCATCTCAAACACCTTCAGATGATCTTCAAAGCCTCAGAGATGCTAATCTTACTCTTAGACCTGACAAATGTTAATTTTTACCCCCTGAGGTCAAATTACTTGGTCACCTTCTCAATGCTGATGGCATCTCTGCTGATCCAGATAAGGCAAAATCTATTTGTGATTACCAGTTTCCTAGTACCAAAAAGCAGATGCAAAGCTTCCTTGGCCTTGTACAATGGTGCAAGCCCTTTATTCCTAAACTCCCTACCTTATCAGCACTACTCTATGAGCTGCTCCAAAAATGTGACCTACACTGTTACTGATCTTCAAAGACAAGCATTCCACAGTATCAAAATTGCATTAACATCTACTCCTTTGCTGCATTACTGTGTTTATGATGGTAATGCTCAATTTATCATCCAAACAGAGGCCAGTACTATGGCAGTAGGTACAGTTTTGTATAAAAAATTTGGTGACAATAATTGGATAATTGCTTATAATAGCGGTGTCTTAACTGATGCTGTAGCTCGCTACAGTACTACTGAAAGAGAATGTCTTGCAATTGTTTACAGTTTTGGAAAGTATCAACATTATGTTTACGGACAATGTTTCATAGTGTGTACTGACCATAAACCTTTACAATGGTTAAAAGATGAGAAACATAGGAACACTAGACTGCAACACTTTGCAATTAGCTTGCAAGACTATGACTATAAGGTAGAGTAAATCAAAGAAAAGGATAATCCCTGCGCAGAGTTCTTGTCTCGCAAAGATCTTCGTGAACCGGCTCCTATCCCTCTGACTGGACAACTCGCTTCTGAAATCTTTCGATCTGATTTTCATTCTTCTAAAAACTCTCAAACTCCTTCTAATGAAATCTGTTTGTTATCCACAGTGATAGACACCATTTTCCCTACAGCTACTGAGTCAGATATTTCTCTCATAGATGCGGTTACCCGTGCTGTTGCAAAGACCTCTGAAAATCTTCAAAATACTGTATACAACCCTCAAACTTTGTTAAAAGATGATCTCCAGTTGCCAGGAGTAGAACCACCTTCTATTGCTTCACAAGCTGAGATCACTTGACTTCAAAATGAGGATCCTGTTTTAATCAAAATTATCAGTGCCCTCACTGCTGATAATCCTCTTAAGTCTCCTACCTGTTTTTTCCTCGAAGATGGTATACTCTACCAAAAGTTTAAGAACCGAAACAACTTGTAGTTCCAACAAAACTTGTTGCTACCATTCTTCATCAATTCCACACTTTGCAAAGATTATGAACTACCAAGGGCACAATTGTACTCTTGATGCCATAAAGCTTTGCTTCTGGTGGCCCAGAATGGAAGACGTCATGAGAACTTGGATTAAAACCTGCAAAATCTGTCAGCTAACCACAGCTAAACTGCCTACTCCTGGACCTCTGATTCCTATTAAGCAGACATACCCATCTGAGATTGTCGCCACTGATATTGTCAATATTTCTCCTGTAGGTGATCACAGATCTTATGTCATTGTTTTCCCAGACTACTTCACCAAGTCAGTAAGCACTCACCTGATCCCTGATCAGAAGACCACTACTATAGTGGAATGTTTTGTTAACAATGTTGTCCTGCAACACAGAACTCCTCAATTTCTACTCTCTGATCAAGGTAGCTGTTTACCTCAAAACTTATGCAAGACCTTTGTGAGCTACTCAAAATTAGGGAGGTTCAAATTACTGCTTATCATCCTCAGTTCAATGGAATGGTTGAGAAATTCAATCAAACATTAATTTCTCAACTAAAAAATTATACCGTGGAAGTCCCCAATAATTGGGAACATTACCTACCCTATGCAGTCTTCGCATATAATGCTACTCCTCAGACTGCTACACGTCATTCTCCTTTGGAGAAGTCATGAGGATCGAATCACTTTTGATTATAAGTGCCTGAAACGTCTGGCATTATCTCTGAACTATGATGCATATTAACACACACCCATTACATCTCATCTAAATCTTTATTAAAATGTTAGCAAAAACCTTGAAAGAGCTCTAACCCCCAGCAAATCCTATTATGATAAGAAAGTCAAACATCGCAAGATCACCATAAATGATCTTGTGTTACTGGTTAACTCTAAGAAAGGTAATAAGATACAACCCGACTACATGGGACCCTATATTATTACTGATATCTCTGCTCTTGAGCATAATGTTGTCACTATTGATGCATTAGATTCTCTTGGTAGGCCTCAAATTGTGTCCATGTCTCGCCTTAAAAATTATATTCCACAATCTGCTGGGGACATTTTTTTAGCTAAAGCCTGTGGTCCCCCACAGCCACCTGCCACCACTAAATAATTAAGTTAACTTTGTCACATATCTGTATTCATTTCTGTATATATCTATTTTTGATAAAATTACCAAAAGCTCTAAAATTTTCTTATCTTGGCACTTCACTTCTGCATTTTATTGTGTTTATGCATATAGTCCCCCCAACAACCAAAATTATTTGGCTCAGACTACTTCCTCAAAGTGTCCTGTTTCAAAGTTCTGCTTTTCCACCACCCCCTCCTAAACTGTCTAGAAATCAATGTAGGCATCTTCTTGCTACTCACCTGGTGACGCCAAGTCATTGAACGAGTACCCTAAGCTTCTCGACAATCCCATTGATCTGCAAACAGCTGTAGCCACAGCTTTGTGATCCAGCACTGCTGCCAATTTTCATTATGCTCTGGGTGCACCTATGTCCATTTAGTATCTCAAACAGGTCTTCCACAACCATGTTGCTGATTCTATTTTCACTTCTAACTCGATACCTTGCGAAGCTGATCCCTTCACCAACTGCATGGCATTGGATCAACCCAAGTCGGATCAACCTAATCAACCCAAGGGCAACCATTACAAGAAGGGTTACCAATATCCACCCCAATCTTACCTTTATTACCTGACATCTGAAAATGTACACCCTCTGAACATCTTATCTATTGACCTTCCCTTACCTGCACTATTGACTTCAACATGTCCATTGAAGGAATACAAAGATGTCGAAGAGACTATTTGTAATGCCATCAGTGGCCTGGATGACGAAATTAGGAAGATTTTCACTCTCCAATGCTGTAAGGATGTGAATGGCAACCCTAAAGATGTTTTGACTAAATTTAAAACTACCTTGCCTCAAATTGAACATAAATTTGGGCATGACATCATATATATGATATCATATACTCATATCTGTAATTGTTTCACTTTACGACCTGTTCTAATATCCACAGCTAGAATGATTGTAGAAAATTTGAACTTGTTACACCAGGATCCCCAGTACACAAGTAACCCTCACTACTACTTCTCTTGGACTTCCAAGCATATATGTGCTTTGCTACACTACCAGGCAAAACTAAGCCTCAAAAATTTGCATCCAGGATGCATCCTGGATGCCTCCAGGTCGCATCTGGAATGGGTCTTTTTCAGCAGCACAAAGAAAACTTTCATCTTTCTTAAAAATTGACATTCATGCAGTAACTGTCAATCATGGTTATATCATAATGTGTAGTGGATACCCACTTTGTTTTAACCTACAGTATGACAACAGTTGACCTTTCATTTATATCTGGTAAATTATGTGTGCTTTCTATAGGGAGGCAAGAAAGAAGCATCAGCAAAATTCTTTGGCTTTGTGTGACACAAGCACATGGCCTGTCAATTTTACTGTCAGTATAGTGTGCTTTTCACATCCTGGGTGTGTCCCAGATGCGTTCCAGATGCATCCTAGATGCGACCGGCAAAGGCAGATAGTTTCGCCTGGTAGCGTACTATACTCAATTCTGATGCCACTTTCTGTTGTCCTTACCTTTAATTTATACTCCAGCTCAACTTCTGATGAGACACAACTTTCAACTCAAATTAAATCTGACACCAAGCCTGCACTGGACTCGAAAGAGCCCCAAGTTGGAGTCATTATGGCTCATACTGACCTTCAGTCTCAATCACTTACTGTTACAGTAGATACACCATCTCATCCTTTAACTGAGGAAGAGATGTGACTCTCTAATCTCACTATCAATCTTGATTAAACTGAGGAACTGCAGATTGAGTCACAAGCTGAGTCTCAAGTTCCCCTATAGTTTCAGTCACTTGAGCTACGGAACCTACCACCATTCCATCTGAGCCACCAACTCAACTACAGGTCGCCGCTCCTCAAGTTTCAACTTCTGTCACCACAACTTGGCCATATTCTCTAATCTCCACATTCCACATCACTACCTGTTCGGCCCCCTCTAGTACCAATGAATACGTCTGCAATTGACCTCGATGAATGTGTATCGCTTGAACTAGGTATGTACTGCATAGCCTTTCAGATTATGCCATGGGCTGGTCTGCCTCTACCACCCTCTAATGTGTCACCCAGTGGACAAGAGCTTAGCCACTTACCAACCCTAGACTACAATTTTCTGTACGAATCTATTCTTGGTTCATTACCTACTGCTACTGATCTAACCACAGTTCAGCCAGGAATGGTTCAAACTAATATTCTTGATTCCCTGGCTGCTCAAACACCTGCTCCCCCTCAACCTTAACCTGTGAGTGCTGGGCCACCAACCTCGAGTTTGCTTCAACCTTCCACTTCTGCAACTCAACAATCTTCACCAGCCAAACCTGGGCAATCTTTTTATATACCTCAGGTTGCTGCAGCCACTTTAGTTGCAAAGCTTTCAACTTCCACTTCTGTTACACCAATTTGTGGTCCTCTGCTCACTCATGAAGACCTTGCTGAGGCCTTAGCTCAGGTCAAAGCAGAAACCAAAACTGTCTGGAATTTCCATATCCTTGAAATATCTGGTAAACCTGTTAGGGATCTCCTTCACTATCTCTAAAGTCAACTAAAGAAACAGAAAATAGAGCCACAGGACAAATCTGGCAAATCTCACAAACCAACTGCAAAGTCTTCTCCTGCTGCTCAAAAAGGTGCCAAGGCTTCAAGGACTAAACCTGCAACTAAGCCTCAGTCCATGCCTGCTCAACAGTATGAACCTCACGATTCTCATTTTATCCCTCAGTGTTTTTCACAACCTCAGGCCTCTGCTAAACCTGTAGTTAAGTCTTAACCACAGAAAAAAATCTGTTCCTAAAGTTCCTATAGAAACTCTTCCATCTCCATTTTCCATTTCTTTTCCACCTGGTTTTGGCATACCCCAACAGCTACTCACAGCTGTTGCACCTGCTTACCAGCCTCACATTCAGCAACAACATCAACCAACTGTTGTTCCTCAGTATCAATTTCCTGCTCAACTTCCTCCTCCTCCAGCGGCTTATGCCTAACCACAGCCTACCATCGTCTATCAGGCACCCCCAGCTGCATATCTTACTTCTTTTCCGACCCTTACTGATCAGTTCAACCAACAGCGCCAGCTAATCGCTGCAGCTGTGGCTCAACCTCCTCCACCTCCTCCACCTATTCTGCAAGCTCCAGTAGTATTGCAATCCACCTCATCTACCACCACTAGTGTGACTACTCAGCTTCCCTCTTCCAGCGTAACTTCAACTGCTTCTGCTACTGCAACAACTTCCACTTCTGTACCTTCCATGTCTGCTTCTATGTCACAAGCTGCTATTTCATCAGCCCCACCAGCTGATAAGCCTGCAAGGTTCTTCAAGCCTAAAACGTTGGCGGACCCTCAAATTTTTGACATTTTGTCTCACCTTGATATCACACTTCTGACTGGAGTTGCTCAAAAGGCTAACAAAGCAGTCCTCATCTTTTATCCGCTGTTTAGGGACACTTACAATGTCAACGTCACTAGCATTACTGATTATGCCATTCCTGACACCCTATTGAAGACTATCCTCTACTGGATACTGATATGGGCTACCGCTTATGGCGCAGCTTCTGCAGTTCAAATAGATACCCTCACCCTCTTCTTGCACAATTGTCGATCATTGTCACATCCAATGCATTACACTACTGCCTATACCTTCTCTGTTGAGATGATTAAGAATATTCTTCAAAACCCACAGAATGTGGGTATTACTAATGCTGACAACCTAAGGAAGTTGGCCGCAGTTTGCGCCAATGCCCATGCTGAACGCCAGATTGATCGCCGTATCCTCAGCCAGTTCTATGTACCTTCTGTTTCTGATCTACCTCATATGCCACTACCCCACAATTCTGCACCTCCTGATTACCCTCACATTGTAAATGATGCCAACATTCTACTTGACGATACTCAACCACTTCACCAATCACATCCATATTCTAGTTCCCACACTGCTCATCATTAGATCAGCAGTTAATCACAACTGTTGATATTTTTAGTTCTTCTGCATTTGTTCTGTTTTAATTTCTCTGCTCAAAACGATAATCTTGATGCCCTGTTCAACTTTCATTTTTAGAGCTTTTGTACAGTTTTCGGCCCAGCCCTGTAAAATTTGCTCTATGTGCACATTTTTCTTTGTGATGACCAAATTCACACAACTGGTTTGCATTGCCATACATTGCCTAGTCAAAGTAAGTATCTATAAGTTTCCCCTTCTTGCCATTTTGGATCTTGTTACATCTTGTCCTCATTTATCCACAAGTGAGGAGAGGAAAATTCTCCCACTACAACAACTCTAACACCCCTTGTAGTTTGATCGCTTAAGGTGATCTGCTGCAAGGGGAGAGGGGTGTTGTAGTGGCATTTTCCAGTTTTCCACAACCATTTTAATGTCACTTTAAATTCTCTTAATCTTCACAACCAAAGATGAGCATGTCCTCACCAAGCCACCTTAATTCAAACTGGGTGAGGCAATTACTTTAGTCATTGTGTCATGTGCAGGAATTTAGTCAGTGAAATTATTATGCATTTTTATACTTTCCACTTCTGGTTGTCTCTCTCCCAATAAAACTCATCGCGCAAATTATTCATCACCACTTATTTAATATTTTAAATTGGGAAATCGAAGATTTCTCAATTTAGAATATTTCGATTGTCATTTATTTTTCAAGCATTCCCAATTTTTCCGAAGAGGCATACGTGCCCCGGCCCCATGCAAGTCATAATATTAATTTTTTTTTTGAAAAACAATTTATCATGATACGAGAACACATCAATAATACAATACGAGATTATAGGTGAGAAAAGTTTTTTTTCATAAACTTTACATATATTATATAACACCAAAACTTTTGAAATTGGATATTCGCCAAATTTGTTACCCAAGTGTCTTCAAAACAGAAACATACGATTCTGAATACAAATTTAAATTATACAATGAACTCATTTGAAAAAAAACATAATTCTAAATGGAGGAAATAAACTTACCAAAAGATGCATAAAAGAAAACACCAAAAACGACTTGCTAGGAAACTAGCAAAAAAAGTTTATCCTGAAAGTAGTAAAAGGATAATCATAACTGATTAAATAATGAGAAAAAAGAGAGAAATTATTACAAACACATTCAATATTTGGAGTAAGTGGCCTACATAATTAGTGTTATCTTATACCTGCTTTTCTTACAAATTTTATTTTTCAGAAAAAACGATTCAAAAGTTTTGTTTTCTAAAATTTCAGATTGCCTCATAATCAATACTTGAAAATTTTTCCTAAAAATTTCCCATGGATCTTTCAAATCATTTGTCTTTTCATAAAACATTCTTGACTGCCAAACACTTTTTTGAGAAGTACAAATGATCAGATTTAACACCGCAATTTTCTCATGACTTGCATACCTAGGCTTTACACCAAAAATGAAATTCTCAATATTCATATTTAAATCCTTGTCTATGCCCTTCGAGGCTATAACAATTTTGATCCAAAAATCTGTAATTCTAGGACAGAGGGCAAAAACATGATAAACATCTTCCCTTTCAGATCTGCCTTCATGTAAAAAAACTTACAACTTGCATCGAAGTTTGGATCCAAGTGATTTATTTTTGATCTGGTCAACAGAAACCTGTGAATAATTGAAAATCTAATGTTTCTCCCATATCCATCTAAAAATTTAACTGGACTACAAGTTGATAACTCTAGAATTGTTTTCCTAGTTAATCCAATTTTATGTTCCCAATATTCAGTGATTTTTGGTTGGCACTTTTGTACAATTATGTCTAGGATTATAAGATAAAATACTTTTGTAGAAACATGATCCAAATGAAGAGATCTCCCTCCTACTTAACTACATTATTATTTAGGAACTGGAACTTAGTATCTATCTCTGCAGTTCTGATCCTCTTATATAACTCAGGGACTTGCATTCTTGCCAACTGTCTTTTTGACTTACTTTTTACTTTATCTGAAAAGAAAAAACTAATATCAAGATTCCTTTTTCCATCTTTATCAGAAGCATCAAATTCATTGCTTCAATTTTTGAAATGACATCAACCATACCTATACCTCCTGCATTGGGGGGGGGGTGATTTTAGCTTCTCAGTTGCTACTAGATTCCTATTAGATCTATTTGATCAGATAAACTTTGTAGCAAATTTTTCAATGTATTTAACAAAATCCATCCTTATATCACAAAACAAGGCTGAATACCATAGTTTAGACAAAAAATATGTATCAATAATTTTAGCTCAGGCATAATATGAAATTGTACTTGATGCTAGGTTCCCTTTAAATTCACTGATTTCTTCTTTCAATGCTTTAACATTTTCATCTTGTTCAGCTCCCTGCTTATTGAAGTAGATTCCATAGATTCTCATCTTTTCAACAAGGAAGTCTCTATATTCATGTGGAATATTTTCTTTCATGTCACCAATTCAAAGAATTTTAGTCTTTTCTTTTTTCAAAGTAGCCCCAGAGGCTTTTCTGAACATTTCATACACATCAAAAATTTTTCTGACTGATTCATAATCTTTCAAGCTAAAATTTGTATCATCAGCTAACAATTTGTCTTGAATTCTTTCCCTAGAACTTTTAATCCTCTTATTAGACTATTTTTCCTTATGTGATTGCATACTGTCTCTGATACAAGCACATAAATCAAAGGTGATAAAGGGCAGCCTTGCCTTATTCCTCTGCTTACATTAAGTGGAAAAGTTTCATAGCCATTGACCAATAATGATGATTGCAATTTCCCTAAATTATAAATTATTTTTATCCATTGTATGAATTCTGGATCAATGTTGAAGAAAACTAGAGTATCAAAGATATAGTCTCATTCAACAATGTCAAAAGCTGACATGTGATCTACCGATAAAATTAAAGATTTTTTCTTCTGTTTCCTTTTCATAATGAATCAAATTATAGATAGACAACAATCCATCTCTGATATTTCTTCCTTTTACTGCACATGTCTGGTTTTCATGTACAATGTCAGGCATGATACTTTTCATTCTATTAACCAAGATTTTTGATAAAATTTTATAATCAACATTTAACATTGTTATTGGTCACCAACTACTTCTTTCAGACTTATCATGTTCTCCTTTATATATCTGAGATAAAATACCATGATACATCGTATTAGTCATTTTACCTGAATCATATATAATAGAGAATAATTTCTTCAATATAGGTACCAAAGAATCAATAAACTTTTGATACACTCAATAGGAATTCCATCACTTCCAGATTTTCCTTTCTTGAATGAGAAAATTGCCTTTCTAATTTCTTCTTCTGAAAATTCTTCTCTGAGTAACTTGTTTTGATCATCAGAAACCATTTTGGTCGATTTTCCTTCCAAGAAAATTTGTTTGTGTTCTCTACTTGTGCTAACTGTTTTGAAAAGCTTCTCATATTGTCTTCTATACTCTTCTAAAACTTCTAATTGATCGTCTAATATATTACCACACTCTGTTTTGAATGAAGTTATTATTCTATTCTCAGCAGACTTTTTTTGCAAAACTTTTGCAGTTGCAAGTGAACATCTATCAGCAAGAATGTCTTGGTAATGAGTTCTACTCAGCTTTTCATTAATTAGACCCTTGATCACTATTTTATACTCATTCTTAACTTCTCTATATTCTTTTCTTAATCCCAGATCCTGATTATTACATTTCAGTTTTTCTCTTATCTCATTCATTTTGTTTTCACAATTCTTCCTTATTCTAAAATTCTTCTTATCAATTTTCTTTTTGAGATATATAAAATCTTGCTTTATGTCTACTTTGAAACTTTCCCATTTATTAATTAACGATTTGCCTGAAGTGTCCATAAGATCTTCAAAATTTTTCTCGAAAGAATTTCTAACTTCTTTTATGATGCCATTTTCTTTTGTACTAAGATAACTACTATTCATTTTCCAAAAAGAAGGCCCAAATGTAACTAGCAAAAAATTTAATTTGATAGTTACCATAAAGAGCTTGTGGTCACTTATTCCTAAATCAGATACTCTGTAGTTCTTGAAAGAGTCAGACAAAAATTCTTGTCGTGTAAATTCTATCAATTCTTGAAGCAGACTTATGAGCATTGGAAATATGTGTAAAAATTTTCAGCTTTGGATGGTTTAGTCGAAAAATATCATACAATCCCAGCTTACTTTTCACAGCCTCGAACTCTTCTTTTCCTTTTTCTTCTTTGAATCTGAATGAATCTCTGTCAAGAAAACCACACTCTGTAAAATTGAAGTCACCTAGGATGATTGCCTCATCGTGATGCCTAAAGGAATCATTAATTTTTTTGTAAAGACTGTCATAAAAATTTGCTCTGTCAGCTTCTTTTGCAGGAGCATAGATTACCATAATATAAAACTTTTTCTTTTCCAGTTCTGCAAGATATGCTAGTACCCTGCCCTCCATTTCAAAAACTTTTCTCTTCAATTTTAGTCTACAAGTATGGTTAACTAACAAAGCTATACCAGTACAGTTTGTGTCAGCAGAAGAAAGTTCAGAAGCAAAATATTTCTCAAAAGTACAATTAAAGAGGAATGAATCTTTTTTAGTTTTAAAATGTGTTTCCTGTAAAGCTAGAATATCTATATCTTTTGTTTGCTCATAAATTTTGCTCAGTTTCAAATCATTCCTCAATAACCCTGCACAGTTCAGAGTTGCTACTCTGAGCATATTCCCTTGCCTAGCAGTTGTTGGAAAAAAAATGAAAAAGCTAAGTCAAAGAGTTCAAATCAATGCAGGGTTAGAAAATTCTGACCAGAATGCTTAGATTGTAGGCCGCTTACTATCATTTACATCAGGTGATAAAACTTCTGGGCCCCTTTTAACTTGCCCATTCAAAAAACGAGTTGATGGCTCTGCTCCTTTTTGAAAATCAACATTCGATCGCATCTTGTCCTGTAACTTCATCAAAATTTTGCCGAAATTGTTTGCTCCACAATTATTGCCATTTTTAATATGAGGATCCTCCATTCGTATACTGATACCCTAATAAGGATCAAATGGGTTTGTTTCGACTAATTTGTAATCGAGCCTATTAAATAAGGCAGGACGTAAATGCTTTGACTGGGAATATTTATACCAATTTGCCTCATACAATGTCCTAGAAGCAAATTCAGCCCAACGTGTTGTCGGGTTGCTCCAATCAAAGTGTTGGCCAAGTCACTTCGCTATGGCTGCGTTATCACAATTTATAATTTGATTTTCTTTCTCTAGAAGATTCATTGCACTGGCCTTTTAGGCAAATAAATAATGTTCGGTACTCTTATAAGTTTGACCATGGACAGTAAATTTACATGGGACATGGTTCGACAAAATACATTTGTAGGTATAAAATGGTATATAGTCCCATTTTTTCGACATTAATGCGAAATTAAATAGATCGGGGTAATTATTCATCAATGTGTTTTGTTTTTCTATGACATTGATTTTTGAAATTGATAAATCTGAGTTTACACTTGCTACTGATGAACACTCTGAAGGTGTTGGATTATGTACTTGTGTTGTCACAGTAACAGATGTGTAGGATTTGATGTTTGTTGGTGGTTTAGGAAGGTTTTCATAAGTAACGCTGCAATCTTTCCACATATGGCCTGGCTGCATACATTTTCGGCAATAAGTCTCCATGCCATAAAACCAGAGTTGTAATTTAATAGGTTCAATCATCGGTTGAACATGAAACCAAAGAATACCAGGGATTTTAATTTCTGGTGTAATCTCGATTTTAATAGCTCAACCATTTGAATGGATCAATTTGCAATCTTTGATTGGCAAAAATTTTGTATTATTATCATCTGCAATTTAAGGCCAGGGAATTTAATCGTTAGCCAATTTTCTACTTCAGCATGTTTAACATATTCCGGTATAGTATTACCATATAAATGTCCTTAATTTAGAATTTTTGTTATTCGAGCTGGACGTGGCTTGATAACTTCCACTTTCAAGTTGAATATATTATATTTCATCATAATGGCTTGATCTCGCTTCTCTCTTGTCTCGAAATGTGGCTGTTGTCAGCCATTCAATATAACAAACGTTCGATTCAATAATAATTTTTCAAATCGACGTAATTCAAAGTTGATGCCACAAGTAGCTGTTGATCCTTGTGGCAAATAAATAACTTGATCAGCAAATAAATTAAAATTAGCATAATTCCAAGTTGATGCCACCAGTAGCTGTTGATCCTCGTGGCAAATAAGTAACTTGATCAGCTAACAAATTAACGTTTTTCTGATCTTAATATTTTAGGGTAAAAACATAATATTAAGGTCTGAACTTCTTGAAACTCCTGCCTAAAACATTTTTGGACTCAAAATCAAATCTTATTCTGGTTGGATCACCAGATCCAGAGTCTCAAGAAATAAAAATAAGAAAAGAAGTTAAGTATAACATTCAGCGAAACCCAAAATAGTGATGCTCAACACAGCAGTTCTCAAAACAGCGATGTCTGGATACAGTGAAGTCTCAACACAGCGATTCTCAAACAGTGGAGTCTCAATACAGCAATTCTCAAAACAGCAACTCTCAATAGCGAAGTCTCAATACAGCGATTCTCGAAACAGTGACATCTCAAAAGAGCAAAGTCTCAAAACAGATTCTCAAAATTGCGAATTTTCAAAGAATTCATATTTAGAACAGAAACATGTAGATTGGGCGGGGTAGACATTCTGACGCATGGCCTATTTGATCCTCTTTTTCGATCTATAGTCTATTTTTTATAAAATGCTTCCAAATAGAAAAGTGACACAAATCAGTAATGTCGTAAAAATTGTTTACATAGAGGTCCTATTGTAAAATTTTTCACTCAAAACATTGTTAAAGGTTAGGCCAGTATGCTCACAAGTTTTGAGTCCTATATGGTATATTGTTCAGCAGAAAATCGTGAAAATCTGAAATACTACTTGCTTTCCACTTTCATTATTTAGGAGCATTTCAAGAAAAACAGACTATAGTGAATCCTGGTTGTCACACACTTTGGCACCAATCACCAGATTTCTGACATTATGGCGTTATAGCATGTGTTTTCACATTACAGCTTTTTATTCTGCTTTGTTTATTATTAACATATCTACATGCACGTTCTTTGTTTCTTTTTTCCTTGATTCATTGTTTTTGTTCTTTTTGTTTATTTTTTTCAGGTCGTGTACTTTTGTTCTATTTTCTACCTACTTTTTATAACATTATTTTAATTTTCATTTCTTTATTATTTGTTTTGTTCTGCCCTAACTGCTTAATTATTTTATTCATTTCATCTTATTTGCTTATTTCATTTTGATTTATTTATTTCATTAATTTAATTTTTTGCAAGTAAGCTCCATAGAATCCTAATAATTTTTTGTTTTTTCAAACATTGCAAAGTTTTTCGGACAGATATTTTTTTGTGATTTTGGAATGGTCCGTTCGTGAGTACCTGCCGGAACTGCAGTACAAAAGCATGTGAAACATAGATGGCCAAACGCAACTACTAATAACTAGCAGTGTTGCCAGATGATTTCAGTGAAAAACCGCGAAATGACCTGAAAAAAACCGCAGCAAGAAATGTGAAAACCGCCAAAAAACCGCCGCACAAGAAGTGTCAGAAAAGACTGCATTGCAGTTACTAAAGTTGGCTCAACTCTCAATTTGATTGTTAAATCAGTAAGAAACGTGTATTTTTGAGAACAAAATGGAAATAATGAATTTTTTAGTTTAAAAAACCAAAAATGTCTAACCGGAAAAAACCATTCAACCCAAAAACCTAATGCCCGCCAACCAGGTTTTTTTTGTGCCAAAACATGGCTTTTTGCACAAAACAATTGGAATGGCACAAAAAAATTTTGGGCGCTTGTGCCGATTGGCCCAAAAAAATTTCGGCTGGTCAAACATCAACTTTCCTTGATTTTTAGACATTTTAGGGGCTGAAAATGTAAAAAAAATTTTGGCGCTTTGCGCCGAGTCAATGAATATAATATTTCCTATTCGCATTTGACGCGAACGCGAACGATTTCTCCTCGAACAGTGTATTAGTATCGTTGCGGCAAACTTTATAGGTGTCAATGACGGATGAATGAAAAGAAAGTCTGAATATTCTGTTAATCCTGTCAGATTCGGATTTGAAACTGAAATTCTTACTTATTTTGTGTTTGATTCACCGTTTTTTTTCCTCGAAGATTTTTTCCACATGAGAAACGGACCCAAAATTTTTTTCCTCGTTTTCCAAAAATTTTCCACATTTTTAAAAACGTTTATAAGGTGCCCACGGATGCTTTTTTATGCATTTTAGGAGCATATCTCAAGCATTTTGATGCTTTTGGATTCAGAAACCTGCAAAAAATTGAGAAAATTCTGATTATATTAGTCAAAATGAGCTGATGAAGAATATATTGGTGTTCTACAAGAGCAGAGAAAGCATTTTAACGACAGAGTTGTCATGAATTTATCCTTTATTAATATTTCTGTGGTTCTAATTAGGATTATCCAATTTTATTTTATTTTAGTTCCGGCGCGCAGCGCCAGAAAATTTTTTGGATTTTCACTTCCTAAAACGCTGGAAATTGAACCTTCACAACGTTGGGAAAGAAATTAAAATCCGACTGATGAAATATAATTTGTTTCCCATTCCGGGGCTGCGCCGGAAAAACTTTTCAGTTTTTATGCTCTAAAACGCTGGAAAATAAATCTCTCCAATGGATATTCGTGAATTCATGAATAGAAGTTCTAAAATCACAGTCTAGAATGATGTCTTCAATTTCCATATGTTGGAAAAATTCCAAGCATTGTGCCATTGACACAAATTTTTTGGCCTGATGTGCCAATAAAAACCACGAAAAAAACCTCCAAACAGTCAGCCCGCCGCAAAAACCGCCAGAGAGGTCTGGAAACCGCGAAAATGGCGGGAAATAGCCGCATCTGGCAACACTGATAACTAGCAAAAACGATTTTAATTGAGCTAATATGGATATTTATTACAAAAATGCCGAGCACTTTTTTCTAATGCATAGAACTTTTTTCGCTGTATTGAGATTCTCTGTATTGAGAACTTCTGTTTTATCTCATTATTTGGAGTTTCGCTGTTGTGGATTTCGCTGTATAGGGGACATACCGTTTGGGTTGGTCAAATGCAGAGACGGTAGAACGTTTTTCACTACTTAGGTACGTATTCACATGATTCCGAAATTGCACTTGGAGAAGGCACGTTCGAAAGCTAAACACGTACTTATAAGATAATCTTTATCGAAATGTGCATTAACGTTATAAACGATTTACAAACCCAATAAAGAAAAAATACGACACACGTCCGGAAAAAATGGTATAAAAATACAAAGTGAATCATAAATAAATATATAGTCGAATAATTCGGAAATACTATTCAATCTTCGTTAAGTGAAGTTAGTAAAGTTGATGTTCGTTGACATTTTTTGAACTCTCTGAAAAGCTCAATGTCATTTCACAAAAACTGACTGTAAAAAAATTCGACCATAACCAAAAGCTTACAGACGGAAAAAAAATTAAGACAAATTTCATTCAATATAAAATAAAACTCATTATGCATTTAACATTGAAGAACTTGCAGCATTCAAAATTTCGCTTATAAATGAACCGAAAGAGATTCCAGATATTTTCCTCGAAACGAAATTTACATTCGAGCGCAGAAAATTTCTTGCGCGTGAGTGAAAATTTTCAACGTCGAAGTTATAATAGAGAGAAAATAGTAGAATGAAATAATGACAGTCTGATCAACAATAACAACAGAAGAACGAACAGCTCTGAAGAAATATCATCACTATTGATAAAATTCAATTATTCGATTTCTTCGCGGATGCAAGATAATAGTTCTCATCCTATATGTTTCGAGATATGATAATGCATTGATTGCCTCACCGAATTTCAGATAGGCATGTCTATTTTATCCCCTTACGTAAAAATTGTTAACCGTATTATAAATTGCAATTTTATTAAATTGTGCAATTAATTTAATCATTTCCATCTCATTTGATACTGAAGTAACTAAACATAAAGCGATCAGGATAAATCAATCGAGCAAACGTGAGATAGCTCGACTATGGTTATGTGGTTTTATAGAAAGTAACGAAAATATGATGGAGTACCTACTTGCTTTCCACTTTTATGATCCTCAAGTATGTTAAGAACACCAGACTGTAATTGATGGAAATAAAATGCGATTTTCAACCTCTATTTCACATCTGTCAACGGGATTCATACAGATTCTATAAAACCAAATCTCATGTCTTTCCCAGGTTTCTTGAGGATAAATTCTTAGATTTTTTTCTGGACAAAATTGTAAAATAATGTATGTATCTTTGGACCAAAAACTCAATCTAGCATAGGTGCTAATTGTTCATTTCAAACCAATACCTGGAGCGACAATCAGAGCACTGATAAGTTTTTAGTTTATCGAGTCCCATTAAATTTTACTCATGAAAATTTAAATTCTGGAAATTCACACTTCCCACTTCAGGTGTGAAAAGCCTATACTTGAACGCTATAGTCCAGACAACCCCATGGGGAGGGGTATGAGGGGGCATTACTCCTATAATGGGGAGGGGTATGATGGGGATTACCCCTATAATTCGATGAATTTATTTTTAACTTATTTTGACTATCAAAACACCCGACTAAAATTCGGTGGAACAATCGACTCTGTGGAAAGATATTTAGTGGGAAAATCGGATCAAAACTTGGTGCGCAAAATTTTTGCGAACCTTCCACCAGAAATCGGCAATTTGCGTTCTATTCTGAATGTTGAAAAATTTGTTGATCGTTACGAACACAATAAATTAAAATTGCATTTCGTTGCGTAATTTTCACTCTCACGTTTTAAAAAGACGTTGGCGTCGCGTTTGGCGTACTTTGTCGACTTCCGTTCTGACTTCCGGCTATACCGCCCTGGCGGATTATTTGATGCTGCGACGACGGCGGCGGTTGCTGTTGAGGAGGCGGCGGCGCCGATCCACCGCCCAACATATTAGCCGGCGAAGAGACCAACTGTGGATGCATCATGAGGCTGGGCGTCGTCGTACGACCAATTGGTGTGTTCGGACCGCTGACGCTTGCGCTGTGGTGTTGCAAATGGGCCGGCGGACCGCCTGGCCAAACCATGCTCGGATCGAACGAACCTCAAAAAATGAAATATTTGAGAATGAATTTTTTTGTGTCTTGAACATATTTCAAAGAAAGTTTTCAAATACGACGGAGAACATTCGAAACTTTTATTTGAATAACAGAAAAATTGTTGGAATCAGTCGAAAAAAATTCCAAAGAGCTAATTCTTGGCAATAAAAATGCGTTTTCAGTGCTACGGACGTCGCTTTTTTGTAAGCCTGTTTCGTTAACCGTGGGAATGACTCAGAACTTGTTTAAAGCGAGAAAGTTATTTAGATCGGAGTCCCCTTATTTATATTTTCCGAGGAACTCTGATTGAACGGCCGTTTGAATCTTCTAATGATACAATTTTCGCTGTATTCATTTGAACATAATAAAAATGGTTCATTTATGACTGATTTTCCTTCGAATTCTTACATAATAGAAAAATTTGACGACTATTCATTTAACTCGCAATAATGTTCACCACGTTTGAGATTTATTGACAGTAAACTTATTTTTAAAATTCCTCCCAGGTGATTTTCGATATCCTTCAATTTGACGGAGGTGAATCTCGACACAGGCTCTCACTTGAATAAGATCAATAAATTTTATGAATGCATGATATCGGACAACTTCATAGGGAGGGGTATGAGGGAGGTATTACCCCTACCTAAAGTCCTGAAAATTCATCAATGGGTGCCTAATTTTGAGGCAAAATGAAGTGTTAAGTGGACATTTAGCTACACTACCTCCGCAAATTTTTAAATTTGATCCTACCTGAAAAATCTGACCTTGGGGACCTCTGCATGATATGTACATAATTCTGATAATGACGAATCGTGGAAAAGTTTGCATTTTCTCTGGCTTTTTAAAATAAACCTTTGAAATAATGAAAAAACATACGATCGGGCTGTAAGTGAGGTGGCATCATAGCATTTGAAAGCATTCCGACGCTAGTCACCGGCGAACTCATAGTCATTTGGGCGTTGGCGGCCGCAGGGTCGTATTGAGTATTTTCCAATCGTTGAATATAACGTTCGTCTTCGTCGCCGTATTCGCCGCCCATTAACGACGGTTCCAAGACGACCATAACGTCCTGAAAGATATAAGAAATGACTTTATCACCAACAAAATCTATCGTTTTCTTACCTTAGAATTCAAATGATCAGGAACTGGAGAATCATGACTTTCCAACCATACCTGTAAGACCTCCGACCAGTTGGGGAGGGGGGTAAATCCGAAATTTGGGGGGGGGTAGGAAAAAGTCGAAATTTTTTCCAAAAAAGGCCAAAAAACATACACTTTTTGGCAAATTTTTTTAATTTTTTCCCAACTGGGGGGGTTGGGGGGGAAATGATTTTGGGTACTGGGTTGGCCAAATTGGGGGGGGGGTCCCATCAACCCGCCCCCCAAGTACAGGTATGTTTCCAACTTCTTAAAACTTCTTTAACACTTAGAACTTTATTTTTACTGATATAAATGGAGTAGAACCCGATGACGACGAGTAACTAAAAAAGAGGATTGAAAAAACTGACAAACAGCTCTTATACATTAATTCTATCAGCGTTTATCAAACAGGATTTACACTTTCGTAAACGGCTTCACTAAACGAGTGAGTGTATAAAGTCAGTCGTTGAATACTAATTAAGAGAACTAGCTATGTCAATGGTAAAAAGGACCGAAAGGGATAAATTCATTTTTCAATAAATGATCAGAGCCGAATTAAAAATATCGTAAGAATTTGATGACCCGGAAACGATTACTTTTGGTTCTGCTTTTGTGTGTTTCAACAGAAAGAAAATGGTGGTGGTGATGGACATAACCGCAGGCTGTATAATCCACAGGGTTTTTGTCTATAAAATTATGGAGTATTTATGTATATTTTTAATAAATAAGTAAAAAAATGAAAATAAAAAACGCTTCATTTCAAACCATTTTCTAGAATGGGAATCGCAGCAGTGTTAACTCTTCAGCCTCTCCAGTGCATCCTTTTCATAAAAATTCAAATTCGTAAAGTTCAGACGTCCCACTTCAATTTTAATTTTAAAGATGACACCTTGTCGTCAGACAAAGCTAGAATAATAAATTCTGGCAAATTATAAAATTTAGCCGCACACTAGATATTCATCAAATTTCATCAATTTATTGACGCTTAGCTAACAGCGTACCACCAAGAACACTTAGTTTATTCCATAACGATTCATCATGTCTATGATTGATCTTTGATTCGAGAAAGCTGAAGGTCGGTCAGTACGTTTTTTTTCAATAAACATGCTAGATGGAGAGCCCTCACGATTAGAAACTTTCCTGATCTGATTCAATAGCTTATAACAATATTCACAATTTCGAATTTTTTTAACTAAGTTTTCGTACCTTATTTAATTGGTTTTTTGCTTTGGTTGGTTTGATTGCCTAATTTCAACATTTTGATCGCCTAATTTTTGCTGTTCCACTTCATGTATACCGAAAACGGTTGATTCCCTGCTAATAATTTTGATTTTTTCGCTGGTTGACAACAGTATAACTGAAGACAAATGGGAAGAAATATCTACTAGCGGATTTAGGATAAAAATTCTCCAGGATTATCAGTGTAATATAAACGAGCCAGAAAATAAACTTTTCACACATATAATAAAAACGCTGATGACCGACAACTCAGATTTGAATCATAATACACTGGAATGAAAAACAATGGGAGTGTTCCAAAGAATATGCTATTAGGTTCTGAGCAATGCACTGTTTTTAGCGCCGCGCTAATGAATTTGGGCCTGCGCCAAGTGCGGATATAGGGGGGCGGCCGCCCCCCGAAACTTTTGAAATACGATTTTTTTCTGTATACCCATAAGCAAATTTGAAAAATTTTTGAATTTTTTTTTTGAAAAATACTAAATTTTGAGCCAGAAAGATGTAGGACGTCGACAAATGTCGGAAAACAACGTTTTTATCACAGTAGGCATGTTTTTTGAGGCAAAAAACAATTTTGCAAAACCGCTCCCCCCCCCCCCCCGAAAAAAATTTCTGGATCCGCCATTGGACCGCGATTGATGAATCAAGATTTTCTGATTGGATTTTCGAATTTTGGTTGATTTACTGCCGCTTTTTGGTTTTCTAGTAGATTGATGGCATACAAGTAATGGACAGAGCATCGAGGGCTGGGGAGGAGTCAAGCGACTTTTTTGGGGCCGGGGGTCACCCAAAATTTTAGGGGAGGGGTTTCCTGAAAAAAATCGATTTTTTCAGTAAAAAAGTCCGAAAAACTGTTCGAAAGGTGGTAATTTTGGTCTGAAAAAAACCGTAAAAATATATTCATGACGCGAAGCGTCGAGAAAATTGACATTTTCAACCATTTTCTGTTCAAAAATTGATATTTTTCATCAAAAAATTTATATTTTACAGTATTTTTCCGATCAAATAGAACGGGGGTCTCTATGACTGCTATATGGCTAACCATATGACCGACGATTTCTGGGGGTTTCTATGGTACTTCCTACAATTACATGTATGATTGACGGTACTATCTATCAAGCATTTCGAAATCATCAGTACATCAGCAAATTGTCCGAAAAGAGACGAATATACTTTCCCAATTTATCAAAAAAATAATAAAATTATTTAACTATTCAAATTTTCAACAGTGAAGAAATCTGACCAGTGACATAGATGAAAAGAATTTGAAGACATCCCCAACAATGAAGGACACTAGCATAATAATTATCTTGCACGTCTTTTCTGTAGAATATGTATATTTTGTCGGACTGCATTATTTCAGAATGGAAGTAAATGTTAAAATGATTTTAAGCGTGATAACGGATTTAAAAAATCTATGGACCTTGAATATTTTGAGACTGTCTTTCAAGTTACGGAAGAAAAACTCATACACTAGCCTTAGTTCTTCGTGTAGTAACCGAAAAATTTCCTTTCTGATTTTTATGTGACTGATTTCGAAAAGCATCGACATATTTTTCGACTTCGCTCCAAATCCCCTGACTTTGTCAGTTTTCCCAGAAAAAGAAAACATATCGCGAATTACCAAGTTTTTCTAATTTCCCAGGTTGTGTTCTTGGACATATTCTTCATGTAAAATTACCAATTTTCTGATTTTTTTATAATTTCAAGACGCTCATTGTCTCTATAATTGTAATTTACGTACCAATTTCTTTGTCGATCTTCAGTATAATACCCAGTACTCAATCAGAACAGCATTCACGATCAGTCGGAAATAAAATTATTATCCTATCGAATCGAGAGTTCTGGCGAGAAAATGTGACCTGGACGCATGTATCGCACTGTTGCACTGATATGAGTAAACGGGAAGTAGTTTTTAGGGATGTATGGGGTATAGGAACCCGATATTAACAAAATTTTAGACCCGGAACCAAATAAATTGTTACAATTCTAATCAGGGTCTGGTCTATACAAAGTCCTTTAGCTGAAAACACGTTACAGAACGTGATGACAGACTAGTTAACTATTGAAATATGAAAAGTAACAAATCAACACTTTATTGCTTAGATTATCTGCGAGACTTACTTAGATTTAAAATCTACAGCAATCAAGCTATATTTAACGAATAACAGCTTTTTAATCGTTCTTCCTTCTAGATGTCGTCTTTTCAATCTAGATGTTTATCAATAATATTTGTCCAAATATCAAAAATGAATTATAGAGGTGCTTAGTCAGTATATAATATTTCATGAATCACGAAAGATTATAAATATTAATGACGCGAATCCATTCATTGTGTCTCAACCAAAAACCATACGATTGAAGAAAGATCTCTCACACCCGTTTGAATCAGTGTTTTTTGTGCACGGATAATTGTGCCAATTAGCACAGGAGACCAAAAATGTGTGCCAATGGCACAAAAAAAAATTTCTGCTAGAAACATACTGAAAACTGCAAAAAGGGTTCACACCAAAAGTTTGACAAAAATATACGTATTTAAAGCTACGTTTAGCGCATTAATTTATGTTAAGATCACGTCCAACCTATTTTTCAACCAACCACGTCAATTAGATGAGGAAAAACTGAGCAAGAAAACGGTTTACGACTCAAAAAATGAAATACTGCGAAAATTTAAATAACTCTGTAGCATTGTTAAGGAAGTTCATATTTTAATTCAACTTTCATCTACGAATATCTTTCTATTAGCGATGCAAGGATTCTGGAGGAAATTAAGTCGAAAATTATGCAAATTTTTAGTTGAAACCAGGGCCGTGCGCAAGGGGGGGCGGGGGGCGGGGGCAGATGCCCCCCTCCCCCGTTGAGGCAGCATGCATACAGTATCGCGTAAAATCAACATTTTCTGGGGCCGTATTCATAAAGGAGGCTAAAGTCTAAAGTCTATAGACCGGTCTACATTTAGACCGGGCTAAAGTCTGTATTCATAAAAGATTTTTTTGACTGTCTAAATGCACACCGGTCTATAGACTTTAGCCCGTTAGAAAAAGACTTGTAGAAACTGTGATATTACTAATAGAATCTATAAATAATTAAGATAGAACTTCTTGAGAGATGTTTTTGGGTTGGTCTCGGGGAGATCTACAGAACGATGCCCAGTCTGCCGCATTTTGGAACAAAAAACTCAAATGCCCAGAAAGGAAGTTTCCCAAACCATTAATTTTAATAAGAGAAAAGTGCTTTTATATGCCTTTCACATCTATAAATGAAGCATAGAAGTAAAAAATACTCCAAAATATTATGTTGATCATTGAACAAAGGGCATAAGATTTGCCATGCCTCACTTGCAAATTTGAATAAATTAAGTTAAAATAGCTTTCACCATGTGCAAAAAACACAAAAACTAATAACGATGAATACATCTTGACAAACCAAATCTCAGCATGAGTTTCTATCAGACAAAGCTAAGGGATTCCGTACATCTCGGAAAACTCCTTCCCGCCTCAATGCCCTTTGATATTCAACACCCAAAATTTCGAAAAAGCAACCACTTCAATGAAAAATTTTGGTCTAAATACATTTAGCCCGCTAGGGAGGCAGGCTAAATTTTTAGTCTAGAAGTCGACCGATTTAGACCGACTTTTAGACTTTAGACCTTTTATGAATAGGTACCATTTTTTCTCGATTTCGGTCTATAGACTTTAGCCTTTTTATGAGTACGGCCCATGGGGCTATTCAGTAAGAAAATTTAGTCCGCCCCCTCATGAAAAAATCCTGCGCAACCCTGATTGAAACATTGTACTAGCAAAATCGACTTTTATATTTGAATCAATTAAATACAAAAAACAAGGACTTCAGTTTCAAATCAAAATCCCTGAATGAAAAGAGAAAATTAAGAATTTCTATTAATTTATCAGTCACTACAGCCTACAAAATTTGCTGCGATGACAAAAATACACTATTCGAAGAAAATTCGTTCACGTTCGGGCCAAATACAGGTAGGTAATATTATATTTATTGACTCGGCGCGAAGCGCCGAAAAAATTTCCGCTTTCAGCCCCTAAAATGTCTAAAAATCAAGCAAATTTAGTGTTGGGCCAGTCGAAAATTTTGTGACAATTGGCACAAATGCTCAAAATTTTTTTGTCATCCCTGTCATTTTTGTGTCATCAATTTTTTGTGCCAAAAACCATGTTTTGGCACAAAAAACCCTCGTTTGAATGATGTTACACATATTAACGTGTGGAAAAATATAACGCACCCGAACCCGAAATTTATTCATAAAATTTTAGGCCCGGACCAGGGGCCGTATTCATAAAGGAGGCTAAAGTCTAAAGTCTATAGACCGAGCTAATGTCTATAGACCAGTCTACATTTAGACCGGGCTAAAGTCTGTATTCATAAAAGATTTTTTGGCTGCCTAATGTAGACCGATCTATAGACTTTAGCCCGTCAGAAAAAGACTAGTAGAAACTGTGATATTACTAATAGAATCGAATATTAGTAGCCATAACTCTATAAATAATTGAGATAGAACTTTTTGAAAGACCTTTTTGGGTTGGTCCCAGGGAGATCTACAAATCGATGTCTAGTTTACCGCATTCTGGAACAAAAAACTCAAACGCTCAGAAAAAAGGTTTCCCATACCGTAAATTTAAATACAAAACGTTTAGATATGCCATGAGAGAAAATACTGATTCCTGATTGCTCGATCGAATATTTTATCGTCATTATATCTTCCAAAAACTATCAATGAAGAGAGAAAGTAAGATAAGTTTACATGCCTTTAAAATCTATAAATAAAGCATAAAAGTAAAAAATACTCCAAAATATTGTGTCGATCATTGAACAAAGGGCATAAGCGTCGCCATTCCTCAGCCCCAAGTTTGGATAAATTAAGGTAAAAATAGTTTCGATCAGGTGTAAAAAACACAAAAATTAACGGACAGTCATAAATCTCGTTGGTCTCTGATCAGTACAATGAGCGTCAGACCAAGATTTACAGCTGATGAGGAAGCAATAATCGTTGCAATGTAATCATAAAGAAGGGAAACAATAGAACAACGACTATACCTAGAGTAACGAAATCATTTTAAACTTCTATCATTGAAACTCAGCTATTAGAACAGCAGAGTACGCATGTCTGACGAATTCCGTCCTCACATATTTCAAAGTTCTAGAGAAAAACATGAATGCCTACCAGGAAAACCAGCTTTTGAGTGAAATCAGATTCAACTTTTTGAATTTGATCTCCTTTTGGAAAACTGATATACTGTGGCAAATAGCATAAAATCGCAGCAGTAACTTTATGGATAGTTCGACATGCTGTTGGTTGAATTGTCCTACAAGAATAGCACCGTATAGCAATGCAAACTTGCAAAATCGCAGGAATTGCTCAATTTCTCTGAGTCGGACTTTCAATATCTTCACAAATCAATTCAGTAATGTTCAATATATCTTGACGATCAAAACGAAATCTTTGCATTTTTGGTTTAAAAGCTAAGGAATCTCGTTTATCACGAAAAACTCTTTCTCGTCTCAACACCCAAATTTTAAGAAGGCAGCCATTTCAATGAAAAATTTTGGTCTAAATACATTTAGCCCGCTAGGGTAGCACGCTAAATTTTTGGTCTAAAAGTCGACCGATTTAGACCGACTTTTAGACTTTTTATGAATACCGTTTTTCTCGACTTTGATCTATAAACCGGTCTATAGACTTTAGCCTTTTTATGAATACAGGGACCCTAACCCGTTATTCATAAAATTTTAGACCCGGTCAAAGTATACCACCGGCTACATCTCTAGTGGTGATGTCCGTCGACTTTTTTTCCGGTGCAGTAGTATTTTAAAAGTAATATGAATTTGGAAAATTTTCGAAAATGCTTTTTTCCGCGGAATATCACATTCTGGAGTGCAGAATCAACTAAAATCTACAGGTAATAATAATTTCGGAACATACATGCACATGGAGGGCAGGTGGTAAACCTTCCAACCTGATGCCTTGGACACACCCTGGCCCGAAAAAATCTCCGAACACCACCCTGAACTTTTCTGAAGACAGTTTAATTTTGAAGTTATCCAAAGCAAAACTAGATAACGTAGCTTCAAAGTGACTGGTGTTTGTTGTAATCCGAAATCACTTTGGTCAATCCTCCATAATGTTGATAACGACAAATTTGAAGCTATCATCAAAACCTTACTTTGAATATGAATTATATTTTCACTCACATTATTATTCTCATAAAAGAAATGTCTTGAACTGTTTATTTCCACGAAAAATTCACTTTTACGATGCATAGGTAACTAATACACTGTTGATAGGGTTAGTCAAGTCATCTGTGCCAAAATAACTCAGTGCCCGATACGATGGCACCAGTGCCGGTGTCTGGGACATTTTTAACAGGTGACATACGGTATCGTATCATGTCGTATCGTATTACATCATGTACCAATGGGTGGTAAGATTATTCATTTGAACAATGTGCTTTCGAAACCTTTATGATTGATGAATATGAAATGAAATACAAGATTTTGTCGCCTTACTTAATTAAGCTTTTGGATTGATAAACATAATACGATTCAGTGAATAATACGATAGAAAATAATCTAAAAATTTCTATTAGGAAGGATAAAATAACGACTGTTAGCTATGCTGCTAACTGCTAAGACGCTATTGGTCACCCATTGCGTGAAATTGTTCCAGCTTTCATACATTTTGAAACATAGGCAGACCGGAACCAGCAGCGCTGATCAATGACAGACGTCCGCGCTGTTTGAAAAGTCCGAATTTTTGATAACCTGATTTTTGGATTTTGGTTCCCCTGTTTCAGCTCGAAATTGATGTGATTCTGATTGTTTTGCACAAATATGCGAAAATGAACATTTTTTTAGCTAGTTTTATGAGTTTTTAGCTGGTTGACAGCCCTACTCAGCTGATTGGAAACATCAGAACATTGCTCAGGACTGGAACGCATGAAGAATCGCAACCGAAAACCAGATGCTAAGCGTTGAATTTTTCATTAAGCGGAGTCGATATTTTCAGAAGAACATGATTCGTGGCATGCCTAATGAATATCATTTATTTTGACTGTTATTATACTTAGTCAGTAGGCCTAGGTTAGGCTTACACTCAAGCCAGACTGCCCCATGGGGAGGGGTATGAGGGGGTATTACCCCCAGCTAAAGTCTTGAAAATTGAGCACTGGTTGCCTAATTTTTAGACAAAATGAAGTGTTTAGTGGACATTTAGCTTACACTACCTCCAAATATTATCAACTTTACCCCTACCTGAAAAATCTGACCTTGGGAACGTCTGACTCAAGGCACACTTCACACTTTCAAAATTTTAGAACCCGGGTACCCGGTCTTTAGGGTTTCGGGTACCCGAAACCCTAAAGAAACCTATACTATTACTTGTATTTATGTGCAGTTATTTCGGGTACCCGGGTATACCCGGGTTCTATATGCAAGTATTTAAAAAGTCAGTGAATGAACGCATTTCATGAAAATTTTTAGAAAACTCATAAATTTTGAGGCAAGAGCCTTGCAGAGTGCTACTTAACAAAAGTTAGGAAAAACCAGTAACACATTTTCTTCAAATAAATTTTTTTTCAAAAAATTTTTTTTTTTCGTTTGGAGAAAACAAATATTTCAAAATTTCTTACACTTTTAAGCAAATTGTGGTGACCTAATCGCGCATCACAACTATTTCATGAATCCATTTGCAAACTAGATATCCCACTAGGTTCGGGTTAAACCGTCTCTACCGTCATCATCATCGATTTTTATGCCTCTTCAATCTTATACATAATGCATCTCTCCAACTTTTATTTTTTTCTCATACTGTATCGAGTACCAATATTTCCGTTTCGTGCTTCATTGTTAAAACACAGATTTTTTGTTGCTAAAAATACGCTACAGTGACTTTTTGAGAGCCATAAGCAGCCTTGTTAACACTTTGAGCAGGTAAATGCACTGAATTAATAAAGGAAAATACGTTCATTCAGTGTAACTGCACATAAATACAAGTAATAGTATATAAATATTCCGCTTATACAATATCTATGCAACAATACATGGACAATGGGTTCAGCAGGGTGCAAATATAGATTAGGTACAGGCACAGATGAGACATCATCAACAGGTGAGCTAGTTCACCACCAGATCAAAGGTTTAGTTTGATTGAATGACTAGCTAACAGAACGGAAAAATGAATATATCAACAGTTTGATACTAATTTTTCTTTTGTACAAACGTTCAAAAAGTGCATAAACTCTGAAATCGCCTTTTGATTGTCCATTTCTATGAGATAAATCTACTAGCATCCAGTTACCTACGCTAGTTTGGCTTTGGCAACCACGAAAACAATTTGGGAACCAACCAATTTTTGGTTGACCAATACCGAATGAACCGATAGAATTTCTCTAGGCATGTGTGCAATGCAGTTTCTTCAGAAAAAGAATGAGTTCCTTATAGTTAGTAATGAGTTTTCTTAAAATTTTAATGTTCTGTAGTATCGTAGGCAAAAAAAGAATCACCTTCAAAATGTTTCATGAATGGTTATGTTATATGTCTGTCCCCGAGCCCGGCTAGAATGTCGGCCTCGAGACAATTTTAAATTAAACGTTCTCAATGGAAATTTTTGCATAAACATTGCAAAAATTTCGCCCACCGATTTTTAGGTAACTTGGACTCTTACTCATCTTTAACGAATACTTATCAAGAATTTTTAACGTGTTTCACTTACATTAGAAAAAATGAAAAAGAAATATTGCTCTACATTCCAAGTAAAATATATCAAGTTAAGAAAACACTTCAAGATAAAACATATTCCAAATCAAATAATCGAAAAATGAAAATCAAAACGATTTTAGGGTAAAACAGTGAAGGCTCATCGTACCATAATGAATCGTTTGGAATATTGCGCCACTGGAAGTGTTTCAATGAATAAATGAGAAATATCGTTTTTTACGTTGCAAAACCTTGCTGGATAAATTTTTATTTACAAACGAAAAACTAAATTTTATAGGATAAATTCAGCTTATATCCTAACAAAATGAACTAATGAATAGTAAAATATTCAAAATTCCATACCACGTTAGAAGCCGACATCCCCATTGGCGGCATTATAGCTGGCGACGGGGAAGCAACTGGTTTCTTCTTCCCTTGCTGGGTACCCGGGCCGGTCGGTGTCGTCGTTCCACCGCTACTCGAACCTTTCCGTTTCCTTCGTTTGGTTTGCTTAGGTTGTTCTAATGAGAAAATGCGTAGAATAATTTGCTGAAGAAACCGTGAAAATACCAGAGAATAATCGAACATATTATGCATTATATGCTCACGAATCTGAATTTTCAAACCTTACGATGCGAATTTGCCAACGGAGAAAGTGAGACTTTCTAGAGTATCAATCGAAGCTTAATAACGTCAAAGATTTCTAGAAAAATATTGCACTAAACTATTAAGAGAACAAAACGGAACGTTCTAGAATATTGGTCACACAAACAATTCTTTTCTTCACCTGTGAATTTCTTCATTACGAAGAAACGTCTACGATTGTGAAAACACATCATTTGCTTCGTGCAGAGTAACAGCAAAAAATCTGACATTTAACATATGAATAATTACTCAAGACAATTATCTCATTCATGATTAGCGTTTTTATATTGATTTATAATAAACGCACTTCAAATCAAATGCTTACCTTCAGGTGGCATCATAGCTTGTGCAGACGGCTGAGCACCTCCTATAAAGGATAAAAGAAATGACAAATTTTTTACATGTGCATACTACACATTGACACGTCCGCATCTACTCTTGTGGGATCAGCCAAGGTTCAAGACCAAAATGCACAGATAAACAGTTTGTACTTGTTTATATTCAGTTCAAAAATTTGCTCGATTATCTACGGTTTCTTTTAAGCCGCGCACTGTTCATTGCACTCACATTACTGGAATGAATAAAAATCCAGCAGATAAAATTCGTTCGGAGTTTACAGAAATCAAATGATGAAGAACATATACGTCCTCCTAATTTATGGTACAAATGATATATTTTCACTCAGATGAAGAAATAGCATAAGATGAGCGAAAATGTAATTTGTTGTGAAGTATAGTACGCTGGATAAGATTTTGAGGAGTGTTGAAGACAAACGATTTGAAGCAACGAAAAATGCATTGTCTAGTATTAAATCAATGCACGTACTATTCAACAAATTAAATTTTTGGAAAGCCACGCGCTTCAAACACTCTTGAGGCGAAAGCATCGTCTGACCATTCGGAGCCTGTTCATGTATTCGATAATGAGCCATCAATTCTTGCATCGGTTCCAAAATGTAACACAACTATAAACAAAAGCAATTTGCAATAAATTGGATGGTACTTTCAGATTTTAAAATCGGCAAATTTTCATCTACTGCGGCAATGTTCGAAAAAATGAAGCTTTTCTCGTTTCGAACGAAATAAAAATTCGTGCAGGTAAGTATAAACAGAACAAAAATGGTTCCTAGATCGTCTCGCTGCCGGTAAAGTAACGCTAATAAAAATTCTAGAAGATATTTTAATCGGAAAATTATTTTACATCATAAGACGACGATTCTGTGAATTATAATAAGCAGACAACCCCATAGGGAGGGGTATGAGGGGGGTATTACCCCTACCTTATGTCCTAAAAATTGATCACTGGGTGCCCAATTTTAAGACAAAATGGAGTGTTTAGCGGACATTTAGCTACACTACCCCCACAAACTTTCAACTTCACCCCTACCTGGAAAATCTGACCTTGGGGAGGTATGACAATAAGGGTAAATAAGTTCCCATAATTTTCTGTTTTACGGACGTATTATGTAAACGTCGAGGGATTAATACAGTTCTATATAGAGAAGTGCATTCGACCTCAGAGTAAGAACACGAGAAAAGGACAGGACGCACTTGTAGAGCAGCCAAAAACTAATAAAAGTGCAACTGGAACACAAAAATTGAGATTTTTGCGAGTTAAAGGTGGAAGATGCGTTCATCAAATCAACAATTAAAAGATTCACTTTAGGGAAAATTGGTCAACGTGCACAAAAAACGATCTCACTTCCGTTTCGTCTATAATGAAAAAACTTATGTCCAGAAGAATTTTTGGAAGGAAATCGAAAGAATTGTGAAAAATTTCACTTTTGCAGATCAGGGCAATGTACTGTACTGTTTTCGTACAGCCAGACACTGCCGTCAACCAGCTAGAAAACACAAAAAACGCAGATGGCAAATTCCGTCAAAGTAGCAAAAATCATTATTTTATGTTAAAGACAAGCAACCAACTAAGATTCAAAAATAACGAAACCAACCCACAATTTTGAATCTCCAACCAGCAAGACCTTCTTCCATTGCCCAGCACTGATTCTTAGCAAATGATTTTTGATGCTCAAGCTACAAATTATTGGGGCCATCAAGCAGGGTTTTGCCCGCACGTCATCACCTGCACTTAGCATAACTGACTAAAAATTTTTACCACTATTCCACTGGTTGCGCGATCACAGGTTTAAAATACACGAATGAGGAAATTAGAGAAAAATCCGTGAGTTCGTATTCATTACAATCTGAAAATTCTACTTTTCACTACATATATTTCCAAAGTTTTACCAACTCTAATATGAGAGGTGAGATAACACGAAGCAATCAAAGACAACTAAGAAATGAAAGTAGGCATCTTCTTGGCTATGTTTCAGCTTAATTGTAGTGAATATTATAGGTTTTCTAAATCGATTTTTACTTTCTAAAATCACACCGGATTGCGTCTTTTCAAACGCCTTTAGTAGACACGTCCGAAAAATTTTCCGAACGGCCAAAAAAAGTTCGTACTGCGCAGAAAAAAACCTGCTATCAGACAGATGCTCCTCGATTAACATGTAGGTTAGTTTATTCACAGAAAGCTACGCTGTAAACTAAAGATGAACAAGGAAGATATGTTTAACCTAAGTTTGAAAATACAAGATCACTCGAAAATGCACACAGTAGGGTTGATTTTTCTTTTACATTGACTTACTTGCAACTTGCGTCAGAATAGAAATCAGATTCACAAGACTTGAAATTAATTATCCGATGCATAAAACTTACTCGCAAATAATTTAAGATGGCCGGTAGTATTCCATGTCTAGTGACGCTTTTGCACATATCGAAATTTTGCATTATAGCAGGATTTTGCTTAAAAACGAAGGCAGAAGTCAATTTTTACAGCCTAAGATGGTCGACCGCGCTCAAAAACGTACTAGTTCATCCCTGGGGATCAATTCAATATGATCGATGACCAAAAAGTCCCATGTCTTTATTCGTGGTGCGGTGTCGTCGGGCGTCTGGATGTGGTTAGCAATCGGATATGCAAATTCGCACACTAGCCTGCCGTTCGTTTGTACCTAAAATAATCAAGCGATAAATATGAATTTGCTAGAGTATTCACAATAAAATTCTTAGTAAAACAGTTCATAATTTGAAAAATACAATATTATTGATGACTAAAGGCCCTGTCATACTTCGCCGCGTGGTGCCGGTTGTCCTATTCATACTAACAGGCGGCGCCGCTTTTTTACTTTTGGATTTTGCTCTTCTCAAAAAATGTGTATTGGTTTAGTTGAAACCTGATGAGGCGCCGCGCGGCGCCGCAAAAATTACAAAAACCTATTCATACTTCAAAGGCGAAACCGCGCGGCGCCGGCCGGCGCCGCTTTTTAGTATGAATAGAACAACCGGCGCCGCGCGGTGAAGTATGACAGGGCCTTAACTCGAATTTTGATCAAATGTTTATAGAAAAATAAAAAATCTGCTTCGCTTTAATTGTACCTGAACAATGCGAATTTTTGGCTTATTAAAATTCAACTTTCAAGGACATTTCTTTTAGAAAAAGCAAGTAGAAAATGTAAACTTACTTGCATATAATAGGGAGAATCGTGTGTTGAAACAACAGTCACCCTTTCACATTCGAGCAACGACGGGTGCCTCATATCACTACTCGATCTAACCATATAATACAGGTCAGTCACTCCGGCTTCGAACATTGTTCGAAAGTAACGCGGAATTAAAGTTCGTCCAATAGCTTAAGTCAACAAATCTGTGCAGCTGCATTGTAAGGATGACACTCAATAATGGTGGTAATTATTAAGATTGTTTATTAGGTTTAAGCTTGTAGAATTTGAGATAACATTGGAAAATTCTCAAAACGGTTATAACTTTGTAGATAATAAAGCGCTTATGTGGATGAGGAAATCGGTAATTTTTAAACGATTGCGAAAAAAATTCTTTCGAAATATGATGCAGTGACGTTAAAAATAAACATAGGTCAGAGCAATGAGAAGTAGCTCCTACCAAGGGTGATAGGAGGCCCTGGTCGCTTTGAAGAAGACTAAGTTTGCTCGTTTTTGTTTTTAACAGCGGCTACAAGGCTTCAGGAGCCCGCTCCACACAACGTTTTCATAAAAAAGTTCGGTGAAGCAAAGCAGAAAAATCTCGTTAGTATTATCACAAAGAAAGAAGTTCCACATTAGATCAGACGAGTTAACAAAAAAGTCTACTGTAACGTTTTGCTCCATCTTCGGCGCGAAACGATAAAGTCAATGTGGCGTCATCTTCAAAAAATTCATTCGAAAAATGCTCGCACCATGATGTCAACGAGTCGGCGTCGAGCTAAAAAACACACTTCTAAAAATTGTTGAAATAATTTCACTAAAAGTTTGAAACATAAATGGTAGTAAGACGCAGAGTTCATACAGACAGGTTCTCCAAAATAAAATACGCTGACTTTCCAAAGTTACCAAATTTTCTCAGAAGATATTTCCGGGGGTTTTTTGTATATAAATGCATTTTATTATCAAAAAAGTCAATCCACAACAATACTCAGGGTTCATACAAAGTTGGAGAAAAAAAATTCCCTGTGTTTTCCAGGTTTTCCAGGTTGACAAATGAAATTTTTCCAGGTTTTTATAATGATGAAATATTAAAATCCTGAAGAAAAATACTGAATAATAGAAAGATGTGTGAGCTAAAGTATCTCAAAAATAGAGTACTAAATCAAGAAATTTATTTTAAATTATTGCGTAACCTAGCGCCGAAAAATTTTGATTCCGAGGACTCTAAAACGTCGGAAAATTAATTTTTCAGCACATTCTTATGCAGCTACCGATGATCAATCGTGATCTTGTCAGCATTTGATTGGTGGAAGCGATAAAACATTTTTCTAACGTTTTCGTATATCAAGAGCCAGTAATTTACCAATCATAATTATTTATGATATATATAAACCAACGTATAAACCATAAAAAAGTGTGATAGATATTTTACTTCGGACTCGGATATCGGTAATTAACGCGGTGCAGAGCATCGGAAAAAAATTGGATTTTGATATTGGTACCGAGACATTAGAGCGCGGGACAATAGAGCGCAGACATTAGAGTGCGGACATTAGAGCGCTGGGACATTAGAGCGCGGACATTAGAGCGCAGAGACATTAGAGCGCAGGACAATAGAGCGCGGGACAATAGAGCGCGGACGTTAGAGCGAGGACGCTCTATTATCCTGCGCTCTATTATCATGCGCTCTATTATCATGCGCTCTATTATCATGCGCTCTATTGTCCTGCGCTCTAATGTCTCTGTGCTCTATTGTCCTGCGCTCTAATGTTCCAGCGCTCTAGTGTCCCTGCGCTCTATTGTCCAGCGCTCTAATGTCCCTGCGCTCTATTGTTCTGCGCTCTAATGTGCCTGCACTCTATTGTCCTGTGCTCTATTGTCCTGCGCCCTATCGCCCTGCGTTCTAATGTCTCTGTGCCCTAATGTTCCTGCGCTCTAATGTCCCGCGCTCTAATGTTCGATCACGTTTGATATTCTATATCGTTGGAAAATGACTATTTTTAATATCTATTTCCTGCCTGAAAAGTCTAATTTTTCAGTGAATTCAACATGTTTCAAGCCAGGCAAACTAAAATTCAAAAATTAGGCAAGCAGCAATGAATTGAATGACTTTTTTCAGACAGAAGAACCTCTGCTATTGTCCCACGCTGAATCATTTTCCAAATGCAAAAATTTATCTTCACGAAAGTCAAAAATTCTAAAGAACCACAAAACGATTCTGTGGAAATAATCTAGAAAAATCTATGTTTTAGTCAAATATGTGAAAAAAAACAATACAAGGTCAAACATTCATCCATAACATTCTGATGTTTAAAAGCTATAAGACAGCGTAAGCTAGGTCGACATTTTCCAACCGCACAATAGAAATGATAACAAGAATCATAAGTGATTTGAAATCCGGCGCAAAGCGCCGGAAAATTTTCGATATGTTTTCTTAAAAACGCATAAGAATGCATCTCCGGACAGGAAACTCACCCAATCAAAAGGGTCGTTAGGCTCTAATTTTTATAAGCCATGTTGGCTTGTGTCCCTAAATTTTTAGGAGTCAATCAGAATTTTTAGAAGCCATGGCTCCTAATTTACCTGAAAAAAAAACCCTGACCAGACTCGATTTTTTTCGCTCGCAAATATGAATGCTCTATATAGCCGAAAACATTTTGTTGATTAGTCTCCAATTTTCTGGCGTAAATGAGGAGTTTGAATGTTTTCTCGGATATTACCCTTACAATCCAATTGAAACGTTGACTTTGACATAATAATTTAAAGGCTAAATTAAAGGTTGAAGTTGAAAAACTAAAAAAAACGATCTCAAATACTCGATGATTTTAAGCAATTTCACTTTAAATGTGCATAGTCGAATAAGAAAACTCACCGCAGCGCGGCGAAAAAATTTGACGATTTTCCTCTACTTTTCAAAACAAAATATTTGTTTTTCCACAAAATTCCCTGTGTTTTCCAGGTTTTCCAGACCTGAAAAAAATTCCCTGTGTTCTCCAGGTTTTCCAGGTTGTGTATGAACCCTGAATACTGCTACATTTCAAACCATTTTCCGGAATGGCATTTACAGCATTGATAATCTTTTAGTTTTTACAGTTCTTAATAATCTTTCATGTGAGAATTCAAATTCGCAATGCCTAAATTCCACACTTCATTCATTCAAAGTTCATTTGAACATCATGGCAACGTATCATAACACGAAGTAACAACAAGACAACCTGACATAAAACCTAAATTTTGATTATGAAAATACGACGAACAGAAATAACTATACCCCAAGATCAAGATTCAAGATTACTCAATTCTTGGCTAATGATTAGTACGCTATTAAGGTATTCTATCCTATACGATTCATTGATTCTAAAATTGATCCTTAGATTTTGAGAAAGCTGGAGGCAAAAACTTTCAAACATTTCATTCCATTTTCATTCAGTACGCTATGCTAAACCTTTCTGTTTCAATGGCTTAAGCCAACATTTTCATTACAAGCACAAGTAGTTTCAAAATTTATTGGAACATGCCCCGACTGGGCAGAAAAATGAAGAATATACTTGCTTGGACAGTTGCCAAGCTAGAAAAAGGGGTGAACTAGGTTTTTAGGAAATTGGGTGAGAATTAAAAATTTAATTGTTCAATATTCGATTTTCATTCTTTCTCTTTGAAAAATTTTCCATGTCTGTGAAACAGTATATTCTGCAGCTTCGTGCATTTTGTCTTTCCCCTAGAGTTGTGTCAAATACGGTAAAATTTTTCTGAATAAAAATTTTATGCAATCAATTCAAATGTATAGAAATGGTAAACCAATAGCATTCTAGCTCCTGACTGATTCGAAACTGCGCCTTTCCCTATAGCTGAAAAATAGAGATCAATAGACAAACTATAGTCATTTTGTTTTTTACAACATATGTCTGTGATTAAAAGAGCGTCCTTAACATGCATGCACATAGGGGAGTAGGGGGGGTAAACCCCATACCTGAACCTTTTCCAAGACAGCTTTTTTCATGATTTTTGTGCATATTTGTATGAAAAAAATGCTTGCAGAACTTTTTTTTTTGTTTTTTGATCACCCACCCCCCTAACCCCCAGGGAAAAAGTCCATGATCCCTCCTCCCTGGAAAATTTTTGCCGTGCATGTCTGGTCCTTAAGGACTATAAAAATCGGAGTTTGGTTGTATTAACACAGCCTGAGGATAATTTCAACGTCGGAATTAAATTGCTGATCCTCAGTTTCAGCTGATCCCAATGTCGAGATTATTTTCTTGCAGTTGCACTAACAATCCTCACTTCAGGATTAACTAATATTGGGGTTAGGCTCGAGTTCGGGAATCGAGAACACTGTTATATTCATTTGCTTTAGACATAAAAAATTATGATAAAACGTTAGTGCGACCGGACAGTTCGAGCTGGGGATAATCTCGACATCGAGCGTGGGATAATCCTGACGACGTTGATTTTATACCAAACCTGAGATCATTGACATGTTAGTGCTATTGCTAAAACTGAGGTGGTCATCCTTTTGCTCGAGATTATCTTGAGCTCGAGCTTACACACATTTAGTGCAACTAAGCTCTGGCTATAGTCATTGGGCACAATCTGGAAAGAGCCTAGCAGGGTAAAACGTAAAACGTGCCTTCAAAAAGCGCCTGATTCAGCCAAGCTTATAAAATATAGGCCATTGACACAATGACAGATTTTTCCTGATCTGTATAATTTCAATGCTTGGGATTGGTTCATTCAATTTATTTGGTTCTAGGAAGACTTCGTGCAGTAACTTTTCCTCTCAAAAACTGAGCTGGATTTTATGTGCTTACTTCCTACAGTGGATTCCTATTTTATGGACCGTAAATTTAGTCAAAAATCTCTATGCAGTTGGAAGCACACATGTGCGAGGAGGCGGGGATACATACCCCAGAGTTTTGAAACTGGAAAATTTTTCATGTGAAAAAAATTTTTGGTCAACTTCATTGGATTTTTGTCTCAAAAACGTCAAAAACCCTGGGGTCGCCCCTTGTACCCTCCTTAAAATTTTACAGCTGCACATGTATGATGGGAAGATGTGTTGATGCACTCAGCTGCTAAATATACTTTTTCACAGACATGAAAAATTTTTTAATGAGAAAGAATGGAAATCCAAGTGGATTTTTTAAACTCTCACCCAAGTTCTCAAAAATCTAGTCCACTCCCTTTTCTAGCATGGCAACTATCCGAGTGAGTATACTCTTATGTTTTCTGCCCCATCGCGGCATTTTTTAATAAACTGGTATGTATAGCCCGTACCCACAATAGGCGATACTCGACCTGGTGAAGTCGCATAGCTATTAGGGATGGGCGGGATCGACTTTTTTGATGATGGCGGATCCGGATCTTGAAAAATTTGGTTTGGCGGATCCGGATCGGATCCCGATCCAAAAAAATTTGGTTCAGCAGATCCGGATCTTGAGGGACAGATCCGTGCGGATCCGGATCAGATCTTTCAATAAGTATATGTATTATGTCTAATTTGTCTAAAATTGAGTTGTATGAATTTATATTCATTAGTGTCAATAAATAATTGATGTTTGACATGTTTGTTTATTGAAATAGTTCAGATGTACTTATTTTCATTCATTAAATTGTATTCATGTTAAGATTAATATTGGTTTCATCAGAAAAGAAAATAATATAAATGGAAACTTTTTTTCAGAAATTATGGATTCAAGTTCTTCTTTTACTAGCAGAGTGTGGGATTACTTCACAGTCTCCCCAGATGATGAAGAAAAAGCAAAGTGCAATGAATGTGGAATACAGCTATCCAGAAAAGGCTGTGGTACTGGATGTCAGAGAAAACATTTGGAGAGGAAACACCCAGCAATATTTAAGCAGTTCACGGCAAAAGAAAAAGAAGATAATGATAATAAAAGTAACTGTGGAACGAATTACCACTAGTTATGTTGAAAAATTAATTTTTGTGTTTTCCATTAAAGGTAGCCAAAAAAGTGGCCCTAGTGATTCAAAAACCAAATTGAAGCTTGAACTTAAATCTCAAACATCTTTGGACAATTGTTTCCTGCAGAAAGTAAAATTAAATCAGCTGATTCAGAAAAAATTAAGGCATTTGTTGAAGTTTTTTCAGAAAAAATTGCCCTCACATAATCTGAAATCAGTTCGCCTTGACTTCAAAATAGCACGAATGCTGGCAATTTGTGATTTGCTTTTTGAATTCGTGGAATCAATTGGATTTCAAGATTTAATGACTGAAGTAATAAGAATGTGTGAGTAGAGATTTTTAATATTGACAAATGTTTTTATATTTAGATTCCTGAATATGAATTGAAAAAGCGCAAATTTTACAAAAAGACTTTGTTTGCATACCATGACAAACTTCATGCAAAAATTGAAGAGAAAATCAAGGAAAATGATAATCATATTTCATTTACAACTGATATATGGTCAAATCAAGTAGAAGCCCTTTTCAGGTTGTTTTAGAGTGAAAAAATTTTGGATTTTTTTGGATACATTGATCTTATTTGTTTTTAGCTTGACAGCCCACATGATAACAGCTACTCATGAAAGGGAAAAGTATGTATTGCACGCACAGCCTCTTGGTTCAGAACGCCACACTGGGGCACATTTATCACAAGTATTGGACAAAATGTTGAACAAATGGAGTATAAATAAAAAAATCGTAAGTATTATTGGAACCTTTGATGAAATTTGATCCAAACTTCTATTATAGGTGCACGTAGTAGTCCGTGATTCTGGTTCTAATATTGTAAAAGCTCTTAATGATTCCATGCTGAAAAATATCAGTTGTGCGGCTCACCAAATGAACTTGATAGTCACTCCAGGTCAGTCATTACATTATAAACTTGACATGAAAATGAGTTTTATTTCAATTACTACTTTTCTAGCATTGGATTTCCAGCAGTTGGTGAAGAATACCACTTCGACCTGCCGTCAAATTGCTGGTCATTTTCATCATTCAGATAATGCTAGGAAAAAATTAGCCGAAATCCAAATGGGTCTGAAGCCTAATCAGCCACCTTTAAGGCTTATCCAAGTTAGCAGATGAAGAATATTATTTATCTCACAAGATTACAGCTGTAATACCATGCTTTTAGGAAGTCCCTACATGGTGGAATTCAACCCTGGCCATGCTTTCAAGAATTCTAGAACTGAAAGAATCATTGGTGCTCTTTGCAGCTGAAGAAGATATTACCGATTGGAATATAGCAACATCAACTCTTGAAAAAATTGTGGCAGCCTTATTGCCTTTTCAAAATGCAACAGATAAGGTATGCTAATTTGGTCATATATATTTCTATTATGTCATTTCATCATTCTAAATGGAAACCTTTCAGTTGAGCTCAAGTTCTGCAACTGCAGCTGATGTTATTCCGACTGTATGCTGACTGAAAAATATGCTCCAAAATTTGGACAATCAAGGAATTGGTTCATTTGTTGAAGCTTTGCAGTCAAACATTGACATTAAATTTGGAAATCTCTTTCATTTTTCATAGAGAATTTACAATCGCTACTTTTTTTGATCCCAGATACAAAGACAAATTTTTCGAAAAGCCTGGAATGATGTCAAATATAGTTGAAACATTGAAAACTTTAGTTAGTAATATCAATGATCATAGCCAGATCATAATTCCAACACCTGCTAAGAGGCAGAAAACTGAAAATCAGCGGGAAATCAGTTCATTTAATGACTTTATAGCCAGTAGCAGCAACGATGAAGAAGATCAGACTGAACCAGAAGATATAAATATAGCAAGCAAAGTATTTTTTAATGCCTCATTGTCAATACATACTTACTAATTCAAAGAATTTACAGGAAATCGAAATATATCTGAAGAAGATGAAAAGAATTTCACCCGAAGAAAATCCATTGACCTGGTGGCATTTAAATCAAACTTCACTGCCGAACCTGTCATTGATAGCCAAAAAATTTTTTGTCTGCACCAGCAACAAGTGTCCCCTCTGAACAATTATTCAGTGGGGCTGGTCAAATTTATGATCCTACAAGAAATTGTTTGAAGAGTGATACTGTTGAAAAATTACTGTTTGTCAAGTATAATTTAGCTACCATTGGCTAGAAATTTTTGTAAAACTTTATGTGAATTAAAATGAATAAAAATCCGATTATGGCCAGATCTTAATCATTGACAACAGCGGATCCGGATCTTAAAAAATTTGGTTTGGCGGATCCAGATCCAAAAAAATTGGTTCAGTGGATCTGGATCAGATTGGGATCCAAAAATTTAGGCGGATATCCATGTATCCGGATACCCGGCCCATCCCTAATAGCCATCAAATGTCGGGCTGATATAGTGTCTGGTGCAGTAGTACAGAAAAAAATCGATTTTTAGCTACTTTAGGCTCGAAAAATCTCTAAATGGATAGTCAAAAAGACGCGATAAAAATAACATCAATAATTTGTACCTTCAATCTTTCATTTTGATGTTTCAATCATGGAACAAAAAATTTATAGGTAGTTACATCGAATATCGACATTATTCTTACGTTTGAATTCTGATAATGAAGCTGCATTATCAGAAAGGACAAAAAAAATTTTAATTTTTTTATATGCAAATCTGCTTCGCAGTCAAAAATTGTTCTCTGATAAATAACATTAACAGATCAAGTTTTTGATGCTAGAATTATGAACTCAGACTTGTTTGGTTGAATCAGAACTAAATACATAGAATTTTGGTAATTTGTTTTGAATCTCCCTTAATTTTCGAATCTTTGAATTTATTGAATTTGAATTTTGATTTGTCTAATCGAATTTATTTGGAAAAGTTTACTTATGGTATTGTTTTGAGTTTTTACTTTTCTTCTAAGTCAAAAAACAGTTCTTATTTTTTATCTGACTAAAATTGTTGTGACCACATAATATGTTCCTCAGGTTATGTTATGCTATAAGTTTTTGCTCCATATCACTGACCTTTTTGTACGAGCCTTTTTGTATACATATGTAAAAGTTGCATGAAGATTTTTATACAAAAGAAATTTTTTACTCTAGAATGACAGCAATGATTTTCTCATATATTCATTATGTATCGATTTTAAGTATCATGTTCAGTTCTGCTCTCTAAATTTTAGGGTTGTATTATATACGTGAAAAAACTTGAGAATGTCGATTCTCGACGAAAAATCTTGATATCGAAATTTTTTCTTGGGACAAGAACCTTCTTGTATAATGTTTGGAAATGAGAGACTATGTCAATATTCTCAGTATGCAAGGTCCTATAAATATTGACTGGCACTGTGTTTTGCTAACGAACTATTTAAAATACATCAAATCCCTTTGACCAAACATTGAAACGTTTTCTTGATGTTCCTCATTCTTTGGATACATAAAAAGTTTCTGTTATTTGGAGAATCGGTATATTCGTCTGAAGTTTGACTGAAAAATTTGTTCATAACATGGTCAAACATTGACTTCATGTGCAACTATTGGAAATTTGATGTTAAAATTAGCTACGTCTTGGACCATTGCACTCGGTACAGACATATCTAATAGGACTGAAAAATGGAACAAATTGTTCAATCACGTAAAGAATGATATTTAAGAGTTATTAGTTTTAAAGTGATTTTGATGAAGAAAAAATACATGGAATTTTTAACAGTATGAAAATATACAATTCAGAAAGCAAAAAACTGTTTCAATCTGACACATACATATTATAGTTTTTGGAATATATTCAAAATACGAAATATCTGAAGCAGAAATAAAAAACCCAAAAATGTAATCCACACATATCGGTTTCAGTTTTCTAATTTTCAGTTTCACGGTTTTGGTTGACCGGAACATCCCTCTACTTCTTATTTTTTTTTTGTTTCTTTATATATTTATAGTGCGCTGCGTGGATAATGGACTAATCGCGTTTTGGGAAAGAAGCCCTGGGAGACAGAGACCGAAGATCTTTTAGGTAGGATTGGAAAAAAATAGTTTCTATTCGAACACAACCGAAAAAAAAACCAGTGAAATTTATCCAGGAATTAGAAAATCTTTTCGCTGCTCAACAATGCGATAATTCGATTTTATGGTTCTTGAATTCATTCAAAAGCATACATGTAATTGAGGGGAATGCTATATGAAACTCAAAAATCTTCGACCATACAGCTATCCCCCAAGGTTTGACAATCATATGGCTGAAAAGGAGAACCTTATACTTCATACATGGACAAACAAAATTTTTTGGGAATTTTCTGCAAAGAACTGAAATTTTTTGGAAAATTCTACTGCTGGCACTGTTAAAAAGATGAATTCGGTGCAATTAAGAAGGTCAAAATCTTAAATCTTTCCCGCGCTTCGCGCCAAAAATGGCAATGATTTATAATAATCACCAAATTATGCTGGAGCACGAACAAAAAAAATCATCGTTTCATTTCTCATTTATTCTTGATTGCTTCCATGAATTTTCTATGTCTCATCTCATATTTGAGCGGATAAAACTCGACGCTCTTTGAAAATATAGTGAGAATTGTAACTTTTGCAATGAATATGATTTTGTTCATTTTACCCACATTTCTCCATACGTTTTTTTGACTGAAAATTTGATTGTGTATTGGTAACGGAACGTATCGGTATGCCAAAGGTATCGGTATCCCGTACGTATCATTCCGAATGTATTAGTACGCCAAACAAAGCTTTACAATAAAACCCAAACTTCTCTGTATACCGAATGCATCGGTACTCCGAATGTATAGATATCCCGAATAATGTTATAAAACGAAAAGAGAAACAAAATTTTCTCACGCGATTTTACAGTGAAACTAGTATTGATCCCTCACACTGCCTTTCTTAGTATTATTTTTTGTTCTCAAAAATGGAAGGTGACTCCTAAGCCTATGCCGCCTAGGATCCTAATTTTTGGGAAGTTCGGGCAAAATGAGGCTTGACAACATGGACACATTCATTGGGAAACGGTAAATACACGATTTTCGACTGAAAATATAAAGCTTTTATTTTATGGATATGGGTTTAAAAAAACTCATTTTCCAGCGTTCTACAATATCAAAATCTGGAAAATCAATTGAAATTAGTAAATCGTCGGCAGCTCTAATCACAGATTCCAGGAGCAATTTTTTCTAAATCATTCTAAAATAATGTTGTTGACTTGGAAAAACGGTCAATTGGAACATTTCTTAGGTGTTCTATTATTTCCGTTTATTTCGTGCATTCTTCAAAAGATTTCAAAAAGAAACAGAAAAATTTTTTCGTTTGGAAAAATTTGTGGGTCATTTTCGAACGGTGCGAACGAAAGAGTGCGGGTAAAAATCCAGCGGCTAGCTCAGAATTTTGGTTTTTCCCCAATCATTTTCATTGTTGCCAAGTCAAATAGGGGTAAAAAAGATTTTTCATGTGTGTATCTGGTCGAAAATACACGAAGCGTAATTAAAGTTGATTTTCAAGCCTATGTATTATAATTCCTTTAAAACATTATTTGGAACGTCTAAGAAATTGGCACCAAACTTAACAAATTATGCGTCAATAATAGGTATTCATTTTTTGTGTACCGTTTGTCAGTTATTCAATGGAATCAGCACTGACATAAAGCTTGATCTGATGCTTTATACCAGCTCATCTGGTATCGAAGTAATTTCATTTCGTATCAAGGACCAAATCAAAAATGTGAAAAATGTCACCTTTTCAAAATACATATTTTCATGGTTTTTCAGGCAAAAGTACAATTCTTCAAACAATTTCAGACTTTTAGGCGAAAAAATCGAAATTCTCTCCTTTCAATGACTCCCTAAAATTTTAGATAGTCGACGACACCACCCATTAAAATGTTGCTTTATCTCTCCCTCCGACCTCTGAACTTCGTTAAATGTATGAGCAAGAGTATTTGTGTACACCAAGAGCAGTGAAGGAAACTAGCCCAACACAAACCAATACATACTTCCTGCTTAAGTGTGAAAATTTTCTAGGGCCGAACTGTTTCAAACTACAAGTAAATCTCCATAAGATTTCCAACTTAATCAAAGGAGGTAGCGAGTAAATCCTCCTACCTGAGACCCTAGACACTCCCCTAACCCGCGTCAAACACCCCTCTGATTTTTTTCCAATATAGCTTTTTTGATAATTTTTATGCATATTCTGTATGAAAAGCGTGCCTGTGGAACTTTTTTTGTTTTTTTGCTCGCCAACCCCCTCCCTCGCATTCCTCTTGATGTCCGAGGACTCTTCCCTTGGGAAATTCTTGCCGTGCGTGTCTGAACTTAATGATGAACTTCATAAACAATATAACATAAACACTTTATAATACTTTCCTGCAAGTCACATCATGTTATAACAAATAGAAAGTAATGACCATATTTCGCTCGAAGCGTTGAAAAATCTTCACGCTTTTCTTATGTGGCTATACATTGTCAGAAAAATTATGCAAAATTTTTTAGCTTCATGCAAAATCTTCTATTTTTTCCAGGTTAAATGTGAATCCTAATGGAGAAAAATGTTCGATATGGTAACCATATTATGGTTTTTGAACGAAAGTTGGGAATACAAAAGAAATTCAAAAGATTGGAAAATTAGTTCCCTAAGGAACCGCTTCTTACTTCTCGAGGCCGCTGCAGTAATCGCCTATTCATGTCACTTAAACGCGATTCAAGGTTGAAGCAAGTGAAATGTACTGGGCCTCTAAAATTGAAAATATATGTTCACATGATCTCACGATAAGATCCTTTCAAAATCTACAGAATAATGCATTTATCGAATATTTCTGTACACATAGAGTAGAAAAAATTATGCATTTACATTAAAAAATAAATACCGGCAGGGCAAATGTGAGAAAAAACTTGAGAAACAACAGAAAATCGTGGAAATTGCTATCCTTTACATCAATCGTTTTATCGGCATCAAAAAGCACGCCAAAAACCAAAAATTTCATAAATTTCACGGTTAAATTTCAAGCATCGGTATTTTCTTGGATAGAGTCATACTTTGGGTTATTTCTTTCATTAATGAACGAAAAAATGAGAAGGAATTGTGCCTCAGATGATAGTAAAATTGGTCCGGAATTAGAAAATTCTCACCCTAGCGGATCACCCATCACTGAGCCGACGCCCATGGCCGACGGATGACCGGGCGGCAACGACATGGCAGGATGTAAATGCGGTGGTTGATTGAGTGGCGGTCCCGCAAGCAGAACACCGCCCATAGGTCCTTGTTGTACCATAACGTTGGGCGGCGGACCGCACTGAAAAATGGGGCCTGGGCCGGGTGTGCCGCCGGAACATTGCGGCCCGCTCAACGGTAGCTGCATGTATGACCCAGCGACAGGCCGAATTTGCCAGGCTACTGTTCCTTCCTGATCCAGGATTAAAGAGACTTTATGGCGATATTTGCCTGAAGAATAGAGGGTTTTCCCAGAAAATTTTCAGTTGGAAACCACTTACTCTAGAACTGAAAAATTTTCGAAATAGTAAAATTTTTTGGTGCTTATGCCAGAATTTCAAAAATGCGCTATTATCGTTCAGCGTCCAAACAATGAACTTGAGCTCTTACATATTTGATGTTTAGCAATAACATAAGATAATTTTCAACATAAAAACTCGAACACTCAACTCGTTGCCTTTTTCAAGGCCCAAAAATTAATCTAGAATTATTTCGCCCAAAAATTTTCATAAATGAAAATGTTTTATTATCCACTATTATAATAAAGCTCTAACATGAGGAATTCTATTTTAACTTCTGAGTTACATTCGACTGTTTTTCACTATCGTGATGGCCGATGAGGAGGTAGTGATGTCTCAGTGGCGACTGACTTGTCGGCACCAGTTAATGAATCCGCGGCAGTTCGATGCACTATCACAAGTATGTTTGCGAAAACTTCCAACACTTTTTTCCTCCAAGTGTAACACGATGGAATGCAGAATCAAGCAAAATACAATCAATTTACGATCACCCTCATACATGTGCATGGTACCAGTTTTTTTATATACATGTGCATGGTATCATACATGTGCACGGTACCAATTTTTTCCCCAATTTCTTTAGAAGTAGTTTTTATAGGATAACAACATGATCTTCAGTTGTTTCTACTGACTGACACTTTTAAGGTTCAGTGTGAATATTGATATGTCAATAATGGAGTAGAGAAATGTTGTTGCAAAGAAACCACTCATACGTGCACACTGGGTATGGATTTATCCTACCCTAAAAATCTGGCAGAAGTTCACTATAGGCCGAAAATTTGGCAAAAGTTTACTATAGGCCAAAAATTTGCAAAGTAAAATGTAACAAACATTTCGAAAAGATTAGATTATAAAAAAAGATAAATTTAAAACATAGTTTATGATTAATGTCAGCAAACAACTTTGTTGAGTAATTATTTATACAAAAGGCAACAAAATTTCATTTTAAAGTAAAAAAATTACTAAATATATGATTTCTGGAAAAAAATTACTAAAGGACCAATTTTAGTCACTTTCTGTACCCTGAGACTCCTGACCGTGTGCATTGATTGTGCAAGCACTGATTGTACAACTGAAGAAGAAGAAGAAATTTATTAAATGCGAAAAGTACAAGTGTAAATACGAATAATACAGAAAAGCTCATGGAGGTGAAAAAAGCACGCGCGAATTGAGCTTTAAAAAATGACTTAATTTAGACCGAAAACAGGGCATATTTTTTGAACAAATGATGTCATTGGGTAAGGAATTCCAAACATCAATATTTCGCAAGCAAAAATCATGTTTTGAACCATTAGAGTTATATTTCGATTTATACAATTTAAATAAGTTGGATGCGCGATAATTGAACGGACTCAAGGTGAAAAATAAATCAGGTGGAATTTTTTTTTTCCGACGACTTTTTATCCTGAAAGAGCAAAATAAAGCATGCACAAAAATCAACTTTAAGACGACCCTAAAAAATAATTTACGCCGGAAGCGATGTTACGCAATTAAATAAGCACGACCTGATTTTTAAATAATGATTGACGAACGAAAAGTAAAACACATTTTGTATGAATTGAAAAATATATGGTAAGGAAAATAAGGTTCTTAATTCAGAAGTTAATCACAGGTTTATCAAGCTTACTAATTTTCACAATCTTATGCTTCAAAAAGTAATTCTCAAAAGCTTTTTGGTCCATGATTTCAAAAAGTCGAAGCACAGTTTTTTGCATATTTTTCCTAAACAACTCCCAAATATCTACCAAACTATCATTCTTTTCATACCGTTGTCTTGTCAGCCATATACAATTTTGTGCCATATATAAGACAATATTAGCAAAAGTCAGTTGTTCCTTGCTACAAGAATCTAGTTTCAAACCAAAAACAAAATTGAGTATATCTACATTGAAATTTTTATAAATTTTTTTCAACAGTTGTACAATCTTTACCCAAAAATCTGTCAATCTTGGGCAAGACTATTGCGTGCAAAATATCTTCTCTACAGGACTCATTTTGTGATATACAAAATTTACAGTTCGTATCTTGGTAGTTATTCATATGATTAATTTTGGATCTAGTTAGAAGTAACCGGTGTACAATTGCAAAATGAAGATTTCTTGTACCACCATCCAAAAATTTGCACTTCGATAAGCTTAAAAGTTTATTCATATCCAATAAACTTTCATTTAAATTTATTATCTTTGTTGTATTAACTTATTTACAGTTTTGTGGTTACTTTATTCAAACTGATCACTTGATTATTCAGGATAACTTCATTTTTATCTGTGTATCTGAGACCGGTTTTAATTTCTGCTAATCTAATTTTTTGTACAATTCTGGAACATTAAGTGTGTTCAATCGCCTTTTAGAAGCATTTCTAACTTTTTCATAAAAGTATTCAAAAATTTGCATGTCCGTCATTTTCAACCTTCTGTATCTAAGTAAAAGCATCGAGCTCATTGGCTTCAATTTTCGCAGGAACATCAGTAAGATTTATGCCTCCCAATTCTGCAGGTAGTTTTAACGTTTTAATTGCAACAAAACTCCTTTTGGCTAGATGTTGCCCAAATGAAACTTGCAGAAGAACGTTCAATATTTTTTACGAAACCTGGTGAGACCTTACAAAAAATGGATGCATACCATAACTTGGAGAGATAATATGTATCAATTATTTTTGCTCGTGCATAATAGGAAACATTGAAACGAATAGTTTTAGTTTTAATTTTCTCAAATTCGTGAGAAATACCATTGTTTTCTAGACTGCTAGTGCCTAGTTTATCGAAATAGATTCCATAAATTTTAATCTTTTCTACAATAAATTCTTTATAAATATCGGGAACCTGGATATTTATAGCATTTCCAAAAAGTAAAATTTTTGTCTTTGCTTTTTTTAGAGTTGCACCACTAATCTTTTGGAACATTTCATATATTTGAAAGATTCTTTGTACAGATTGAAAATCTCCAACAAAGAAGTTTGTGTCATCAGCATAATTGCATAGTTTTACTGATTGGCTTAAAATCTTTAATCCATTAACTAACTTATCCCTTCTAATAAAATTACAAAGTGCCTCAGAAGCCAAAACATAGATTAAAGCTAAAAGCGGACAACCTTGCCTAATTCCTCGACTGATTTTAAAAGGGAACGTCTCATAACCATTAATCAATAAAGACGAAGTTACATATGTGGAATAACTTTAAATTTTGTGGAATAACTGTGGAATAACTTTAAATTTCAAAATTAAGAACATGTAAGATAAGTCGATACACATACGTCTAAATGCGAGGTCATCAAGACCAGATTTGTCGAGGCGCTCCTTATAGCTTAAACCTTTATAACCAAAAAGTCATTTTGTAAACCTTTGTTGAACTTTTTCTATCAATTTAGTATCCCCAACCAGACAAGGATTCCAGAGTGGTGAACCATATTCCAGGATAGGGAGAACATAGGATTTAAAAGCCCTGATTTTTAATTCATTGAAGTTAGAGTGAAAACATTTTAAGATCAAATTTGCCACCCTAGATGCTTTTTTAACCACATAATTACAGTGGGCAGTTGCAGACAATTTTTCATTGAACATAACACCAAGATCCTTCATCTCTGAAACAGTAGGAATCAGAAAATGGTTTATATAATACTCAACTTTGGGGTTATTACTCCCAAAATGCAGAACAGAGCATTTTCCAGAGAAATAGATAATTGCCATTTCCATGACCATTCATAAACTTTGACAAGATTACTTCAGCATTTTCTGTGGCATTGAATATTTTTATATCATCAGCAAAAAAATAAATTTCACTGCTAATATCATCAAATATATCATTTATGAAAATTAAGAACAATGTTGGTCCCAATACACTACCCTGAGGAACCCCACTAGTAACCCAAATTGGATTAGAGAAACAATTGCCAATTTTTACTTGTTGAGTCCTATTAAATAAAAAACCATGTAACCATTTCAATAAAAAACCAGATATGCCATAGGAAGCTAATTTTCCGACCAGTTTTTCATGAGAAACAGTATCAAATGCCTTTTGAAAATCGATATAAATTGAATCTGTTGCAACTTTTTTATCTAAATTTTTATCCCATAATGTTTTACAACTGAAAAGCTGAAGAACACAAGATTTTTTCTTTCTAAATCCAAATTGTCTATCATTAAGAAAATTATTTGACTGGTTGGCCAAATTTGATTGACAGTAAATCCCTGAATAAATCCCACTTATGCGCATGTAAACCCTACAAATAAAAAATAAATCCCCCCTACGAATAAACCCTACAAAGTGATGAAATCCTATGTCGGAGGATAGATGGTTGACATCAAACAAATAGTGACTTTTCAAGTCGAGCAGAAACTTTTCCGGTGTCAAATTGAGTAAATTGAGTATGAATCGATAGACATCGTTGAGATCTATTTCAATCATTATTAAAAATGGCGTATCTGTATTTGTGACGGATTATGTGTGGTTGAGATCAAGTTGAGATTTGCATGACCTCCCACCGAATTCCCTTGCTGCCGATGTTATGATGATCAGGATACAAGACATACCTGTGCATTAGGGGTTTATTCAAATTTTCAGAAACCCTGTTGATTTTAAGGACCGGGTTTGTAACTTATATTCGTCCTTTCAGGATACTACCCTGCATACACCTTTGGTACAGTGCACTTTGCGGTAGGATCATAATTGATTTCCGATAAATGAGGCAGTGGTTATTCAACAGTGGTTATATGTTATCCCCCCCAATTTTTTTCATTCAGCACCCGGTGCTGAATAACCAAGCATGCTATTTTTCTTTATACAGCGCTAGGGGCTGAATAACTAAGCATGTTATTTTTTATGCAGCGCAGGGCGCTGAATAACATTTCGCATAGCAACCGAGAGTTTATGTTAACAAAAAAATCAAAATAACAGTCTCATCTTCATATTAATCGCATTAGTTCCGGGTGTACCTCATGATCTAGATCAAACTAAGTCTGGGCACATGTTGTAGGTTGGGCATTGAATTTAAATTTGTCGATTTACAACTATGTGTTTACCGAAAAAAGGTGGGTTTTCCTCGAGTGATTCGTTGTTAAGGAGGAGTAAAAAATTATGGTTCAATCTAATTCTGATTAATATCATTAATACAGGAAGGTCACCTCTAGAAAGGTTTAGCTCAGACGTCCCCAAGCTCAAATTTTCAGGTGGGGGTAAATTTAGAAAATTGCGGGGGTAGTGTGGCAAAATGTCCACTAACCACGTCATTTACCCCAAAATCAGGCAACCAGTGATCAATATTTAGGTCCATAGGTGGGGGTAATACCCCCTCATAGCCCTCCCTATGGCGTAGTCTGCTTTAGCTTGCACTGAAGTATAGCAGTTCAGTGATATACTTTACTGTCAAGATTTCCAGTAGTCATAAAGTTCGTTTGAAGTATTGTTTTCACGTACCTAATAAGCTAAAAATTTCATAATTCGAGCATTAACAGTCTAACAGCAGGTATTTCAGTCAGCTAATGTAAGAAAAAATTTAACATTTTGAAGCAAAATTACAGAGCATTTTCGTTTACGGAGAATAGAAATTTGCTAAGCTATACTTCATCTGTAAAGAATTATTTTTTTGCTGTGTAGACAAAAATGATCTGCTGATCTCAAATAGTTATCAAATGCCATACTCTGATCAAAGTCACTCCACTTTACCTGATACTTTCACCGCTTTAATTTGCATAGAAATCGTGCCTATTCTATTTTATCTAACCACGTCAGTGCGATAAGGAAAACTGATCAAGAAAACGGTTTAAGGATTCGGAATGAAATCGAATGCTCTGAGGAGAGGTCAGATATTTTTATAGAATTTGGCAAGGAGTTTATATTTTCCTTCAGTTTTCGGCTACGAATTTCTTCCTAACAACGATATAAAGGTTAAATTTAGGATGTATATAAGTCGCGTCGCCTAAATTTTGAGTTGAAAAATTGTGCCAACAATGTCAATTTTTCTGTTCGAATCAAACACCAGGAATAAAAATTTCGGTTGCGAATCCCACTGAATGAAAAGGAGAAGTTGACAATTTCTATTCACTCAACATTCATTTACAATCTCAAAATCTGTTGCGATAATACAAATATACTATTTGAATACATACCTGTAAGACCTCCGACCAGTTGGGGGGGGGGGTAAATCCGAAATTTGGGGGGGAGGTAGAAAAAAAGTCGAAATTTTTCCCAAAAAAGGCCAAAAAACATACACTTTTTTGCAAATTTTTTTAATTTTTTCCAAACTGGGGGGGTTAGCGGGGTTGGATAAATTTGGGTACATGGTAGGCCAAGTTGAATTTCTTGTGACATTCCAAATTTTTTGTGCCAAAAACCATGTTTTGACACAAAAAAAAACGCTGTTCACGACAGGGTTTTTTTTGCACGGGCCAGGTTACAATGTGCAACTTGGGGAAAAATTTTGGTTGCACAGATAAATTTTCAGTTGCTAACTCTAAAATCGATAAATTTGCGTAAAATTAATCGGAAAAACCATCGCAAATCAGTTTTCCTGTATTTCATTCGATCCGCGTCGGTTTTCCTGTATTTCATTCGATCCGCGTCGGTTTTAGGCATTTAAAACCCAATTTTCTGAGTTATGGAGCGAAAATGAAAAGATTAATATGACTACACTAGAGTAATTTGTTCGGTAAGTAATTTGTTTTTCTGAATTCCAATATTCTAGAACGCTGGAAAATGAGTCTTTCCACTTTTGATTTCCCAGACAGAAGATTTGATTTTTCAGTGAATTTAATGAATTTTGTTAGTCAGACAAACTAAAATTCAAAAACTAGGCAAGCGACTAAGAATTTGGATCTTTCAACCGACAAGAATTTCTAGCATTGTCTTACTCTCAAAATGTTTTAATCACATGAAAATCAAAATTTGTTCGAAGATCGCAAAAAAATTTTGGGAAAATGACCGAAAAATGTTGGTTTTCAATCAAATTCGTAGGTTCAAACATTTATCCATGATAATTTGATAATTGGAACCTATAAATACTAACTTAGAATGACATTTTCCAACTGCGTACTAGTATAATATATAAAATTATAAATAAATTGAATTCATACCTGTAAGACCTCCGACCAGTTGGGGGGGGGTAAATCCGAAATTTTTTGGGGGGGGGGGGTAGGAAAAAGTCGAAATTTTTCCCAAAAAAGGCCAAAAAACTACACTTTTTTGAAAATTTATTTAATTTTTTCCAAACTGGGGGGGTTGGGGGGGGAAATGATTTTGGGTACAGGGTTGGCCGAGTTGGGGGGGTCCCCCCCCAACCCCCCCCCCCAAGTACAGGTATGATTGAGATTGAATTGAAACCCGGCGCGAAGCGCCGGAAAATTTTCACTTTTTTCCATTTTAGAACGCAAAAAAATGCATCTCCGGACAGAAAACCCAATAACCTAATCAAAAGAGCAGTCAGGCTTCAGTTGCACTGAGCAACCTGGTGGAAAAAATTTGGTTGCACTGCACAGCCCGAAATTTGGTTCCTGTGTGCAAAAAAACCTCGGTAGTCGGTTCACGCACAGCCTGGAGGCGGAGGCTACAGTAAATGCGTCTCAGGGGCCGGAGGACGTCTTTTACTTCAACATCAATAACATAACATTTAGTATGGAAAGTTACTCAATCGGACACAATATGTTTTATTGACATTTCTGTCATGAATATGGCAAAAATTTTATTAGTTCACATGATAAAGATATATTAAACCGACTTAAGTTCGACGTAATATGAAAAATTCACAATTCACGGCAACACGGACGCCGAACTGATTAACGGACATTTATCGTGTTTATCTTCAAACGCGATCAAACGTTTCAATAAAATTCGCCTGCGCATCAAGCCGGCGGCCAAAATTGTCGGCATCACAGTACAAGCGAAAATAAGTGGGATCAAATAGGGCCAATCGTAGGGATATTTTCGAAGAAAAATAGACGATGTCGGATGAGAATCGAATTCTGAAAACTCTTCCGTCGTATTACGTTGAGAATGAACAAAAATGATAAGCGACGTACATAATATGATCGAACGCTGAAAAAATTAGTCACAGTCATACATGCACAGAATAGAAATTCTGCTGGGGGTCAGCCAGGACAGGGGTACAAAATTTTTTCCGTTCTTGATTAGGGAAAAAAGGTCTTAGACAGGTCTTCTAACATCCAAGCAGCATATTCTTCAACTTATATTAGTCAAATATGTGAATAGACTGCACTTTTTAGAGTTTTTTATGTTACTTTCTTGGAATCAAGTATGCTTTGTTTAGAAAAGTTATTCAACTACAGCATAATTCCCATTTTTATGACGACTTTTTCTTCTCTCTGGTTCATTTTCCTTCATCGTCTTTTTGATCATTGCTGGTGGAGTCAAATCTGCGGGGGGTCAGCAAGAACCTGCTTGGGGTCAATCAAAGTCTGCTGGGGGTCAAAACCCCCCAAACACCCCCACGTGCGTGTATGGTCACAGTAATGGCTTAATGTTGATGCAGCGAAGAAACTTCTACTTACCTTCAATGGCCACTGCATGGTGGATCGTGATAAAGGCGAAAATCTACACGAGAAATGAGCAACGTATTAGAATCAAATGTAAAACAGTATGTTTACAGTAATAAAGAATAAATTCATCATGACATAATTCGGGTCTCGAAATAATGAGTGTAATGTTTTGCTTGATTCGCACGGAAACAAGTGAGCAGACGACTAGACGTTTTCGAGACTCTTTTACTTTGAAATGATAGTTGGCCGTAATATTTAGTTTTATATTTGTTCGCCTGACTCCCGTACTTCATTCATTTTGAAATCATTTATGCGGCGATTATACGGAAGTAGGCTCCATACGGAAAAACTAGTAAGCGAATTATTGTTATCGATGATGAAAAAAGGTCTAATTTTCGATCCTGCAAAGTGTAAAATGAAAACAGGGAAAACATTTTTAAACCAAATTATAGAGCATTTTATTCCGCATCTAATGAATGCTTAACCTTAAAGTTCCTTTATCCCTGGACCGATCCATTTCAAGTCTTGTAAATAGACAAAAAACTAAAAAATGCGAGCATTCCCAACTTTGGGTTACTGTAGTTACGCGAATTCTATTTTTATGCGAGATAAGAATTATCTTGATATTCAGCATACGAAACTTGTTCAAATGCCTCATTTTTGAATTTTATAAAGTTGTGATTCTCCCACTATTGAGGTTGCAATTGTCAGAAAATTCAATTTTGTCAGCAGGTAGACAATATCGTAAATTGTTTATTGCATAGGGAAATTTTAGCTGCTTCTGAGCCTTAAGCAGCAGACATGATGGCTTTTGTTAAAAAATTGCAATTAATTGATTTAAAAATTTGATGCTTCGAACACCGTTGTACCCTTAATACGCACTTTTCACTACTAAATCCTGCAATAAATTGTCACATTCGTTCACACAATACAGGGTAAATTTACAGACACATGTCTGACACACCTATAGTTTATTCTTCATTAAATGCTTCTAAATTGAAAAAGAACAAAAATTAACTATGTTGTCAAAATCGCGCGCACAAAGCGTTCAAATATAGATTTTTCATTAAAAAATTTTTAAAGGTTGATTGCAAAAGCTCACAAATTTTCAGTCTTAGATGACGGATGGTTTAGCAGTACTTGCTTTTTTTGGAAGCATTTCGAGGAAAACAAACTATAAACCATCAAGAGTTGAAATATGTGTTTGTCAAAAATCGAAAATTTTCAGTTTTTGTCTTACTGTGGCAATGAGAGCTTTGACTTTCAGACGAAATTAATATCATTTTCGTTCCTAACGCATCCGGTTACACCAATTACGTGATTTACATGTGGGGTTAATCTTTTTATTTATCACAAGAAAGTTGAATCGTACCAGAAATCGTGTCTTAACATCTAACCACATTTGTCTAATTTGTTGGGAAAAATTATCAGTCGGGTTGCTTGTCGCTGCTGAACGAGAAGTTTTTGCACTACAGTAATAAACTTAATATTTCGTTCTTAGCTGAACTTACTTTTAACGTTTCACTGCATCTACCATTTCAATAAATATAAACTATAGTTTTCCGGCGCTGAAACCTACTTTCGGGGTACCGCTGCACCTATCATTTTAGAATAAATCATAGGTGGCGCGATAGCGTCAACCTTTACTTGGCCCCCAAATTTCATGCCCCCCTCTCTAGAGCCAAAACGGTAAGAGCTAGAACCTTCGAGTTTTTTTCATAATTTCGGGCATAAGGGCAAACTATGGGGTCCCTTTTGTCATTTCGCCTCTATCTGCAAGTGGTGCTCGGTGGGGCCCCAAAGACATGCAAAAAACGCACTTTTTGAGGGCTCCTAGTTCCACCATACCCAGCAATGGGTGTGCCATATCCAACCTCCATACTTCGGCCTAAGCATCTTGTGGGTGCAATCTCAAATGCGATTTTTTATTTTTTTTAATATGGTCTCAATTCAATTATATGGTGGTCCAAAGTCCGGGGAAACGCGAAATTTCCCAATTTTGTTATATAATACGGCTTCAAAAAAATAATTTTTTGCAGCATAATTGACTGTGATGCCAGAATTTTTTGCAGTTTCAATTGAACCGGTAGCCTAATTAAGATTTTTGGGGTGCTTAGGTTTTCGATCATGGGGAATTCAATGGACGTGGTCGCTTTACACAAACAAATTATCCCGGGTGTAAACCAGCGTATTTTCGTGATTTTTTGTCGAAGGGGTTTTCGAATACGGGGAATTTGATGAATGTGATCACTTTACACAAAAAAATTATCCCCGGTGTAAACAGGCGTATTTTATTGATTTTTCGGTTGAAGGGGTTTTCCACCGCGGGAAATTCGATGAATGCGATCATTTAACATGAAAAATTATCCATGGTGTAAACGTGCGTATTTTCGTGATTTTTTGGTGGAAGGGGTTTAGGACAGGGGAGAATTCAATGGATGCATCACTTCACACAAAAAATTATCTCGGGTGTAAACAAGAATATTGTCGTGATTTTTCAGTGGGAGGGGTTTTCGACTACGGGGAATTTGATGAATGCGATCACTTTACGCAAAAAAAATTATTCTTGGTGTAAACAAGCGTATTTTCATGATTTTTTAGCGGAAGGAGTTTTAGACCACAGGGAATTTAATGAATACAATCACTATATATACAAAATTATTTTGAGTGTAAACAAATGTATTTCTTTGATTTTTGAGGGAAGAGGTTTCTAACCATGGGGAATTCAATGGATGCGTCACTTTACACAAAAAAAACTTCTTTGGGGTGTAAACAAGCTTATTTTTGTGATTTTTTTGATGTAGGGATTCTCGATCACGGAGAATTCAACGAATGTGATCACTTTACACACAAGAGTTTATTGAGTGTAAACCAATGTATTTCCGTGATTTTTGAGGGAAGAGGTTTCTGACCATGGGAAATTCAATGGACGCAGTCACTTTACACAAAAAATAGTCATGTGTGTAAACAAACGTATGTCTGCGATTTTTTCGGTTGAGGGATTCTTGACCATGGGGAATTCAATAGATATGATCACTTTTCACTCTGTTTACAACGTGTTTCAAGTACTATGCGGTTTACACATCTTTAACTTCTACCGAAAGTGAGAATTCGTATCTTGAATATTGTTTTTTATTGTTTTTTCACGTGAAGATGACCAAATCAAGAACTTCAATGTGCTTCTATGAAAGTTCTCAAAAATCTAGTCCATTTATTTTTCTAGCTTGGCAACTATCCAGGCAAGCATATTCTTTTTTCTGCCCCATCAATTTTATTAGATGTATAAAATCATTATCACACCAGAAGTTCAAGGCTCACTCACCATAACTTAATACTTTCGAGCTTATCAGGCTGATTAACCAATAATCTATTTCGATCGTTATTTTTCTTTTGAAAAAATTTCTTCATGCCAAACGAAGGATGTGAAAGATCTGGAAGTAAAATCAAAGCAAGATGTCGATGACAAAATGAAAATTATAGGTTGTTTCAGGCGAAAACTGCGTTCCAGAAGTTTTGATTCTGCAGAGCCTTCCTTCAGCAACATACTTTGACTGCCTATCCACGTGTTTACTCAAGAGGTTTAATAATGTAACAAGAAAATTGAGAAGAAACTTATATCAGAGCAATAAATCCCTCTTCCAACCCCACAGTGATGAATAAGGGTCACCTACCGGGATCTTTATCTTCTTCCTGATTATTAGGCACATTTGGAGACCTAGCAATTGTCGACGACTAAAAAAGCGATGAGAAATGTGTTTAACGAAAATCGATGCATATATACAAAATCTTTGATCAATTTGACGGACATTAGAAAAGAATTCATTGAGTTCCATTTTTCGAAATTTTCACACGTTTTTTCATACACATGTCGCCGTTATCACACTTTCTTGATATCAATTTTTGCATCAAATTGAATAAAACCAGTGTCTGAATCAGATATGCACGGCAAGAATTTTCCAGGGGTGTCCTTGGACCTTTTGTCCAGGGGGACAGGGGAGGGTGTGTGAGCAAAAAAAACAAAAAAAAGTTCTGAAACCTTGTTTTTCATACAAAATATGCACAAAAATCATCGAAAAAGCTGTCTTAAAAAAAGTTCAGAAGGGTGTTTGACGATTTTTTTCGGCCAGGGGTAAGTGGCCACGGTCTCAGGTAGAGGAGTTTACCTCCCTATCCTCCCTATGTGCATGTATGGTCTGAATGGAGGATTTCAAATACTCGTACATCGACTGTTGACCTTTCTATCAGTCCATTTATTTCATTGGAAATCTTGTTTACTCAATTCTTTCATTTTAGTCATTATGGAAATAACGTTTTCATGTCTCTTTAATTCGATTTTTTCTCAATTTCCAAAGTTCTTTTGAAATTAATCAGAACTAAGTGGGAATAATCAAATAATTTAGAGTTCACCGTCTAAAAAGTCTATGAAATTTTAACACAAATGAAAGATTTTGATCCTGTACTCAATGCAGCTCTTAACGCTGCTTGCGCCACTGCTAAGTTTTTTAATCAGATTATTTGTAGTCTTTCCTATGCAAGCTTACCAAACTGTTGAGTGTGCTTTTGAAACTTAACGATTCATAAGGTACATGATTCGTGACTTCTGCCCGAAAATTTTTCAATGACCCAATAGGTTCACAGCTTTTTTCGGGATCTTGCACAATTTCGACGCAAGCAGATTGACATTGACGATTGATACCAATAGGAAGAACTGTAATCAGTCAATTTAGATTAATTGAATGTTTCTTTCTTTCTCACAACCTACCGTCAAATTCAGCATCATTCTTGGCCTGCATGAAGGTTGGCGGCAAATCTTCAGAAGATGCTTGAATGTTCGGAAGTCCGTAGAAACTATCGCTGGAGGAGTTGGGTGATGAAGAAAGCGAGTCACGAACGACTAAATAAAATAATATCAGGGGCCGGTTTCTCGAAGCTGATGAAAATTTCGTCAGCGAAGTAAGTTCGTCAACGAAATTTTCGAGTTCGTTGACGAGATTTCGGGAACCTGATTTTTTGGGTTTCCTGAAGCTTCCGAACCATCTTTAATTCGTTGACGAAATCTCGCCAAGGATTCCATCAAAGAACTTTGGTCCATTGGCGAATTGATACGTGTGCTTTGCAGTAACATAGAGCTTTCGATTTTTCTGTTTAGTCAAAGTAATTACTATATTTTGAATTTTTTTGTTCTCCGTTTCTTCGTCTGCTCGCCACCTTTCTTTCCTCGAATGAGGTCTTTCGAGGAAAATAATTTGAGGATGAGGAAAAAGCCAAAAGATCTAAAAAAGCGTGTCGGTAGGAGTCGCCTTGCAGTGGCCCTGAAATACCATGTGTCTCTGCTATAGATCGTAATTTAACAAAAGTTTTGTAACAAATTAAAGATGGCTCAGAAATTAGCAGACTATAAGAGAAATATTACAGTAACGTGAACAACCAGGTCCCAAACGTGATAGTTTTTGAAAAAAAGAAAAGATGAAGGAAGGCAAAGAAGGAACGGAAACTATATAAAAAGAAAAATGTACAAAACAGAAACTGAAATGCAAAAAAAACAAGAACACAAATGAATATAAAATAATAAGAGAAACGAAAAAAATGTATGGAAACAAAAGTGGAGAAACAAACAGAAATATCACAATATGAAAATAAAATGGAAAAGCAGTGGGACATAGAATTGTGTAATTCAAAATGATGAGAATAGAAAGGAAGAAACTGAAACAGAGGAAAGAATGAGACGGAAAAAAAGAAATGTTATGCAGGAAATAAAAAAATAAGGGAAAAGGATTAACAAAATGATTTTTTTGTGTCCACGTCATTTCTCTAATGTATGTAGGATTTTCATAATGTTGTCACACCACGTACTGTTGACTTTATGATTTAAATTAGTATACATATAATTAGCACAAGATATAGCAGTTTACTGAAAGATTCCAGCAAAGTACATAATTTTCGTACAGGAATGTATAGCAGATATTTTTAGTGTGAAGCAAAATGTAAAATTTAAAACTGCTCCTAAAATTCGCATGATGGGCACTAGTGATACGGGCGCCAAAGTAAAACCAGCGCCAAAGTGAGATGGGCGTCAAGTTGCGACACAATCCTTCAAAACATTGGAGCATAGAACACAACAAATTTACAAAATTAATCAATCAACACATTTGAATAATTAGAGGACTATTGATTTCCCTTTTATTCTTAGTACAATAAAAACGGCTGTTATGAACAGTTAGAGAGGTTCCAACCTGCCTAGTTTTTTTCGTCGACGAGCCAAAAATTTCGGCAGGAAAATATTTAGGGAGCTTCGAGAAACTGAAAGCCACATTTCGTCAGAAAAATTGGAAAATTTCGTCAACGAACTGAACTCAACGAAATTTTTTTCGAGAAACCCCCAAAAAAATTTGTCAACGAAGTGCCGATTTCACTGAAGAATTAAGTTCGGGAGCTTCGAGAAACTGGCCCCTGAATAAAAATTATTTTTAGTGTACCATAATGACTGAAGGCAGTCAAACTTGCTTAAATCTCTTTTCATTTTACTTTAACAATCTCACAAGGCATGCTAAAAAGCATTTTGTCGTTTCGGAAACATTGATAAGAAAAATTCTTTTGTGGAAAACGAACTTGACCAAAATCTCCTTTGACCGGAATCGTCTAACTTCCTTGATCATATTGTATTCATATTTTGCGTTCTGTAAGTCGGCATAGACTTTGGCTCCGGTAGATCTTTTATTGCTGCTCGTTGCCTTTTGTGAGGACATTTTACAATCAAAAAATGGATAATTTTCGTTTTCGTCTGAGCTTCCATTATTTTTTTTTATTTTGTTCACTATAATAATTCCCAAAATTCAGTCGGTGATCGATATTTCGATTCCGTTTTTTAAAAATGCCGTGATGTATTCATCTCTAGTTGCTTCAGATAACACAGGCAGCAACTCGCAACCCACCTTTTTTCACATGTTCAAGATTAGTCAATAACTCCATTGCTATTAGATTGATCAAAGCGCACCAACAGGGTGTCCTTAATGAACGATTTTCGTTTCGAAAAAACGAAATTCTAATTATGCCTTTATATAACAATCTTTTCGTAATTTCGTCGTCAATATTGTTGAATCTGGTTGCGCGCTCAAAATCTTCTCTGAACAATTTCATGTCAAAAATCTAGGAAGATTGACATTGAAAGACGGATCTTGAAGACTTTCCTCCTTCCTTTTTACTTTTGTAGGAACGTTCGTTTCTAAAATGCCGTTCGTTTTGAGAATTTCCGCGCCGAAACTGGCGATACCCGGTTTGTCAATATTTTGGATAACGATCGGACATTTGGTAACCTTTTTCACCCATATGCTTCCTTTTTGGTCGACTTTTAGTAGGATGCCCTGCAGAATCAATGTGCTTGAAAATGAATCAAATGGCTAAATCATAAGCGAAGAAAGGGGTATCAGCTACTCGTGATTCAGAAAATACCTTGTGGATTAACTATGGTTTTTGTTACTATAAATTTGTATTATACTAGAACCACCGTGAATGTACTCACTGCTCCTAATTTGACCCTTATCTCCAAGGTTTGTTCGTCGGCATCGGCATTTTCGAAATGATCGAGACCTATTCTGGAAGATAAGACATGAGGAAAGTAAATCTGGAACAAAACCTGGAATCGGAATGAGCACTTCTACACCTTTTTACTGGTTGGCACGAGATCTAGAATCGAAAACTCAGTAATCAAATGAAATTCACTATTAAAATTTTCACGTTTCTTCAATTTTTTTCTTTTTTGTTTTGTTGTATTTATTCATTTTGTCCAGAAAAACATGCGTTTGATTGAGCCATTAGGAATTTCAAAACTGCCCTTTCTGCATAGTGAACTTCTGAAATTGAAGTCCTTCTTCTGGCTGGGATTTGTCGTGGGATTTTGCAAAAGCTCTCAACAGGACCATAATAAGATCCGCACTACCCGAACATTACAAAAGTAACTAACCGCTGACCATCGAAACTGTTTTTTGTTCCGTCTAAGACGATCAAGGGATTCCTGAGGTACATTTTCGCAATGCATTTATTTCGATTCATAAGGATCAACTTGCCCCAAACTTCGTCGTCCAAGCAGCGGATTTTGGATAACGTCGCAGCTATGTGATCCTTGTCAAAAGTAAAAGATCAACAGTTTTTCATTTCAGATTATACAGCAGTGGCCACAAGCCAGACATGAAGCTGACATGAATAGTTGATATGTAAGTATGTATAGTGAGCTTTTGGACAGATTAATTATTCAATGTAGGATGTCTACTCACTAAGCAAAAAAACGTAGTGGTCAGGGGCTGGTTTCTCAAAAAGCGTTCAACGCTAAACGCGTCTAACTCACGTCTAAAATGACGTCATATGTTTATTCAATGTTTCTCAAAAGACGTTCAAGCTAAACACGTTTAAAGTTAGACGAAAAATTTAGACGGGGTGGGACCCTAGGTTGAGTAATGTGAAAATTTCTTAAATTATGCTTACACGTTTTTTTCTTTATATTATTGTTGTACTCAGTGATGGGGATACATGGCTCTATCATTTGTAAATCAATTTGGAATTAGGCTTCAAAGCAAACTTTTTCTCAATTGATTATTTTTTCATTGACCGATAATGAATTCTAGGAAAGTTGTGGATTTCCAAAAGTTACGTTTCCAAGGATTCGCGCATTAGTACCACAGTTGAGATAACGGGGTGTCCGATGTGATATTGATACGAATTTGGCTGTAACTTCGAATTTTTATCGAACGGGCGGCCCATTGTATCCAAAAGCTATAGTTTCGAGATTGTGACAAAAAGGACAGATTATTTACCAACAAATATCGTTGACAAATATGCTAAATTCCCAAATAATGCGGAGGATATGTTATTGGGATGCGTAGTAGGGACCAGAACTGGCTGCGACACGGCCCGGCCCGCCCGGGTTCACTTCTCAGCCCGAGCCCGGTCCATGAAAGCTCGTTTTTTAAAAAGTGTGTCATAATGATGAAAAATTATGATAACACAAAAAAATTAACCAGAACCAAATCAAATGTAAGTTGCTAAATAAAAATATATCAAACTATTAATTTTTCTAGAACTGATTGTATGCACTTGCAGTACGTAATCTTTAAAAATGTTTGAATTTTAGGAATGAAGCATTTCCACTTGGAAAATGAGTAAAACATCACGAGCAAAGGACAATACTGGAAGTTGTTGAAGAATCCCAATTCTTCATTGATTGCCTGATTTTCGAATTTTGGCTGCATGTTTTTAATATGATTTTTGCATTTTGCCCAACTGGAAAACGATTGAATGGCTGAAAATTTAGACTTTTTATCCATGAAATAAATGCTAAAAAACCTCTTGTGCCAGCGTTGTTGAATATCAAAATCCAAAAGCTTATTCTAGCACTTTGCGCTGGAATTAGTGATATTCGAATTCATTTCAGGTGTTTGCACTTTGCGGCCAATTTTTTTCGGAATTTAATTATTTAAGCTTTAGGTAATTTGAAAATCATCATTTGAAAATTAAGAAATCATTTAGCTTATTGTTACCATTACCTGGACTCAAAAAAGTCAATTTTTCTTAATTTTTGGTTTCCTCTGTATATATTTAATTTTTCAAAGCCAAAGAAGCATGAATAACGCATCTGTGGACTTTTTTGAGTGAAAAAGGTGACTTGAAGAAAATGGCTGAAAAATGAAAATGAAGAAAATACAATTTTGACCTCTTTCGCCATTTGGCGAAAGAGGTCAAAATTGTATTTTCTCCATTTTCATTTTTCAGCCATTTTCTTCAAGTCACCTTTTTCACTCAAAAAGGTCCACAGATGCGTTATTCATGCTTCTTTGGCTTTGAAAAATTAAATATATACAGAGGAAACCAAAAATTAAGAAAAATTGACTTTTTTGAGTCCAGGTAATGGTAACAATAAGCTAAATGATTTCTTAATTTTCAAATGATGATTTTCAAATTACCTAAAGCTTAAATAATTAAATTCCGAAAAAATTGGCCGCAAAGTGCAAACACCTGAAATGAATTCGAATATCACTAATTCCAGCGCAAAGTGCTAGAATAAGCTTTTGGATTTTGATATTCAACAATGCTGGCACAAGAAGTTTTTTAGCATTTATTTCATAGATAAAAAGTCTAAATTTTCAGCCATTCAATCGTTTTCCAGTTGGGCACAATGCAAAATTCATATTAAAAATATGCAGCCAAAATTCGAAAATCAGGCAGTCAATGAAGAATTGGGATTCTTCAACAACTTCCAGTATTGTCCTTTGCTCGTGATGTTTTACTCATTTTCCAGGTTCAAATGCTTCATTCCTGAAATTCAAACATTTTTAAAGACTACAGTACTGCAAGTGAATGCAATCAGTTCTAGAAAAGTTACTAGTTTGATGTATTTTTATTTAGCAACTTAAATTTGATTTGGTTTTCGTCAATTTTTTTGCATTATCATAATATTTCATCATTGTGACACACTTTTTAAAAAACGAGCTTTCACAGACCAAGCTCTGGCTGAGAAGTGAACCTGGGCGGGCCGGGCTGCGTCCTTGCGGCCAGTGCAGGTCCCTACTACGCACCCAATAACATATCCTTCGCATTATCTGGAAATTTAGCATATTTGTCAACGATATTTGTTGGTAAATAATCTGTCCTTTTTGTCACAATCTCGAAACTATAGCTTTTGGATACAATGGGCCGCCTGTTCGATAAAAATTCGAAGTTACAGCCAAATTCGTATCAATCTCACATCGGACAAAATGTTGTCTCAACTGTGGTACTAATGCGCAAATCCTTGCAAACGCAACTTTTGAAAATCCACATTTTTCCTAGAATTCTTTATCGTTCAATGAAAAAATGATCAATTGAGAAAAAGTTCGCATTAAAGCCTAATTCCAAATTGATTTACAAGAGCCATGTATCCCCATCACTGAGTACAACAAAAAAATACAACAATATAAAGAAAAAACGTGTAAGCATAATTTGAAAAATTTTCACATTACTTAACCCAGGGTACCACCTCGTCTAAATTTTTCGTCTAACTTTAAACGCGTTTAACTTGAACCTCTTTTGAGAAACATTGAGTAAACATATGACGTCATTTTAGACGTGAGTTAGACGCGTTTAAGCCGTAGGCATACTTGGCCGGTTTTTTTGCGGCCCGCAATTGCGGGTCGGTTGCGGCTCTCACTATGGCATACTTTAGTGCGGTTCCGCAAAAATGCGGAACCGGAAAACCGCAATTCTAAGCATAGTTAACCGCAATTTCGAACCGGAAATTACTTAAGAGATGCAAGGTTGTAGGTTTCCGAATCCAAAAGCGTCAAAATGCTTGGGTATGCTCCTAATTGCATGGAAAAGCATCCGTAGGTAGGCACATTATAAACGTTTTTAAAAATGGGGAAAATTTTCGGAAAATGAGGAAAAAAATTTTGGGTCCGGTTCTCATGTGGAAAAAATCAGCCGCTCTAAAAACATCATGTTTTAAAAGCTTAAAAACACTAAAATAAACCGTCTATGAGCATTTTTAAGCGAAAAAAGACTTTGAGAAAAATGGGGAAAAAATTTTTACCCCTATCGTCATTTGACGAAAAAGCCGGCGGGAAAAACAGTGTTCACCAAAATACATCTTTTCAGTTTCCGATTCCCCAAAATTTTTTCGACAATGAGAACCTTGCATAAATTTTTTTCTTTATTCCCGAATTTTTCTCCTCAGAAGATTCTTTTGCAGAAAAAAAACACTGGACAAAGCAAATTCTGGAAATAATTGAGTTTTCTAGTTGATAAAGATCAGGTATTCAGTGTTATTCAGCGCGAAACGGCATATACTGTATCAAGTGCGGCTGCCAGAACCGCAAAAAGTACTCCACTCGAGAACTCTTTGCGGGTCCATAAACCGCACTAAACCGCAATGCGGTTGCGGGTTCCCAGTCGCAAAATTTTTTTCCGGTTGCGGGTGACTTGCGGGTCGCAATTTTTGAAAACCGCAAAAAAGTGTGCGAGCCGCAGACTTTTTCGCCCGTTGCGGCTAAGTATGCCTACGGCTTTAGCGTTGAACGCTTTTTGAAAAACCGGCCCCTGCGTGCGGATTTGTAGGCATTATATTTCGGTCCAAGGTTCATTTGAACATAATGGACTTCCTAAAATAAAACATGCAAGTGCTAAAATCGATGGTTGCACATTTACACTTCGCGATAAATCTATGAACGATTTAGTGTGCCTTTGACAGATGATAAGTTTCATGATACAAAAACCCAAACCCGTCATCATTTTTATCAGTTACTTTTAGAAGCCTTTTTGATTGACTGTTATAGGTAGAAGACTGTAACCATAAGGAAAGAAAATTACAGTAATTTTCACAAAGTAAAAACGTACCGCATCGATCTTGTGTGATTATTTTCTACTAACAAGCAGCACTAAAGGGTCGTTTATACTTGCCTTTTTCGACGGAATGGAACGGATCGCCAACAGCTTAAAGCGTTCAGCCTGAAAATTCACTTTCGGTCGGAAAGGATAACCGCAATTTTGTGGGAAACGACCAAGGGTAACCTCCAACCGAACGGAACAGAACGGAACGAAAATTTCCCATGCGTTCGGTTATGTTGTGTCGATTGCATTCCGTTCCGTCGGAAAAGGCAAGTATAAACGACCCTTAACATTATATCCATTACTATACGTTTCCCACCTCGTAAAATGATTCCAAATTCGACCATCTTTCATCGCTTTCTCCTCCACTGAAGATATTAGCCCGCGGAATTTCACCACGATCGTTCGTTGATCCGCTGGACGTCGAGGCTACGTCCATGTCTTCCATAACGACGAAAGTTAGAAAAAAACAAAGAAAATTTGTATACTCCGAAATCGTGTCACGAAACTCAATGGCAAATTGGAAACACGGTGAGCCGGCTTGGCAAAATTTTTATGGAAAATTAAAATATATGGCGAGCATAAGTTGGCGGACATTTTTTTCTGTTTGCTTTTCTTTTATGAAAAAGACCGGTTTTGGCTAGAAGAATATTGGAATAACTGACCATGTTGCGTATATCTTGTAAACCCTGCTACATATCTGGGCGGTAATTTGAGTCCAAGGATTTTTTAGTAGTCAGTCTTTCCAATGCCTTAGTTCTTCGAATTTCTGTCCCTTGAAGTTTCGCAAGGATTAGCAAGTACGGTTCGAGGATGACTAATCTTGAGCGTCATTTTCAAGCCAACTTCATGCAGTTTGTTTTTCTCGAAATCATTGTGAAGAATAACAGTGGAAATCTAGTACTACAGTTTGTTTTTTATAAAATGCTTGTAGACGAAAATCTGACGAAGAATTAGTCAGTCCTCACACTCGTTTACACAAAACTTTTACGGTAGGATTTTTTAGTCAAAAAATTTTAAGGGTTAGTTCATGGGCACACAAACTTTCAATCTTGTGTGATGGCCTAGAACAAAATGACAAAAATACATAATAGTACTTGCTTTCGAATTAAATTTACAAGCATTTCAATTAAAACAGGTTACAGTTTAAATTTTCCGCTAAACAATCTTGAAGTATTTCATAAAAAAAGCAGGTTTAAGGCAGAGGGTCACTTCACGCCGCGGGCAACACCGCGCGTGATGACCGCTAGCCCGCTAAATCGGAATGTCGGCGATGTTGCTCGCCGATTGAAGTTTAATTTTCTGATGGTTACAATGGATAATTTGAACCAGAAAACTGTTGGTTTAATACATTCTTTCAGTAAATAAAGGCAGTTTTAGGATGCTGTTGTTGTAAGAAATTCTCGATTTATTGTCCAAAAATTACATTTATTTTTGATTTTTGGGTTGATTTTTTGTGACGATAATATGGTCAGCGCGGAACTTAGAAGGTCGATCCTGCTTTATTTTGCCAACGAAATGCAAAGAAATCATACCTGTAATTGGGGGGTCCTCTAACTTGGTGGAACCCCATACCCATATGTCGGGACCCCTCAACTCGAAAATATTTAGAAAAAGGTGACTTTTCTGGCCTTTTTTTGGGAAAATTTTCGCATTTTTCGGGTTTTTTACTTTTTTGGGATTTTCCTCGACCCCCAAAATTTCGGGAATTTCGGGAGCCCACCCCAAAAATTTTGGGTCTACCCCCCAACTGGTCGGATTTCTTACAAGAAATAATATCTTAATTTTATACCATCGCCAAGTACAAAGATTGCACAAAAATTGGTCGAAAATTGTTAAAAAATCAAAATTTCAAAAATTCTGCACTTTTTTACGAATTTTTAATTTAAACTCATTGGAAAGATAGTTTTACATAGCAATAAATTCGATTAAAATCGCCGAATGAACAATAATTTTGCAAAAAACCACGATGAAAATGGTTTCAAATTAACATTTTGGTGCGAGCAGTGCCCGCTAGGATAGAAAAATCTTTAAACTAGCGGGCGCGTGAAAAACTACAAAAGGATTGATAGCGGGGATTTCGGTCGTCACGCGCGACACGGCTCGTGGCCTGCCCGCTTTTGGCATATGTCACTTCCAAAGCGGGCGTGCGGTTCACGCTCGATTTTGATTGGTCCATTTTTTCTTTTTACTGTAGCATGACGCAGGAAGTGACATTCCGCCTTTAGGCACCATGCTCGCACTAATTTTGGAAGTTATACGATTGATAAGAGAAAAACGATTTTTCTATATCCCATTTTTTCCAAGTGAGTCTTGAAACGCAGCTTGTACGGAGAAAAAATTACATGCATTCGTGGACATCTATTTTCACAAGTTTACTGCAGTAGATAGGAACAATTCGAGAAAAATGATGTCCATGCACTGTGGGGTTTTTTTCGCCTGCAAACCCATTTGTCTATGTCCCGAGTTTCAAATTAAAATAGAACTATAATAATATTTCCAAAAACGACCAACATTCAAAATTATGTCAGCTATTGAATAACCCCTGTGACCGGACATTAGAGCACAGGAAAATAGAGCGCAGACCTTAGAGTGCAGGGACATTAGAGCGCAGACATTAAAGCAAAGAGACATTAGGGTGCAGGACAATTGAGCGCAAGACAATAGAGCGCAGGCACATTAAAACGCAAGACAATAGACAGAGGGACATTAGGGCGCATCTACTGGTTCTAAAAAATTTTAACCAACTTTCCGTGATCTGCAATGAATGCGAATTTTAAATTGTTTTTGAACAAGAAAAAAGAATACTGAGCAAGCAGCTTTAATTCAAAACCTGAAAAAAACTGCATGTGGGATTCTAAATGTGAGTTAGTGTCACATGCCGATCAATTCAGCAATGTCATGTGATTTCTTTTTATGTTTATGTTTTATTATTTTTGATCATTTTGTTATTTTTGTCATTTATCTTTGTTTTTGTTCATGCATTTGGCGTATCATCTACAGTACGCCTATTAGCTGAGTTCTTCAAAGAGCACTCTTTGCTTACAGTTATTTTCGTCCATCACATGCCCCTTGTGTCAACAAATCAAGTGCTGCTCTGCTGATGCAAGTAAATAGCTGTAAGAATTTCTGCTAAAGGCGCTCATATATTTTGCACAGGCACTAAGTCGGCCTCAATGCTCAGCATATTTGAACTGGGCAAGTGCCTATGTGCACACAGGCCTACCCTGCAAAGACATCTTTGCAGGCATCGACCTGGGCGTCGTCAACTCTGCCCCAAGTTTTACCGTAGATGTTCAATTGTATATAATTGTGAGTTGCTTCATTCTTATCAGTTCCTTTTGGACCTTCCGGCATTTCGTTTGGTGTTCGTCTCAGTGCTTTTTGCGTCGTCTTTAATTTGCATATTTCTCGTCTTTATTATACACATTCTATCAATGCCATTGGCCCGTTGACTCCTTATTCATAATAAATCGTACATCAGTCATCAGCCTTAGTTCAAGTTCATGCATTCCCGCTCAGCCATATCCGCCCTCCACATCGACCCCCATTTACCTTAGCCACAGACTGTCTTATGCTAGCCGTTCATTGCGACCCACTCATACCCAATTGTGCCCGTAGCCATTTTCCCCATGCCGGACTAGGTAAGTTCTAGGGCATACCAGCGTTTAGCTCAGATAAGGGTATTTCTTCCTGAGTGGGTTCCCCTCCCTAGCTCCCGCTCTTTTATCAGTAACACCCCCTCCCTGAGGTCGGGTTAAGAGGGATCTTTTGGTTCACGACCAGGATTCCCAATGCCCAGGTCATCCCACGGATGACCTTGTCCATCGTCCACACTGACTGGACCAATGTTCACCCCTAACCTGGTGGCATTATCCTTACCTACAGCAGAAACCCCCCCCCCCAAAGCAGCGCCACAGTACCAATAGTTCCTTCTATAGATGGTACTCACCGGGTTAGGTTAAAATGAGCCAACACCTCAGTGTCAGGCCCTATGGCCCCAGTTAAGGCGACATGGCTTTTATTTTATGTGACATTAAAAATTCAAGATTAATTCAAAAATATCAAAATGAAACAATTTTATCCGAATCTTAAAAGGTCAAATATCTATGACTTTTTGTGTCTTCCGCAAATTTTGACAAAATTTTCCATGGTGGAGAAATGCTATGGCTTTGACCTGAACTTCTTCAGAGACACGAAAAAATAGCATTTTTGGGCTGGAGTGTAGTTATTTTTCACATTATTTTATTTTCGTTTTTTTTATTTTGCTATGATCTAATTTTCCTGTGCTCTATTGTCCTGCGCTTTAATGTCTCTGTGCTCTACTGTCCATGCTCTATCGTCCTGCATTCTAATGTCCTTGCGCTCTATTGCGCCTATCCGTTATTGTTCTGCGCTCTATTGTCTTAGTGGCCGACGCAGAAATTATTTCGGGTGAGAGGCGGAAATTTTTTATTTACAATTTTAAAATTTTTGTTAAATTATTTGCTTAGATATTCAAACGATTTTTTTCTTTTTTTTTATTTTTCTTTGTTTCTGAATGTTTTCTTAAAAAACAAAATGAAAAAAGTGACGAAACAATGAGGCAACTGGCAAGAAAATAGAGAATAAATGAAAGAAGAAAAAATTCGAAAAAAAATAATTTTGGCTACAGTATTTAATTAAGCTTTATAGATTTCTGATAATTTGCGTTTAACCATTATCTTGATAATTTTTATTTTTAGACCATGAGTCTAGGAGGCGCGGCCCGTTCTAATGTCCGTGCTCTAATGTCCCTGCGCTCTATTGTCCTGCGCTCTAATGTCCCTGCGCTCTAATGTCCCTGCGCTCTAATGTCCGTGCGCTCTAATGTCCCTGCGCTCTAATGTCCGCACTCTAATGTCCGCGCTCTATTGTCCCGCGCTCTGATGTCTCGTACCAATACCCCCATATTTTAATCAAAATATTTTCGATAACCCCGAGCTGTTGACCGTTGCCGGCTTGATCCACGAAGAATATTATATATTATGTATATATATTTATTTGAGCACAAAAAATGTATGTATATAATAACTTGAAAAACAATAGTCCATTGAGAGGGATGCAAAAGGATTTCAGGATTGCAGGACAAATCAAAATCACAAAAAATAGTACGTGAATCTTTTTTCGAAAAAAGAGATCGCTTGCATCATGATTACGAAACAAATTAATTTAAAATGCAAAAAATTCAACTTGACTGTATTATCTATTTAAGGATCACTCCACCACTGATCTGATGCTCATAGGTGCAGGAAATCTACAGTATCCTTGTCCTGGTTAGCCACCGTTCCATGGCATAACCTGAAAAATATATTATAGTCTATTCATTTTCAAATGGATCTCGTTAAGCCAAATAATCCGCAGAGATCGGTGAGCACCGAGCAAACAATAAATCTGCATCGTAGATCCAAATCTTTTATTTTCAATTTTTTCGTCTAATTCGAGCAGTTAACGTGAGAAAAAATTGTCCGTACACGCAGATTGCTTACTATTTGCACGGAAATCTTTTTGAGCGCCTAGGCTCATTTGGAAAAAAACTTGACTATAGTTGTAGGGGTGGCGCGAACATATCTGATTGGTCGATCACTTTTCCCAAAATTTTTTGTCAAAAAAGTTCGACTTTTGAAGGCTTTTGGCACAACCTGACTTTACACGCACATTCGGCCCCGCAAATCATTTATTACCCCCAGGAAATTTGGCTCGATCCACAGCAGATTCGTGTTTTTGGTATTTTTTCTATTTTTTCCAAAAATTGTTGTCCCTCACCCCGAGCAAAATTTTTTTATTGTGCATATATGAAAGTGACTTATGCTTGACAATAAGCACACAACATTTCTGGTTTTTTACTCATCAATCGAAAGGTCTTATATTGCAAAACTATCGACGGGCGAAATGAAAAAATCTGTAAATAAATACTTCATATTCAGATTTCCTTGCACATGCCGCTTAAATCAATTTTCGTCTTTTTCGGGCAAGTGCATCGGCCGTGGCGACACTGGGAACCGCCCGAACATATTTCTCCGTGGTAGCACGACGATTCTGGTAAAACTGGAATATATTAATTGATATAGTAATCTGATTTTCCGAATCGCTATTTCTTTGGGATAACGGTCGATAAAAATTCGTATAAAGAGAAGTAAAGAGATGGGTAAAATGAAAATTCTTGGTATTTGGAATTGGTATTGCTAATCAGGAACTATATACATGTATGCGAACTGTGAACTTGCCTATCTTTGGCGAAACGCACTGCGAGTTCATGATCATCTGCTTAAAAGGGCAAATGCAAGTGCTGTTGTAACATTCAGAACCGCCATCACACACGTAATCGCCGCCGCACCATGATCCAGGTGGTTCTATGGTAAAAACTGCGGCTCATTTAGGAAATATATCAGTTTGAATGCTTATTTTCAGAATTTATATTGAACTACTAGTTTATTAGAAAATGCCCCGATGGGGCAGAAAAAGGAGAATATACTTGCTTCGACAGTTGCCATGGTAGAAAAAGAAGTGGACTAGGTTTTTGAGAACTTGGGTCAAAGTTGGAAAAAATTCACTTTCTTTATATTGGATTTTTATTCTTTCTCAAAAAAATTGTCTATGTCTGTGAAAAAGTATATTCTGCAGCATCGTGCATTTTGTCCTTCAACTGGCATCAACTACAGTAAAATTTTTCTATATGAAAATTCTATGCACATGACTTCAAATGTAAGGACATGGTAAATCAATAGCATTCTGACTCCCGATCGATTTAAAACTCCTGCCTCTCACACTAGCTGAAAAATAGTGAGGAGGCATATTATAATTATATTCAGAACTATAAAAAACCTGAAGTTGATTGCACTAACCCAACATGAGGATAATCTCAAGATCGGGATTAAAAAGATGATCCTGAGTTTGAGCTAATCTCAATGTCCAAATTAATTCTTTCAGTGCACAAACAATACTCACCTCAGGATTAACTAACTTTTTTTGAATTTTTGATCACAAAAATGCCAAAAAAAAAGTTTCACCCCTGCACCCTCCTCAAAGTTTCGTAGATGCACATGTTTGGTAGGAGGGTGTGTTGATGCACTCAGCTGCAGAGTATACTGTTTACAGACATGGAAATTTTTTTTTTTAGAAAGAATGAAAATCGAATATAACGAAAGTTAATTCTTTCCAACTTTAACCCAAGTTCTCAAAAATCTAGTCCACTTCTTTTTCTAGCTTGGCAATTATCCAAGCAAGTATATTCTTTTTTTTCTGCCCCATCGGGGCATTTTGTAGTAAACTAGTCCACCACTCTTTATTGGGCCTCAACCGTGCATGAAAACGTTCGTAGAAGCACATTGAAGTTTTAAATTTGGTGATCTTCACAACAAAGAAACAATAAGAAACAATCTTAAAGCTACGAATTCTCACCTTCGGTAAAGGTAAAAGATGTGTAAACCGCATAGAACTTAAAACACGTTGTAAACAGAGTGTAAAGTTACCATCCCATTGAATTCACCATCATCAAGAACCCCTCAACCCAAAAAACCGCAGAAATACCTTTATTTACACACAGAAATTTTTTTTATGTGAAGTGACTGTGTCCATTGAAGTTCCCATGGTCAGAAATCTCTTCCCCTAAAAATCGCAGAAATACATATGTTTACAGTCAGGATAATTTTGCGTGTAAATTGATCGCTTTCATTAAATTCCCCGTGGTCGAAAACCCTTTCCTCAAAAAATCAAGAAAATACGTTTGCTTACACCCAGTGTAATTTTTTGTGTAAAGTGACCGCATTCGTTGAATTTTCGGCCCAAAACTCCTTGCCTCAGATAATCACGAAAATACACTTGTTTACATCCGGGATAATTTTTCGTTGAAAGTGACCGCGTCCATCGAATTCCCATTGGTCGGAAGCCCTTACATCCCAAAAGTCCCAATAAGGCTACCGGTTCAACTGAAACTGCAAAAAATTCTGGCACGCTGCAAAAAATTTTTTTGAAGCCGTAAGTATTTTATAACAAAATTGCGGAATTTCGCGTATGCCGGAACTTGGGACCACCATATAACTGAATTGATAACATGTTTTAAAAAAAGGAAAAATTGCATTTCAGATTGCACACCCAAGATGCTTAGGCCGAAGTATGGAGCTTGGATATGCCACACGTGGAGCATGGCGGGACTGGGGACCCTTAAAAAGTGCGTTTTTTGCATGCTTCTGGGGCCCTACCGAGCACCACTTGCAGATAAAGGCGAAATGACGAAAGGCATCCCGTAGTTTTCCCCTACGTCCGAAATTATGAAAAAAAATCCGAAGGTTCTAGCTCTTAACGTTTTGGCTCTAGGGGATATGAAATGTAGGGGCAAAGTATACTATATTTTGACGCTATAGCGCCACCTGTGTTATACACTATAGTCAGTATTTTTTAAAATGTTACTAAAATGAAAAATAACATAAATATTAGATGACTTGAAAATCCTGTTCATTAAACTTTTACTGTAAATTTTTTCACTCAAAAAATTTTGAAGTGTCAGTTGAGTGTCGTTACAAAATTTTAGTTCCATATGACGAACGGCTTGGCAAAAATGCTGAAAATATAAAATGGTACTTGCTTTCCATATTCATTATTTGAAAGCATTTTATGAAAAACAGACTATACGCGTATCTTTGAGATGGGTTTACTACAAAGCATGAATGAGGAAAGTTTCTCACAAATATGTACAAAAAGCTTAGGATTCAGAATTACTTGGATATTTGGGGTGGTGGGCGCATCGTCTACCCTTTGCCGCGTTGCCTGGTAAACAGGTACATTTTCCGTTAGAGCAAAGGGAGTTTCCGCCACAAATGACGTCGGACGAGCAAGGTGCTCCGGGAGGCACTGCGAAACGCTTCGAAGTTTTAAGGTTTGTTGACGATTCACATTATAACATACCTGTTCTAGACGCTGGGACGCACCTGTCGTCGAAAGCCACGAAATGCTCTCTGCACAGGCAAACTCCATGAATGCATTGGGCTCCGGTGATGCAGAACGCTTCCGAATTGTTTTCAATACAGGCATCTCCTGGCAGTACTAAAAATCAAACGTTCAAGGATGTACAGGGTGTTTAAAAAACTCTTCAAGCCTAAAGCATTTATCGACATTTTTTGCGCTTTTTACTTTTTGTGAAGAGTAGTAAAGATCAATAAATTTATGTCAGCACTAAAATTTTCTACAGCCCATTTACTTTGAAATGACAGACGTGGCGAAACCAAAAAATTAAGGTCAATTTGATACGGAATTTTCACGAGGTGGAAAACTCTAAACTGTAGAAAAACGTCAATTTGTTTGATTCATGGAAAGATGGTGATGCTTATCCGCTCTTGATTTTTTGACAATGCTTGACACCTGAGTGTTACCGGAGAAATTTTATCCGTTTATCGAGGTTATGGAAAAATTTTCAACCGTTCTTTTTATAGCCCATAGTCGAGAAATTTCCCCTCATTACGGTAATAAGCTTTGCTATTTCTTCCATGTTGGATTTACTTTTATGGGACCGCTGCGTCGATCATTTCAAAATGAATGGAGTAACCTTGACGTTAGTGATACGTGAGAGAAAAATGTAGTTCTGCTATTTTCGACTCTTGGGATGGAAAAATATAATTGGAACACAAACCTGTCGTATTCAAAAATGGGCAAAACGTGGACGATTGATGAAAAGATGAGGTTTATTTATCTTCAGAGCAGTCAATATATCCTGAAATTAATGTTCATTTCATTGCATTTGATTTGATTCCTAATGAATATTATTTCGTACTATGACAAAGGCGCTTATGCAATTACAACTGACCAGGGGCCGGTTAACCAACCGACCAAACCACAACCAAGGGCCGATTATGCAACTACAACTGACCAGGGCCGGTTTTATCAAAGAGACTTAAGCTCCAGCTGAGCTGCAGCTGAAGCTGTAGCTCAACTACATATGTTATACCATTTCCGTTAAGCTGCAGGTCATCTGTAGCCTAACTCATGCACACAAAACATATCGAGAAAGTTAAGCTGCAGCTGGGCTGTAGCTTAACTCTGTATGTTATAACATTGTCGGGTGCAGCTCAGCTGCAGCTTAACTTCCCCGATATATTTTGTGTGTGAGTTAAGCTACAGCTGAGCTGCAGCTTAACGGCAATAGTTTAACATATAGAGTTAAGTAACAGCTTAAGCTGCAGCTCAGTTGAAGCTTAAGTCTCTTTGAATTGATGAAGCCGGCCCGGATGCATAGGGGCAAAAAATCAAATCTTCCAGAAGGTTCTTACGATAGGTAAATCTCGAATGACAAACATTGTTATGGAATTCCGTATTCGGCGGACAGACGCAAGCCCCGTTTGAGCAATGAGAACCACCGTGAATACAATCTGAATTTTGAAAGCACGAGCCCAGCGAATGCACATTTCCCAACGGTGTCCCGGTGGTGGTTTGATGTTCGAAATCGATTAGTGACGTGCTTTGCCGGGTGCAACGTTCCTTGAGTATTGTTTCACCAACGTCGCATATACAAACGCCTTTTCTGCACATTGATCCACCTAGGCAGGAGGATATGTTGGAGCAGTAACCACCGATGGGGACTGAAAATTTGATTAATAATGAATGTTGATGTTGTTATTCATGATCAAGTGCAGCTTATCTTTGCTCATGTCAGCAATATAGAGGTCTATGTAAATCTGATAACCATAACGAACACTGGATAGTATTATGTTTTTGAGGATTAACAGCTACGGAAATTTCCGTTTTGTATCTGCCTGATCACTCATTTTGTTGTACTTCCTTTGTGAGTAATTGTGCAAGTAAATCTTACAGGGAATAGAATCTGATCGACATGAATTAGGTTATGAATTCGAGTTATAAGCTTCAGCAATTTTTTTTCATATAACATTTCGCAGAACATTGCTTATTCAGATCATAAAGGCCGATGTATAGTAATCAGTAATCTTGATCCTTAATCCTGAGTTCCTGACCCGATAAGGATCAGGTAAGGAAAGGACCAGGTAAAGTTGTCCTTAACGTCCCTAAATTTAAGAATCGGGAAGACTACATGAGAAATATTTTACAGTAAGATTAGATATTCAGATGAGTAAGTTGCATGAATAAAGACGACCAGACAGTAGATTTTATACATTTTATTGATCTTGTTGTTTACGTACATGGGTTAACATTGCTTTGTTTGCGATGTTTTTTGTTTATTTGTTATATTTTAATTCCCCTTAATTATTTTTTCAATTTTAAATTTTAAAATTTTTTAATTTATAATTTTTTAATTTATAATTTTTTAATTTATAATTTTTTAATTTATAATTTTTTAATTTTAAATTTCTTTTAATTTTAAATTTCTTTTAATTTTAAATTTCTTTTAATTTTAAATTTCTTTTAATTTTAAATTTCTTTTAATTTTAAATTTCTTTTAATTTAAAATTTTTAAAAATTGATTTTAAATTTTTTTTAAATTTTGAATTCAAAATTTTCTTGGTTTGAATTTTTTTTAATTTTAAATTTTAAATTTTGAAATTTGAAATTTTGAAATTTGAAATTTGAAATTTTGGAATTTGAAATTCTGAAATTTGAAATTTTGAAATTTGAAATTTTGAAATTTGAAATTTTGAAATTTGAAATTTTGAAATTTGAAATTTTGAATTTTAAATTTTAAATTTTTAAATTTAAAATTTATAAGTTTCACAATTTCTTAAATTTGTTCATTTTAAATTTTTAATTTTTTTAAATTAATAAGGTTTGAATTTAGAATTGAGTAATTTTTTGGAAAGTTAGTTTTTCAAAAATTGAAAACGCTGGGCTCAACAAGAACAGCAAACCTACCGTTTTGTTATGAACAAACATGGCTACAGTATTAGTACGCGCTATAGTTGCAAAGGATAGCACCCAGGAAAGGCCTTTTTTCTAAGGATCGGGACGACTATACATCGGCCTTAACATTCGACAAATGAAAATTGAACATCCAAAACCTGAAATCTTCTCTGAAATCCTGACAAATCAGAAAAGACAAATTCTTGAAATTCTCGGGGATAAAGATATCGATATAAAAAAGGAAAAAGCTCAAGCTTTGGATTATTGGATAAGCCTGAGTTTTTTTAAATTTTTTGAAGTACAAGATGATAAAAAGAGTTCCGCGAGTTTGTCCCATACCAAGTAGCAGACTCGGCAACTGAAGGCCATAATTATTGGTATTTATGTATAATATTTGTCATGATATTTTCATCTGAGTATTGCAACATTTATTTTCTGGTCTGCTGTGAACCATAATACCTATATTTATGCAAATTTTGATCTGAATATTAAACGAAAGGGATCATAATATGTATGGCTATGACTACCGATGATCTTGTATCAGCTAAAAGAATTTGAAGACTTCAATCGTCAATTCTGTGTCCTGCGTGGACCTTACTGTCAATAGACTATAGTTTAAAAACTGCAGTCATACCTTGTGCTGCTGCGGGATCCTGACACTGTCCATCCGTGACGTTTTGTAGTTTTTGGCACAGACAGACGCCATGGATACAATCGGAACCACCTGTGCAGGTTATGTTCTGCGTGCAGGCACTTCCAGGGTAAACTTTTCTCTTAGCTGCTGAAAATTTCATTAAACTTCTCTACTATATTCTATTTATTTTCAAATGAGCCTTCGAAAGCAAAATAATCCGTAGAGATTGGTGAGCAGACAATAAACCTGCATCACAGTAAACCAAAATTGTTTTTTCAATCTTTTCGCCTAGTTGTTACAGTCAGCTCGAGAAAAAAGCTGTTCTGTCTATTTACCCAGGTTGTTTATTATTTGCATATACATCCTTCTGCTCATCAAGGCTCATTTGGAAAAAATTAGACTATATGTATTGTGCGCGATTTACCAGTTTTGTGATAAGAACATATGCCGCCTCTGTTGGACAGTCCCTCTGGACATACGCAGAACTGATTGTGACACATTGAACCACCTGTGCATACCGTTTGACCAGCTATACAAAATCCGCCCGGCTCAGCTATATTGAGAGAGTGACATAAACTTTTGGTTTTGAGGAAATCTAAAACAAGACACCTAATTTATGGAACAATTGGCACTGCAGGGTCGGCCCTATCACGTGACCATTCGGACAAACGCAAGCTCCGTGTTGACAATTGGCCCCACCACCGCATATTACGTCACGATTGCATGATGCGCCAGGATTTACTGTAACAAAAAAGTTTTTGCATTCTGTTTACTAGACTTTTACATTCTATGAGACCTTACTTGCATCAGAAGTCTCTCAAAACATTACCGAAGAGTTGAAGACATGACCGCATTAAGACTAAACAACCTCATAAACTAAAAAATTCTAAATCCGAGTCCAGAAATCAAGCTATCCAAAATTGTTTTTTTTCTATCTCTTGAAATATATTTTCTGGTATATCATATAACACATCGGCGATGAAATTGGGGAGGGGGGGTTGATCTCACCTAGAAAGTGTTTGAGCTCACGCAGAAGAGTGCCTTTTAAAGACAAGTAACAATTTTTTGTCCAAAACACATTTCCTTGGATGTCAATCGAAAGACTTTGCTGAGATCCATTAAAAAATATGACTTAAAATGGCGTACCTCGATTTTAAAAGTTTCGTTTACCCCCCAGATTTTCCTTTCTGTCGAGTGCCGATGTATGGTTGTTGTAGTGTGTTTCCGCTGATTTCGCATTATTTTGTCATTTTTGTCGTTTCCCGCATGAGGCCCACAAGTACCAAGTGGAGTGAGTGATGGGGATCATCGACAGTCGTCTTACTGTAGTGCATGTCAGTACGTGTGCGTTTGGTCGCTCCTTCAGTGTGTGTTAAAAGTGTTTTTTCGTATCCGCAACATTAGTTGCTTTTTATTCATACTCGCCGCCTCCCTGCATGCCCACATCTTGTCCGTGTTTTCTCGTAGTGCGTGGGAGTGATTGTTGTTCTCTCGCCCTGCCACGTTTTGTATAGTAAGTGTTATTTTTGTGCAAAGGTAAAATTGGAGAAAAACCTCCTTCTTTCGTTTATTTTAAATTGGGAGACAAGTTAAGGAAATATCTTTCCTTAATTTGTTGGATAATTAGCGTTGGGTTTAAGTACATTTAATTAAGTTAATCGGGTAAGTGTGGGTGTAGGAAACACATACATTAAGGACGAACCCTGGGATCCCTCTCCTCACTGATTCATCAAGCCCTGACGTATTCTCAAACACACACAACACTGGTGACCATTTGGATTGTATGATTCCTTTCCACACCATTGCGCTGCATCCGAATACGGTTCCCAACTTCAAAATTCGACCACGCCGTAGTTGCACCCAAGGTTACAAAAAAGGTTATTACACCCTCCGAAAAAAGATGCCGAAAGTAAGCCACATGCCGCCTGATCACACATGTATCCCGTCGCGATCAAGCTCGCCTAATGCAGCCATGGCCGTGCAACAACAAATATTGCGCAATCATCAGCGGTACCCATGGTAAGCCTCCCGCCCGCTAATCTGCCCTTGTCTATTTTTAGTAACTCCGCATTCAACGGGACTGCACAAGCCCAAGTACTGCTCATTCCCGCCACATCCGCACTGGCCAATTCCCTCGGGTCCCCACCTTTAAGTCAAAATTCAGCCATCCCCACCGCCATATGTGCTAGTGCGCCAGCTGTATCTCAGATACCGCCATCCAGCACCGATGCGCAGGCCAACAATGACACAACCATCGCCTGAACCAATTCCTCAGACTCCTTCATCAATATCGACCCGCCGCAGGCCCCAGCCGCCACCCACACTCCTGTAACCAACCACCCCAGTAGTTTAGCAATTGTCAACACAAACGAAGTTCACAACTTTCGAATTGAAGCACGCAAGGCCCTAGAACAACTCAGCACTGCCGCCGCGCAGATAACCAATAATGTTCCAACAGTACAAACAATTGATCAAATTATCGGCGCTGTCTCCGATCAATTTCAAGCAAAACAATTACGTGTTCAATGCGAAATCCAAGAGCAGGTGCAATCCACAAACACGCGCTTTGCCGCCCTGGCTGAACAAATGCAGCAGTTAATCTCAACTACCACCACCACAGCCGCAGCACATAATCCGCCTACACCAAGACCACCCCCGGTGACCTCACAGTTTCAGGGAGAGGAAAGGCGCAATATTTACATCCCAAACGAAACTCTCCGTGAAACTGATCGGGCTTTGGCCTTTGGTCGACCTCCCGCACATGTTAAACCAAACGCACCATCAACCGATACCTTGTATAATCACAAATTTTCCCGCACCAAGCACTGCGAAGAAGAAGTCTCCCGGGCTGTACCCCAAAGACGCCCCCCACCCGCCGTCAACCCATTTGGTTTCTCAGACTACCCGCCAGACGACTATTATGACCACCTGCAACCTTGTTAAGATTTGCCGTGCATGTCTCATCGTGAAGAAGATAGCCAAATCAAAACTATTGTCGACAATATGCACCCACTCGCCATCGACAGAGCCGCGACAAACAAACGCCTTCTATGTTTCTTCATTCACCTAGAGAATGAGTTTGGATACGACGCTTCAAACCACATCAAGATGAGCGCACTTTGCCGCCTTACCCGCGATATGCAGAGCAACATGATTCAAGATATGACACGGTACGAAGACGCTAAGAATTTCCTCATGTTCCAATTGGCCCTGGACTGCAATCAAATGACCCTCAAACGCAAGCTTCCATCCATCACTCCCGAAACGGGAGAAGAGCCCGCCGCGTTTTTGAGTAAGGTAATGACTTATTTATAGTTGTTATATCAAGATGAGGATCAAACTTTTTGGCACAAAGAATTAATTTTTCTATCAATTAACAATCGGCAAACAAGCAAAAAATTTCAGAAATGTCCAACAATTGGCTAACGCCGTTGCCAAAGCCCACAGCCTCCTCAATGCAACTAAAGCCGAAATTGGAACCGCGGAGCAACCAATACTTGTCAACCAAGCCAATCAAGACACGTCACAACCAAGATCGCCACAGCCGTTCAATTGCCATTTTGACCTTGGCCATAGCATGGACCGATCACAAGATGGCTACCACCACTGTACGCTTTCCATGGATCACCGCCCACAAAACATGGCACCGCAGCCCAACAAATTCGTCTCTTTTCAACTGCCACACCCAGAACAACCTCCGCAATCCACCATGCACGGAGACGCTCCTGGAACAATTGATCCAAGGATATGACCGCGATCATGAAGAGCCCAAATCAGGGCAACGTCCTGAAGAATACCCATCCAATACCCCGCACCAAAGCCCTCGCCATCAATCTCAACCCCGAGATACTTACAGCAACCGCTTTGACCAATCTGCAAGCCGTGACCGCCCCATTCCGCCCAACCAACAGGCCTCTGGTGCCATGCTTACAAGTCCCGCACCCACAACACCGAAGATTGCATCTGGCTCAAACGACAAAATGCTCAACGAAATAATCGCAAAGATTTCGGCCGTCAAACTCACGCCACTCAACCCCCATCAACCAATTTACGAACCAACTCTAAGGATATCCATGGCCAGTGTGATTGGAGACCACGCCAAGGAGCGCCGCCCCAGAGACGTTCGAATCATTCCTGCGGCGCAAGGAACTATTTTTATGATGGTAACCCTTTACCCGTCCAAATGACTTTGTTCAGAATACCTACACCATCTATCCAAACCCAAATTTCCCACCGCCATGGGAACAACACATTCATTATAATGCTGCACCAGCTCTATATGTTACTATGCCCACGGATTCATCAGGCCCCAGCTCACAGTCTTCAGAACTTCCGCTCACGCTACCGGCCTTGCCGTCATCCTCAACCATTACCGCGACCACTTTGGATACGCCCGCCCTCAACCAATCAACTTCTGCCACCAATATGGTCATCCCTTCGAAGGAAATAGCGTCCGCTGCCCCGATTGTCAGCCCAGGAAGCGTTTGTTGGAATGCAACCAGCCACGCTTCCCGCGATCCATGTCACATCCACTCGTCAGTTTGCCAGATTGACAACCTAACCCCTTCATCCAAGACATTTGTCTGCAAATAGGCTTCCACGTGAGCTTTCCAAATCCCCATCAAGATTGGAGCTGTCAAGGCACACACGCTCATCGACACTGGTGCTCAGTGCTCCGTATTGTCCTCAGGCTTAGTCAAACGCACATTCCACAGGCAATCGCTTCAACTCCCAGTATGTGGCAAAATCAAAGTCGCCGACAGCACCATTTTCAACACCCACAGCCCAGTGGTCCTCAGGATGGAATCTGTGTTCGGCAATCATATGATCCAGTGCGTAATCCTCAATGATGACAGTAATGATCAATGTATCATCGGCACCGATTTTCTTGCCCATCCTGATATTCAGGGGATACTCAATTTCAAAGATAATTACATCAAAATTCAAGACCTAAAGCTACCACTCAAAGTAATCGCCTCGGTCCACTCACAAACGGAATTATTTTTGAATGCCGTGAATGCTAACATTCTCGAAGAAATCCCTGAAGAGGAACAAGTAAGCTTTTATGACGATAAATCTGATACTTTCAGCCAACTTGAAGAAATTGAAGCTGAACAAGCTGTACGACACCCGCAACCTAGTCCACACCAACCGCCCCCTTGGCGACTGGAGGTTATGGAACTTGCCGAACCAATTTTTCTTGTCGCCCAAGTATCAGTCTCCATTTCGCCACATTACCAGCAATGGGTAACCAGCTCTGTCTTTCCTACATCAACGGCAATGATTCCCGACGTGATTGTTCAACCATTGCCGACCGACAGCATGGCCGCAGAACTCCCAATTGAAACCACCATCGTCAATGTTACCAACGGTCAATGCCCACTCCTATTTGTCAATGATACACAGAAGAGCATCAAGCTTCGCCCAAATCAATTACTCGCAGTTGCAAAACAGGGGCTCGGCTTTACAGAAACCCACCACAAATGTCAAGTAGCAACTGCCACTGCCGGCCGCGATTTAACTGACCACGAACCGGCCGCCCTCGATAAATCGCTCCCTTGTCAAACGGACCAGCAAAAATTAGATTTCGCTTTGAACAAGATGACGGAAAAAACTTACATCAACGCCGTGCAGAAATCAAAGGCCCTCTGCATGCTACCCCAAAACCACGACCTTTTCAGCCTCCCATCATCAACTACCGTGGAATAAACGACGTTACGCCCAGCAACAAATTTCCAATCCCTCCCATTGAGGATTATTTGGACATTATGGGACGAGCAAAATTCTTCACCACGCTTGACCTCAAAGCCAGGTATTGGCAGGTGCCCATCGACAACAATTCCCGGAATAAAACAACCTTCATCTGCCAGGAAGGTTTGTTTGGGTTCAAAGTTTTCCCATTCCATTTGAAAAACGCGCCCGGGGAATTCCAATGTTTAATGGAAAGAATCCTCCGCCTGTATATTTGGAAAATCTGCCTCGTCTACATCGATGATATCATCATTTTCTTGAATTCGTTTGAAGAACATTTGGAACATTTACAAATCGTTTTCGACACCCTCCACACAGCCAACCTCATGCTTCGGCCTGACAAATGCCAATTCCTGCCACCGCAAGTCAAATTCTTGGGACATCTTCTTAACACCGATGGAATCCCTGATGATCCAGATAAAGTCAAGGCTATTGCCGAGTACCAATTCCCAACTACCAAGAAAGGTATGCAAAGTTTTCTAGGTTTATTTCAATGGTGCAAACGATTTATCCCGAAATTGGCCACCTTGTCCAGTCCATTGTATGGACTCCTACGAAAAGACGCTCAATACATCGCCACGGAAGAACACCAAGCTGCATTCGAAGGCATCAAGAAAGTGCTTACATCATCGCCTTTCTTCTGCTATCCAGTGTACGATGGTAAAGCCCAATTTGTCATCCAAACCGATGCCAGTACGACCGCCATCGGAGCAATTTTGTACCAAGAAAACAGCAATGATCAATGGGTCATCACATACAACAGCCGCCTACTCATCGACGCAGAGACCCGATACAGTACAACAGAACCAAAATGCCTTGCTATTGTCTACGGTTTCCGGATGTACCCCCACTACGTATATGGCCAAAAGGTCAACGTCCGCACCGATAACAAGCCACTCGAATGGCTCAAGGATGAAAAGCACCGCAATTCATGCCTCCAATGCTTCGCTATCAATCTTCAAGATTATGATTACAAGGTCGAATATGTCAAAGGCAAAGACAATGCCTGTGCCAACTTCTTGTCCAGTAACCCTGAGAAACCACCAATTCCGAATACCAAAGAATTAACTGCTGAAATTTTTCCGAAAAATTTTCGCCCTGCTGGTGCATTATCAGAAGCCGACCTAATGGTACCCAATATACTCCCAGCAGCAGTCTTGCCACTCACGGAAATTGACGCCGACGTCAACGCCGTCACCCGTGTAATGACCAAAAAGACCAATAGTCAACCCACACTCTCCGATCACATGCCATTGGCCATTGACTACGCACCACCTTCAGTCGAAGCCATAACTATGGCTTCCCACGAGGAAGTCATACGAGCACAAGTCGCCGACCCATCCATCACAACAATTGTCGCTTCTCTCCAAATCAGCAACGCCGCAAAGTGCCGATTTTCTTCATCGAAGATGGACTTTTATATCGACAAATCAAAGATATCAAGCAATTGGTCGTCCCTGCATCCATGATTGATCAAAGACTTCATCAATTCCACAGCGCAAAAATTTTGAACCATCAAGGCTCTAATCGTACCCTGGCAGCCATCAAAGCTCACTTTTGGTGGCCCCGCATGGAGGATAACGTCGGCGAGTGGATCAAGTCATGCAAAATTTGCCAATTGACAATGCTGCACACATCACCACCTCCGCCACTTTTACCAATCCAGCCCACGCACCCTTTCGAGATCCTCACCACCGATATTGTCAACATATGGCTGGTAGGTGAGAAACGCCCCTACGTTATTGTTTTTCAGCATTATTTCACAAAATGGGTCTCCGCCCATCCCATACCTGATTAAAAAGCCTCAACATTCGTCAAATGTTTCATAAACAATGTTGTCCTTATGCATGGTAGCCCGCTTGTCTTTCTTTCGGATCAAGGTGGATGTTTCACGTCAAAGTTGATGCAGGATATTTGCGACCTTCTCAAGATCCGAAAAGTCAAAACAACAGCGTACCACCCCCAGTGCAACGGTATGGTCAAGTGCTTCAACCAAACCTTAATCGCACAACTAAAGAAGTACACGGCCGATCATCCAGATAATTGGGAACACTATTTGCCATACGCCGTGTCCGCCTATAATGCCACGCCACATACTGCTATGCGCCATTCGCCTTTCAGCCTATTACGAGGCTATGAGCCATGCATAACTTTCAATTACGATTGCCCCCGTCGACTCACGTTGCTGCTCAATTATGACGCGTATCAGCATATCCTTACGCAGGCACAACTTAAAATGCACGAAAAAGTCAAGACTAACCTTGATAAATCCGCTGCAGTCAGTAAAGAATATTTTGATTGAAAAGCCCAAACATGTGACCTCGCCGTCAACAACCTTGTCCTCTTGACCAACACACAAAAAGCGAACAAAATTCAACCCCACTTTATTGGTCCTTTTACGATCACTGACGCGTCCCACATAGCCAAAAATGTTGTCACCATCGATTCACTCGACACGCCCGGCCGACCTCAAACCATTTCCACACTACATCTGAAACCATTTATACCATGCCCCACCAAAGAAATCTTTGAGCTCGAAGCTGGTGGACCGCATTTGCCTCACACTTCACGACATGAATAGCTTGATTTGAAATTTTAATTTGTGATACGGCGCTCATCATGCCGAGTTGTACATAATCCCCGCATTTTCCCTACTTTAGATCCTGGGGACAATGTTGATGAGATAGCAACTATGGACTAAGTGTAAACTGTTCAGTCACACTCTCTCTGCCCAATACTTCCCCCACAAAAGCATCACCAACTTTACATCATTGCCTTACACACTTCTCCATTCCCCATGTTTCCACGTAGGAAGGGGTATCTTCTTTAATGTTAGGCTCTGTTCCGCGTGAGGCCATCGGTTTATTTCCGCCCAACCCTGGCCACATTCACTCTCATAAGACTAACTGGGAAAGGTTGATTTTAGCTCTCATTAACATAGTGGTGCTAGTATTGCTTTATTGTTGTGTTACTTTATAATTTTTCCTTACTTTACAATTTCTTCACCTTTCAGCAGCTTACTCTTTACTTATTTTATTTCTATTCCTGGCTTCCGCCCGAAACAGTCGCATTTTCCAGCTGCTCTCAAAAATATTTTTTCAACATGACAATGCCATCAACTTCTTCCGCCTCCGCAGCCAATGAGCCCCCGCCATACCGCCAATCCATAAACGTCAACAAACGTTAAGTACGATGGGTCGAACAGCAGCCACATCAGAATGATCTCAGCTTCTGCCGCAACGGTACATGTTCCTTTGCATGCTTTTCTTTTCGCTTTAACTCTTACCTATGCTTGGGACTTCATGGGAACCCTCCCCTCTGTAGCCCCGTGCCAGAGCCAATGGTCAGCCACTGCGATCCAGTCATTGTCAAGTTGTGGCAAATGCTACCCCACAACCGGCCACTGCTTTGACGCCTGCATACAACAACTCTCGTCATCTCGCTATCATAGCCCGATCTAGTTGACAAGATGCGCCTGTCAAAGTGACATCGCCGCCTAAGGGACCATTTCCCCAGGGCATGCTCACATTTTCATGCAGAATACAATGCCATATCTTTCTTGGTTTCGTTCTAAAAGTCAACCTCTCAAGTCCATTTTGCTCCCTCGATTTGGTGCCCACTGTGTTTTATGTCGAATATCGGGCTCGCTCTTGTTTGATGAACAACATCAAACGACTCATCCGTGCCGCCAATTTGGAGTGTTGGTACGTCTCCTTGTACCCCAGACCTCCAAACGTCTAGCCGCCGCCGATCTTTCTTTCACCCGGAAATTTGGGGGCAGCCCTCGCCACCCAGTCCACGCCAAATTTCTGTTGCTATACATTGGTCGGCTGCGACACCAAGTCAATCATGGCTGCGGATATGAAAAATTTCCAGTTTACTGTGCCAATGCCAGCTGATTCCACGATGTCCAGCAACCCGCGATATGTTCAACTCGTGTTTCCGAATGGCATGATGTATGCCTTCGAAACTTTCACCACCACTCCGGAAGACTGGACCCCACTATTCTCCCTGGTCAATGGCGACCATACCATCATCATTTCCTTCGATAGAGCCGATGACTGGGTGGGAATATATGCCCTCCTAGGCACCCAGTTCCCAACCCATCGCCAAAAGAAGAATAAGGACCCCATCATCAAAGCTTTCCATTTGGACGTGTACCGCATGATCCCAAACATCAATATCTCCCCGCAACTGTATGAGCTGGCTCCGCAGATAGGTTTCATGTACGAAAAGCATACCCTGAAAGCTACCATTTCCACCATGTGGGTGCTGGATGTTTCGAAACTGACGTTAAAGTTCCCAGCTGCCCTGCAATTTTTCGACAATCCAGCAACATTGTTCCTGCAATCGGAGATCCTCGCGTACGCAGCCCTTGACACCTTCTATCCGATACTATTGTTTCTCACCTTCGGCCGTTACGGCTTCATTCCTGAGGTGTACAACGCTCCCACATTATTTCCACAGGACTCATTGGATGCCGCCGAAATCGACCACCCGGCTGAGACATTAATCGCCACTTTTCACAACATCGCGCTGATGGATGTTCTACCCACCAATGCTGTTGACAAAATTTATCCAACTATCTCGCAAATCGCCTTGCCAGCGACTATGCGAGATGAGGTTCTTTCCACATATCAATTTTTTATGTTCGATTGCATATCGTCTGACCACGGTTGGTCTTTTTGTTTAGGCATGCAGCCCAATGGTTTTTACGATGTCAAAACATTGATGCATAGGACGCACCCCAAGCTTCTCACCGCCCCAAAGGTGCTGAAAAAGAAGAAGAAAAAGTAAAAAGATGAATGGAACAAATTGCTGGAGGTATCGGATGACCAAGACCCATCCCTCCAACTTAGATCGATGTTTGACGACCCCAAACGCCTTCAAGCAGCTGTCACCTCGGCCATGAAGAGCCGGCTCATGCACTGACTTATCGAATTGCTCAACTTTTGGGTTTTGCCCACATACAAATTGACTCTCCGCGACCACCTTCAATTCGAAACTGACCCGGCATTACCAGTGATTCCTCACGAGCTTGAGGACGTCTGGATTGAACGCATTGCTGCCAACCAACCCCTCCGCAATGGGACATACCAGGGTACCCATTATGGCTATCTCCCTACCACCATTCTTAGTCTTTTACAGGTGGACAGAGACTGGTTCCGATGCTTAACAACTTGCATGCCATTGGCCGCATATTGGCTTCGCCTTGTTCCGCGGCCAAACATGCCTATGTCAACAACCTGTTGATGTGCCACGCTCAAACCTTCGATCCGGCCACACGTACCACTTTCTACAACTGTATGTGGTATCACACCAACGGCAACCCTCAAATGTGCCTCACGGATTGGATGAATCGAACTCTGGAAAAAGAGTCATCTTTCAGCAGCAAACCCGGTACCTACGTATGTAACCGATTCACTCTTCACCCGATTATTTTTGATGAGGATTTCCAAATGGAAACCACCATAGAACAAATCAATATTGACGAATCGAACTACACGGCCAAACCCCATAGCCATTTCCACTTCTATTCCTGCTTGCTCAACATCATCGATGTTCAGAATCGATTTTCATTCCCCCCGTCAGTCTATACGTACCTGTTGCTGACTACGGCCTCAGTGCACATGCTCACTGCCGAGGAACTCCTCGATCGCCCCACTTGGGCAATAGAAGTAGAGCCCGCGGATGAAGAGCTTTTGGATACCCCAATCTTTGACCTGAATATAGTGAAGCTGCCGCCATCAGCTGACGTGTCGGCCCTTCCCGCACCAACTGCCATAGCGACTTTATGGCGACGGCCACGCAAATAACTGATTTATTGAAATTGATGCTCAATGACATATCGACCCTAGCTCCAGTGCCGATGGACGAATCTACTCTGGTCCAGCCCATAGCGATAGATGCCGAGACAAACACCATTACTGCTGAGCAAACGTTGACGGATATCCCCGAAGAAAGCACCGCCAACCAATCCACTGCAATGGATGTCACGCCACAGGAGCCTGCTGTTGTGGCAGTCCCGCCAGCACCTGCCGTGGACCCTCACATTTATTTGGCCACTCCAGAAATCCTGCCTGGACCTCCAATTATTGCCACTGTTGCCACTGCCAGGTATAGTGCTCCTGTTTGTTTTTCGCAACAAATCATTTCAGATCCGCAATGGCAAGCTTTGGCCGCAGCCCTCACTGCGTATCATTTCCCGTCGCCGCCGCCCAGTATGTTGTTCCCCAAACACCATTGGATGGACTATCCTGACGCTCTCAAGCAGGAGATACAACGTATTTTGCTGCCACAGCTAACATCAGCTTTAGCGGTTCCTCAAGTAGCTCAACTGGCTCTGGTTTTGCTCAAGCGGCCGTACAGCTGCCCCCCGCATTGCCGCCGCGGCCAGTACCTCAGCCACGGCCGCCTGCGCGTCTATTGCCACCGATGGCGCCTATGGATGTTCAAACCCCACAGGCTCCCAGCACGTCTGCACTGGCTTTAGATCGCCATGACCAACTTATTCGAAGACCTGGCTGCTACGAACATTCCGCGAAACGAAAACAAAATCAACAAGAGGATGTCGATAACCGAAAATCTCACAAAACATGTACGACAAATGAACTGCGCACTCGACGAACACTGCCGCCCAGTATGTCGTGTACTGAGCGTGGTAAGACGCCCAGTGAACGAACAACCCATCACCGCGAACAACGCGCCCAACAGAAAGCTCGAGAAACGGCCAGTCAAACCAGTTCTCAAACTGGCCCGACATCACAGCCAAATATTAACAACCACCAAGGCAGAAGCATCCCCTGCCCACCAATCGGACAGCCATCATTCTCGTCACGAGTCTCATCACCATGATGACCGCCACCGTAAAGAACCCAAACAATCACCACGAAAAGTTACTACAAGCCCTGACAGCCGTCAACAGGAACGCCGTGAAGATGCACCACCACACTGTACTCAAAGCGAACAAACACATCAGGTGCATTCTATGGGTTTCTACGAACAGGTGTACCAACAGGGTTTCCACTGCTCACCACCGAAATTGACTGACTATATTAGCCCATTGCAACATGATGCAGAAATTCAAAAACGTCTGGAAGCTTTGAAAAATCCGCCGAAAACAGTGTTCAAAGTTCTGCTACCGCCCAATGGATGTGGAACCAGCCACGTCATCTTCCGCATCGCTGCCATCTACTGCCACATCGCTGCCGCCTACATCCCCGACGTCGGCCATGCCAACCACCATCACAAACACCATGTCACTGCCGCCCATGGCCCTGACGTCGGTTCAGACTACCATACCCGCTCAACCATCATTGGTTATCACTACACGACCAGTACTCAGAGCCGCCCCGCGGGCTAATACCGGGCAAAGTTTCCAACCATGTTTACCGAGCAAGGCCAAGAATTTGCCAAATTATACGTGTTTCCGAACCACGGACTCACCGCACTGTATTACGCTGGCATCACGGCGTTATCTGCCTCGTATCGATCCGTCTGTTGAGTTTTTGTTGCTGCGGATTCTGCATGAAATGGTCCTGATCAACTTCTTCAGCCGCCTTGGAGTTCGTGTTACTATGGCCGTCCACATATGCGCTACAAATGCCTCCCTGGCACTCTACCAATATTTTTGTGCCCACTACCACATCACATATCAAGAACTGCAACGGCCGGTGTCACCCGACATCACCGCCCTCATTTTGTGATGGGTTGCTGGCCTCTGGGCTGAAGAACTCGGCATTGTCGACGCTGTTCACACGGCTCACTTCGCGCTTTTCCTTTACGAAGCATGCGGTCTAGACAATCCGTCATGCCTGTTGCAAGCCTACAACACCACCATCAGTTTGGTCGACAGCTGGATGGCGTACCCTCAGTACTCCCCGTTTCCACAACCTCCTGAAATAAATAGAAATAATTTATCTCCAATACCATTGCGAAACTGATCGTCCGGTACCCCTGCTGTGTCCGCATGATTTCTCTGCCTGGTGGAACCTGTTGCCACTGCCATCATTGCCGCCAACAGGGCTGCCATCAGACCGCCCTTCCTTGATTGTGACGCAACTTCCACCTCCAGGTGTCAATCCTCTATTGCCGTTGTGCATGCAAACTTACACTTCGTCTTCCCCCGGCCGCGATACCGCCGATTACAGCCATTATCCCCACCACTCTCGCTCCGTTTATTTGATGGCCATGACGATCCCTGCAACCCTAATGGCTACCACAATGACCGTCACCACCAAGACAACCCTGATCACGGCGAGAACTACAATCAATCTCGATCCGCATCCGATACTCGCCATCATCGCCACCACTGATGCAAAGCTTTTGCACAGTAATGTTTGTTTTTTTCTTGTTTTTATTAACCTCATTTCTACTGGTTGTTTTGTCTAATCTCCTTTCGTAGTGCTTTATTTTTGTACTAGTTTTCACCAACGCACGCGCAGCTGAGGCTAGGACCACACAGTAAGACGGCTCGACTTGTTCTACCACCACACGCCCCCACTTGTGCCATTTGTCCTTCCTTGCCTCCACAGCCTTGTGCCCATTTTGTTGCCACCGTCAACATAGTGGCGGGCCTCACCCTCCCATCCGCATGGCATCCTGTATTGGTGCGCTCCAGTACAGCGGTGCAGACGGAGTGACAACGTGAGCCGTGGTGTTGCTGAAGTTACTGCCTCACTAATTGTGACTCACGTTGGGAGGTCTCACCCTACGCACTACCCCAAATGGGCTCAAACAACTGCAACGACTCCGTTGGCCCTGCTGTGTGAGGCCGAAGATCCCTTCAGCCACCCCGGTGACGGCCTGTAGTGGCGGAGTCCCTTTTCCTTGCACGTTTTAGCTATTTCTTGATGATCGCTTAGTTCGATCTACCGCATGGGGGGAGGGGTGTTGTAGTGTGTTTCCGCCGATTTTGCATTATTTTGTCGTTTTTGTCGTTTCATGCATGAGGCCCGCAAATACCAAGTGGAGTGAGCAACGCGGACCATTGACAGTCGTCTTACTGTAGTGCATGTCAGTACGTGTGCGTTTGGTCGCTCCTTCAGTGTGTGTTAAAAGTGTTTTTTCGTATTCTCAACATTAGTTGCTTTTTATTTGTACTCGCCGCCTTCCTGCATGCCCACATCTTGTCCGTGTTTTCTCGTAGTGCGTGGGAGTGATTGTTGTTCTCTCGCCCCGCCACGTTTTGTATAGTAAGTGTTATTTTTGTGCAAAGGTAAAATTGGAGAAAAACCTCCTTCTTTCGTTTATTTGAAATTGGGAGACAGGTTAAGGAAATATCTTTCCTTAATTTGTGGGATAATTAGCGTCGGGTTTAAGTACATTTAATTAAGTTAATCGGGTAAGCATGGGCGTAGGAAACACGTACATTAACGACGAACCCTGGGATCCCACTCCTGCCTCATTCATCAAGCCCCAACGTATTCTCAAATACAACATGGTCGTCATAACCCTTGAAATCTTCGTTGAGAAAAAGTGAGTCGTATTTTGTATCATTTCTCGTTATTTCCTACGTCATTGATTTCATATCTTGCCATTTTTCTCTATTTTTTCATTTGTTATGAATACTAGTACCTAAAATAGCAATGTAAATTCTGATCAAGGTTACTTCCGCGATCTTTTGATGTACATAATTCACCATGGTGAAAGTTATCGATCCTCAATTCTGAATATGTTCCAGCAAAATACCTAAAGCTCATGATCCTGTCTCTCTATTCCCATTCTCGTCAGTTTCTTTTAAAAATTTTTCATGTTCTCATGAAATGCAATGTATGCATGAAGTGTTTTTCATTTTCAGTAAGGCCTTAAAAACCTTCACGGTCCTCCTAGATTTACCAATAACTGTGCCAGTGGATTTTACGGTAACACACTGATCGTTCTGGATAGTTTGACCTTTGGGGCAAACGCATGCCCCGTTAAAACAAGTCGACCCACCGCCACAGGTTAAAAAGCACCATGAACAACTGTCGTCGCACAATGAGCCTGGATTAACTGAAACGAAAATCAACAAATGTTGAAACGTCAAACTATAGTATGACACTAATTGTTTTCTGACTAGAAAGCAAAATGATTACCAATAATTGGAGACACCACACATTGGCCTTGTTTAGCAATCATACCAGCGGGGCAAACACACTTGTGCATCACGCAAAAACTGCCTCCCGCGCATTGTTGACGTTCACGTGGTCCGCAGTCTGATCCAGGCAGAGCTGAAGAAATCACAGAATCACACCACGTCGACCTAGCTTAGGACGTGGCTGTGAAAGTGCAACTGTCATGATTGCAGTGCACTTTAACAGCAACCATTGTTTTTATAGCGTTTATCAAAAGTTCAAATGTTTAAGACCCGTGTGTCAGAAGGTGGAGTAGAATATTTCCCTGAGTAGGCTACTCCGCGGATTTTCTTTTTCGGCATTCTAGAAGGTGGAGTAGTGTCGGAGTTCGTGTTCCGCGGAATAAACAGCGGGGCAGCGGCAAAAAGACAAAAGGAAAAAAGGCGTCACATTTTTCACAATGGATTTCCGCTGTTCTCCGTGAGTTTATCGATTTTATCAATTTTCTCTGCAAGACCACTTTATCGACTTTATTGGTTTTTTCTGCAAGATCACTTTGCTGCATTGCTTTTTGCTAATCAACATATTTGAAACTTGTGAGATGAGCAAGAAGAAACGAGGTGATAATTTTTCTATCAAAATTCGCACTGTTGGTTTATTAAATTGATACCATAATCGGAAGTCGAAACCACTATACATTTCGAATGGATCTGATCGTCTAAAAAGAACTCATGGTACTTTGCATGCTCGTTTTCCTCGTCCAAATTTATCAAAGAGTCGATGAAATCAATGACTTCTACAGTTACAGTACTACTAATCAGTCTTACTCCGTCGAATACTCCTGTCAGGTGCAGTTGTAGAAAAAGACTAGAAGAAAGATTTTTTTATTCCACTGTTTGCTCTACTCTTCTTTCCGGCATGCCGAAAAAAGGTACTTCGAGAATTGTGGAGTAGCCTCCTCCGCTTTCTAGTATACCGATTTTTTCTACTCTACTCTTCACTTTACTCATCTTTATGGAATGCCAACTGGAGATACTCCAGGAAATACCCCGCGGTTTACTCTATGGAGTAGACTACTTCACCTTCTGGCATGCGGGCCTGAGTCACTTTCTGTAAGAATCAAAGCGAGCTCCTACAACCTAAAAAAGTTGTCCTGAATTTTATATATGTTGTTCAGTTTTTGACGCTGATTACCATGATGACAATCGCCTCGCACAAAAATCATTTTTCACGATGTTATGGGCATGTAAAGTTGCGAAAATTTGCATGAAGCTGCAAAAATGGTTGATGTTGCATTTTCATGTACGGTTCTGACAATTTGTATTATATTTTGTTCGGGTTTTCTTTAAATCATAGAGCAGGTGTTGCGCTACATATGCCATATTCACGACAAAAAATTGTTTGTTAAATCTTACATCAATAAAAGACAGTGCTTCAAAGTACATCACCACATTATGCATAAAATAGTAATTTTGGTCAAAATGAAATTTGGTAAAAGCATATATGATAACAGAGAGGTCTGGAGCCCAAGAAAATTTTGATTGACCCTCAGCAGAGATTCCACCACCCAGCATTGATAAGGAAAATGAGAAAAAATGAAAAGATGTCATAAAAATGACAATGATAATGATTTTTCTAAACAAAGCATACTTGATACCAAGAGGGAGTAGCTACTCGGTGGAGTAGCCTACTCCAGGGAGTATTATACTATACTTTCTGGAATATGGGATATTTGAAAAAACAGACTGTAGATGAGCCACTGGTGCACAATACTGAAGTCATTTGACATCGTATAAAATCGCTGGGAATCTGATTTTTGACATAACATTTGACGGACGGTTTTCGAAATACGCTGTCATCTGGGTCCGATATTATTTTATACAGATGAAGAAAGCTACCGTAATAGGGCGGCAAAATTTCGGCCAGAACGCAAACATGAAGCTTGATAACGTAATTGGGGCCACAGACGCACCATCCATTTTCGCACTTCGATCCTCCAGAACAAATGGCTCCAGGTTCATGGCACATACTACCGGGTAAAACTGTTAAACAATATCAAAACAGATGAATCCAGGCTGATTATGTCCAACGTTACCCATTTTTGAGTATAAGACACATTCACCGCTCCTAATTACCCGACCAATTGGACATACGCACCATCCAGAAATACAGTGTGAACCACCAAAACAGCTGGTCATGCCTTCGATGCACGGGTTGCCTGGTGCAACTGAAATTAAACTGGCTATGAGATGTTCATTCTGTTTCTGTCGATATTGTTATAGATGATTTTGGAAGTACTAGGGCCAGTATTACTATTGTGACTTGAGCTGGAGCTTAAGACGCAACTTAAGTCTCTACAACGTTATAATGCATTAAAAAAAGTTGAGCTCCAGCTGAGCACAAGCTTGGCCGGGATTACTAAAAAATTGTTAAGCTGCAGCTGAGCAAGAGACTTAAGATTCAAACTTAAGTCTTGGACTTAAGTCCGTTCTACCGTTAAGCTGGAGCTGAAGTCGGACCAGTATTACGAAAGTTAAGCTAGAGCTTAAGCTGCGACTTAACGTAAACAAGTTAAGACTGGAGGGCAGTTGCCTTAAGTTAGTATTTTATGTTGTTATATGACAATGGCAGGCCGTTTGGTTTTATTGTTTGATCAAAAAGAACATCATATAGAATTTGTAGAAATCGCATTTTTTGTGACCATCTGAATCCCTTGGATTTTTACAATGATATAGTTATGCCAGATTCGATCGAGAATCAATCAAATATTTGACAAGTTTGTTATCCAATGATTTAAATTGCACGCATAAGAGCAGTGCTTTTTTGCCAGCCCAACAAGTTATGATTGCACTACGATACTATGTGACGCGGTCTTTCCAAATATTTTGTGGTGATGATATATTGGTCACTAAAGCTACTGTAAACCATACTGTCTGGACAATAACCAATACACTCATTTATCTGACCAATCAGTTCATTTGCTTTCCTGTTGAAAATAAACAGATGACCTTTAGACAATATATTGTCAACTTATATTTTTCATAATCAAAGTAAACATATGACTATAGTAAATGCATTACTTTTGACTTTGCTTTACTTTCCGGCTTTTAATTTCAAAACGTAAATCTCCCAATCAATTTTTTTTCGTCTTTTTTAGCAAACATTGATCTTTTCAATGTCAATGTCTCCTTTAACAACAACAGCTTTTCTTTTTCTATACTAAGCCGTTCTTTTTTGATTTTGGCAATGCCACGAATCTGACTTGGAGACGACACTCGAGTACTTGGCTAAGGGTTATTCGCCTCTTCAAACCAATAATAATCTTGAGAATCTAATGCTTCAGTTCAGTATTAACTCGATCTAAGCATACACGAATCATGAATACTGTAATTGAGAAACATTAACAAATCTGCATATAAAAAGTGATACAGTGTACATTCCACCCTTTATGCCATGAAAACTGTCCGACTTTGTGTATGCATTGGAAATAACTTTCGTCGGCGGACCAACTTCAGTTCCATATGCTGACATCTTTTGGTTATTTACAGCCATTTTCGATAAACTTTTAACATTCGACCACTTTTTGATGACCTTCTTATCATTTTGTTTTAAGGCAGGATAAGCAATCACATGTAATATCACTCCAAGCACTTTTTTTTGTTTTTTGGGTGGTAGGGTCCTTTTGAATCGATTCGAAAATATCTCTTTTGGGCAAACACAAGTCGGCCAGGAATTTTATTTGTGGATTCGACCAGTTCCGGCATCTTCCCCGACTCCATGGACATTAAGGAGATTAGCAAGAGAATCGATGAATGAATAAATTAACGAAGTTTTGATGACAAAAATGATTACTACCACTCAAAATGACAAAAAGCAAGGATTAAAAAGTGACAACGAAAAAGATGAAGAGAAAAACTTTTTCTAGGAAATCGATAAGGACTAATCGCTTTATTTATGCATATATGCTGTCCATGTTAGTATTTTTCAATATGTTCAATGCATATAGGTACTAGGTACTACCGTCGGATAATGCACACAGAAGAAAGTCCTATATACGTTTGCTTTGATTATTAAAAATATAAGTTGACAATATGGTCTAAAGGTCATCTGTTTTATCTTCAACAGGAAAACTGATGAACTGATTGGTCAGATAAATGAGTGTATTGGTCATTGTCCAGACAGTATGGTTTGCAGTAGCTTTAGTGACCAATATATCATCATTACAAAATATTTGGAAAGACCCCGTTGCACAGTATCATAGTGCAATCATCACTTGCTGGGCTAGCAATAAAGCATTGCTCCTACGCGTGCGCTTTAAATCATTGGATAAAAAATTTGTCAAATACATGATTGATTTTCGATCGAATCGATATCTGTCATAAAGATCTATATCATTGTAAAAATCCAAGGGATTCAGATGGTCACGAAAAATGTGATTTCTACGAATTCTAGCTTGATATTCTTCTCTCTCAAGCAATAAAACCAAATGATCAGCCATTATCGTATAACAATGTAAAATACGAACTTAAGATTGTACTCCCAGCCTTAACTTTTTCACGTTAAGTTGCAGCTTAAGCCCAAGCTTAACTTTCGCAATACTGGTCTGACTTAAGCTCCAGCTTAACGTCGAACGGATTTAAGTCCAAGACTTAAGTTTGAATCTTAAGTCTCTTGCTCAGCTGCAGCTTAACAATTTTTTAGTAATACCGGCCAAGGTGATCAGCTGGAGCTTAACTTTTTTTATGTTATAAAGTTGTAGAGACTTAACTTGCATCTTAAGCTCCAGTTTAAGTCGCAATAGTAATACCGGCCCCTGAGCTAGAATGTTGCCTAACAAATTTCTAGAAGGTGATTAGAAATATGACTTTCAGAAAGAAAAGCGTGTCATGCGTTCATACATTTTTGCTATAAGCGCTGCATTGTGCTCATTCACAATAAACGTTGGTTTCGGCATGTATGTTTGCGACTATGTAACATTCAACCGATAAAAATTTGAGGACAAAATGCTAAACTTTTCTGCGTCAAGCTAACTTAATCATTCCTGAATATCAAAATTGACAAAAAATCTAAGCCATAAAAATTAGTTTTACGTAATTGTTATGCTGAATATGAAAACCGAAAGTTATGAGAAATCCTAAGATAACTGTAATACAGAACTTTCAGGCAGATAATTTTAGACCATCCTCAATGATGGGCCAAACCGATTCATATCAGGGTAAACATTTAATTATTATCGCTCACCTAAAACTTGATGAATTTTCACGGAAACGCATCGACCATTCTCAGCAACGTAGCCTGGATTGCAAAGGCAGAATCCGTTTTGGCATGTGGAACCGCCGAGGCAGACGCTGTTATGATCACAAAGCAAGCCAAGTTCAACTGATGAAGAAAGATACGACTTTTTCAAATCAACTTCAAGATACGTTAATAGGAATTCAGAATTTTTCTGATCTCCTCATTTTACAGAGTGGAAAGTTATTGTAAAAGTATGTTCAATTTGGTGCGCAATTTTCGGGGAGTGAAAATTGCTAAATACTGTACAAAAACGTGGAATTTTCTATGACAATGAGAACGTCAAAATCATAGAAAGACCAGGCTGCTCATCCACTTTTGATATGGGCAGATCTGTGTCCACATGAGTGCTACTGGAGAAATTTTGACAACTCAACAGTCTATCGAAGGAAATTAGCCACTGTTCTGTTTACCACTCAGAGACGAGAATTTTTTTTATTTATTAAGCTTTAGCAGTTCTTTAATGTTCAACTTACTTTTATGGGATCGCTGCATTGATCACTATAATATGGAGTACAGCGGGGATTCTTAAAACTGATGGCTAAGAGACCTTACAATATCCAGAGAAGATGGTTTCTTGTGCTATCTCTACATATTTTTCAATGCATTTATTGTATGTAAATTCTAACAATGATGCAGTTTTTAAAAGAAAGCCCATCTTGAAAAAGAAACATTTGAGAGCTTTTGGGACTACTTCGTTGGCCACAAAATTAGCTGCCATGATTAAACTTGTTTTAAAATTCCTCATGAACAACTTTTGATCCTGGACCCGGTTCCATCAAAAAGACTTATTCTGCAGTTGTGCACCGTTGTAATATGTTATAAAATTTTCACTGCCTCGATCTAAAAGTATAACTTGTTGCAGCTCAGCCGCGGCTCAAGACACGATTTCTTAGAAGTTCTACCGTCCGTATGATAAGTTGAAGATTAATCATATTTAAAAATGAGATATTTTGGGTAGATTCGTGCGCTGAGTTTCATGGTATCATTGGTTTTGCTTGAAAACGAAAGTTCACACCGCTACACTATGCCAAAGTTTGAAAATTGATGTATTTTTGGGATTTTTCAGTAGTCTTGCTAGCCAAGCGATATTTCAGGATCGGATTGATCTCATTCGATAAATTAATAATCATTCTACACAAGAGAAAATAAGCTATTTTTCGGTGTAATATTTACAGTACATGATTGCATATTACAGTTTTTCAGACAGTTTGGAGTGTCGAAAATCAGCCGTCAAAATTGAAAAAACTTTGTTTATGTGCACTTCCGAGCAGCTTCCCATCGGATGCCACAGAATTTTACTTTCTTATTTTATAACTTTTGCATTTTTACCGTAATGGTTAAATTTTCATCAAAATTTTTGTACCGTTTTGGCAGCTGCGGGGCTTTGAAGAAGGCATACTTATAGAAATTGCTCAGAAGTCACTACATTTTCCAGGTGGCCCTTGTCACCACATGTGATACGTTTATTGGGATACGGACAATTCGCCCCCAGTAATTCGCCCCAAGCAATTCGCCCCCCCCCCACAATTCGCCCCTGGTAATTTGCTCCCATTGCAGTTCGTCCCCGGACAATTCGCCCCCCACAATTCGCCCCCAGTAATTGGCCCCCAATTCACTGATTTTTTAATTCAAAAAATTCGTATTTTAAAATAATTCTACTATAGTCTGTTTTTCTTAAAATGCTTCCAAATAATGAAAGTGGAAAGCAAGTAGTATTTCAGATTTTTGCGGTTTTCTGACAAACAAAATACCATGTAGGACTGGAAATTTGTGAGCATACTGACCTAACCTTTAGCAATTTTTGGAGTGAAAAATTTTACAAAAAGAATTTTATGTAAACGATTTTGACGACAGTACTGATTTGTGTCACTTTTCTATTTGGAAGCATTTTATAAAAAACAGACTATAGGTTGTTAGCAGTTATGTAATAGCATTTCTACACGTTCATACACAAAACCTAGAGTTTTTTCCCAGCGGAAATAGCATGTTTATTTATGAATTCTGCAAGCAGAGTGCAAGTATTATGTACAAGAAGAAAAAGATCTACAGCAATGTTCCAAATAAAGGTCCACAAATAATTTTTTAAAATTTTCTTTGAATATAAGATTTTTTTACTGGTGCGGTTAGTACTAAGTCAGTATAAACCTTTTTTACTCGTATAGTCAGCAATACAGGCGTTTGGCAGTGGTTCCCTAGAATTGAAATGGCCGGTTGTTTATGCACTTGAAACAGAATGTGTGGCTTCGAGTTCAAAACGAAAGCTTGCAGCTAAAGTTTATCTGACTGAAAATAATCAATTTCGGCCAAAAATGTGTGAAAAATCTCAACACTGGCAATTTACAAATTCATATTTTTTCAGGTTTGTAATGATGGTGTCCTAATCCCCAGAAACCATGCCAAATTTTGGTCCGATGGCGTGAATACCCGGAAGAATTTGTGCAGAATTTTAATGTGTAACACGGATATCATAAGTAGAATTGCGAGTCATTTATGTTCTTCGATCTGCATTTGTTTTTTTTTTTGTTTTTTGTTCCTTGTATTCCTCTTTTTGTCTGTCATCTTTCTTGTCTAGTTTCTTCTATATTTTTTGATTACTTTTAACTCATTCTCCTTTTCTTATTTTTTCCTTTATATTTTTCTCCTGTTTTTTCTATTTTTTCTTTTTTGTTTTTGGTACACCGCAAAGTTGTCACAAAACAGATGGTGAAGAACACGATAGAGTCACACTTGAAATAATTGTGATACTTTGTCATAATCTTAATTGCTCTCCATAGATCCCGATAAAAAGTTACCAGAAATGAAGCTGGAAAAAGAAAATATGTATGCAACCAGAAAAGAAAAGAAAAAAGACAATGTAAAAAAAGAGTAAAAAGGAAAACAGAGGAGACAGGGCAAAGTGAAAAATCGTCTTTTCATCTCCTTTATGCTTCACATAAAATATGTTTACCTAATAGGGGAAATGTCTGGAGATACATTACATAACATATCATGGAGTTGCTTTTAAATCTAAAACCTTGGTAAGTATAGTACAAGGCGCAAATTACTGGGGGCAAATTGCTCAGGGGCGAATTGTGTTGGGGACGAACTGCAGTGGGGGCGCATTACCAGAGGCGAATTGTGGGGGACGAATTTCTGAGGGTGAATTACTGGGGCGAATTGTCCTAGAACCACGTTTATTATCTGTACTATAGAATTATCAAATAACTAAACAGACTATAGTTTAATGTACTGATTGTTCCACAAATTAAGGTTTTACACTCTGCAAAAAAGTTAAAACTGCCCAGAATGGGAAGCAAAAGAAAAGAGAGATCCTGTTTATGAGCACTCCAGAGCACCTCCAACTATGATGCCGAAGAATTTTATCTGTTTATTTTTTAGATCATACATTCCTACAGCAACTGCGAAAGTAACATCTCATCATCGCGCACAGTTTTGGCAGCTATATAGATTTTCATATGCTGCACTGTCATTTGAATCCGGATAAATGTCCAATCAATAGAGTTCTAGGAACATAGGATGCGTCTTTACCCAATACATTACAAGAAAAAATGTGGCTCGAAGTTTCGATCAAATTTCATTAATCTAGGTTTGATGGTTTCAGGACGAAGTGCTTCAAATCAAAAATTGAAACCTTCGAAAATTTGTATTAAATTTCATAAATCGAGTGATTATTTGAAATCTATTTACGGAAAAACGGCAAGAGCTATTCGGATACCCTTCGCTTTATTGGAAAGGCACTGCAATCTACTATCAGTTGCATATTTTCGTCCATCGCGTGGTGTGAAACAGGGTTCCTCCAACAGTAGAGCACTTTCGTACGGCTTATAACATAACAGCCGATATTTATTTTGAAACATTAAAGGCCCTGCCATACTTCATCGGGTAGTGTCGGCCAGCGTCGGCCGACACCAGATACGTAAAACGTCGGCCGACACTGGCCGGAGTCGGCCAACAGCCAGTGTCGGGCGATGCTTTCCGGTGTCGGCCGACGCTGGCCAACACTATCCGACAGCAGGGCATCTGACACTATTCGGCTTCCTTTTATTTGTTGATTAAAGAGGCGGTTTAAACGCAGAAAAATAAAGGATTTTCTTGGGTGTTGGACAGCGTCGAACAAAAAATTTCAACTCCATTCCATCAAAATTGCAATCCGGTGTTATCCGACGCCGGCCAGTGTCGTATAGCAGAAGTACAGCAGCTCCTTTTTATCCGTCTAATCTGAACGTTTTAAAAGTTTTCTGCATCCCGTTAGTAGCACATTTAGTGGCATTAGCATTTTTGTATCAACTTTCAGAATATGCTGACACCTACAGCTCCCAAAACAGTGGATAAATTTGATTGAAATTTTAATACAATTATGTTGGACATTAGTGGCTACAGAAATCAAGAAAAAAATCCTGCGGTATCCTACGAGAAGGTGTCCAAAAAAGGCCTTAAAGAACTTTTTTGCTCTATTTTGACTTCCGCTTTGACACTTTAAAATGAAATAAAAAGTGTAAAGTAAGGGATTAGAAAATATTTTTCATACCTGCATATGGAGCATAGTCGTCAGCATGCAATGAGCACTTGGCTTCGGAGTTACACCTCTGAGCTGTGATATTTCGATACACTTGTACAGACCGAGAAATGCCAAAAAATGTAAAAATTCCTAACTTTGGAATACTGCAGCTATGCGAATTTTAATCTTTATGCGGAATAAATGCTGTCATGATACTCAGCATGTAAAACTACTCAAAATAACTTTTTTCAGATATTATTAATTTTCAAAATTATTATAGGTCAACAGAGCAGAAGGAATCGTGTCTCTTTGATTAAACCGAGTCTTGGACCTTAACTGCGCGGATGCTATATAATTCACTTTGGATCCAGATGAACTCATGCACATGAATGCGACATCTTAACGATTGATAAATATTTATGAATACGATGATCCATATCAATCCTGCAAATCAGGTTCTATATTCACTCTATTCAACGTACCTTGAAGAGGCATAAACCGACATTCGTTGTTTTGAATCACATGATTAGCGGAGCAAGTGCAGACGCCTCCTAGGCATACTGAACCTCCCAAGCATGTGTGAAAGGCCGTGCATAGTTGGCCAGGAAAAGATGTAGCTGGAATATTAGAATATGATGATCATCAACGACGCACTAAAATTTTGATAAGTCATACAAGTAATGGCCGAATATATGCATTCATTGTCCCGGATGAACTGATTTTCTGGACAAGTGCAAATGTTGTTGGAGCATTTAGAACCACCGATGCATAAAACAAGACTATCGCAGAGCTGTCCGGGAGTTGCTGCAGTGAAAACGTTAAGAAAAATTGGGAAAAACTGAAACTTGTGAGGATCTTATCTAGAAGAATCTTCAATTGTAGAATCGGAACAATCTCAGATACAGATTTATGGTCAAATGCTACAACCGGTTGTCTATTTTCGTACATGGCATTTTATTTGCATCATCTGTAATCTGTCTCTTATAAAACGCCTGCAGATCGGAAAACGACAAAAATTAACGCTGCAGTTGAAATTGTTTAGACAAATATTTTACTACAATAGAATTTTTCTTGAAAAATTTACATAGTTAGTTGTGTATGCTGCCATACTTTCAGTCTAATGTGACACTAGTACGAGTACATCAATACTAATTTTAACTATTTAATAGATCAAGTAATTAATAATAATGGTTAATCGTTAATGTTTAGTGGTTAATGGTCAAATATAAAATAGTACTTGCTTTCCGCCGTTTCACAATGTTTCACATTCACAAGCACTTCAAGAAAATCATAATCTTCCAGATTCCTACAAAACTTCCCTCACCAAATTTAAGGCTAACGTCCACACACTCTGAATCAAGCAGGACTGTTCCTGACGGGCAAACGCAACTGCCGTTCCTACACTCGGACATTCCGCAACATCTTTCGCCGTGCAAACACGAGAAACCTGCTCCAACTAAAAATGATCTGACAATATAACCATACTTTTGTGAAAAGGAATATCCTTATTGGGGGAGGTCAACAACATTAAGTTTAACAAATGCTAACTGGGTTAAAAATCAATGTGAAAAAAATTAAAAAAATTGAAAAAATCCATTAAAACATATTTTTTGATAGGTCTCAACGGGCTAACTCTATGTCGTCGACCATGTAGCTCCGTATAGTGACCGCCGAAGGTTTGCCAACCGTATGACTAGCCATTTTACAGCCACAGGAACCCTTTTCTTTTGGGCGGAAAAACTAAAAAATATCCATTTTTGGTAGAAAACGGTCATTTTCTAACAAAAAATGATAGAATCGATTTTTTTGGCCCTTTGCGCCATTAATATAATTTTTTTATAGTTTTTTACAATAATTACTATTTTCGAAGCATTATCCGAAGTTTTTGGACGAAAAATTCGAAGTTTTTCGCTTTTAATAACTTCATCTGCAAAAAAAATCCGGCTGAGGTTTTTCCGGGTTTCGATTATATGTATGGGCCAAACATCTACCTGCGTGAAGTCAGACACTTTCTGGGCTCTAAGGACCGTATTCACCAACGCCGATTAGTTTAATCATGATTAAAATTTAATCGTAGATTATTTAAACTACGATTAGCAGTTTAATCGATTAGTTAAAAACCGTATTCACCAACGCCGATTAACTAATCTACGATTAAAAACAAATAATCTACGATTAAGTACAAAACAATGCAAAAAAAAGTTGTTTTACAAAATCTGTAAGGTGCAAAACTGTTGGTTTAAACAGAAGAAAATACATTTTGCAGTCTACTTTACCCAAAACGTTACGAAATTTAGCATTCCTTAATTCAATGGAAACTTTTAATAAAACCAGGGATCGCGATCAAAATTTTAGTAGTGAAGAGGTTCAATTTTTAGTAGAATGCGTAACGGAGCGAATTAGCATTATTGAAAATAAAAAAACTGATTCAAAGTCGGCTTTTTTCTTCTACTCTAAAAAGTACTATGATGTACTTTTGAAATGGTTTTAAAATGGAAGTGACTCAAATACCTCGAATTCATGCACAAAGTTTATTGTCCATAGTTGCATTAAATATAGAAATTCATTAATTGTTTTCAAGCAGAAAAAAATTTATTGCATCTGTAGTTGTGTGAATTTTTATAAATGAAAACAATTATTTTCACCCTAAATTTGGAAAAATTCAAAAGTTCCAAAATGGATTTACAATTATTTTATTCTTAAATTTTCTGGCAGGAATTCTGTTAGCTGTGTGTTTTTTCAATATTTCGGGCAGTTATGAGTAAAAATGCTGCAGATGAAATTTACAAAAGATCATCAAAATTCAAATAGATTCTGGAAAAACCAAAATAAACAGTGCCTATTTGTGTTATTTTGTGTCAAATGTTGTTTGTAACAATTTACAACACATTATGTACGGTGCACAAAAAATTTTGCCGTGCACAAATTTTTTTTTCAATTTATGCACATGTACACAAGGACCCATGCACAAAAAAAGCCTGCCTAAAAGTACTTTTGAGAAATTTTTAACCAAAATTTTCATCCAAGGTTCGACGGATGCACATAAAAAGTGTTAAATTTACTGAATTTTTACCACATTGATCTAAATTAACCTGCCTAGTTTATATCAAAATTGGCTTTCGTATTTTTGAGTATGTTTCACACTTTTAAGAAAACAGTCAAGAAAATTCTTCGTACCAGAAATTAAAATTAACCGAGGTTGAGCAAGGATCGAAAGTACCAAGAATCACAGGCACAACTAAACGTGATAAAGAAAACAATGCAAGATTGGAATTAATAGAACTGCAGAAACAATTATTCATGAAAGAACACGAGGCTCGCATGGATTTGATTGCACAGGAAAAGGAAGCAGCCCATGCCAAAATGCAATATTATCAAGTCAAAATGGTAGAAGTCCAACGGCCAAACGTACAGCCGCATTATTCTCCAAGAAAATGAATATGTGATGGATTCCAGCTCGATCATACGTAAATATATGGATATGTGATCTATTTTGTGCAAAGTTTGAATATTGTGCGATAATAAGTAAAATTGATGATGGATGATTTGGTTTGGATGTATCTATACCTGTAAGTACGGTGGAATTGGGCAATTTTGAGGACTTGAGTTAAATAAACGGTCTTCTATCATGGTGATCAATTCTCTCGCTGTTTCTTTTCGTAATTTATAGCGGGCCCGAAATACTTCATTTGCATATTGCTCAAAAGGATTGTTCCTATTCCGAATGACACGTTGAATATTAATAATTTGATCTTCCTCATCAATTTCATCCAAAAAATCGAGAACATTCATAACAGCAACTAAAGAAACCGACATATCAAGCACATGCAAACTACTGGAAAATGATTTAATTGGAGATTTAAACCTGCCCCCTAGCAGAATTAAAATCTCCAATTAAATTGCCAACATTTTTTAATCTGCCAAATTTAATCGGTGATGATGAATACCGGTTAAATTTTAATCTCCGTTTAAAGGGGCGTTTAATCTCTGATTACCGTTAATCGGCGTTAGTGAATACGGCCCTAAGCTCTAAACATCCTAAACCGTTCGCATGCCAATTTATACATTATACTATGAAAAGCGTAACGCAACTTTACCGACTATTGTCGTACACATTGAATTTTGGATTGTGCGTCCTGGCGGGCAGGCACAAATACCATTGAGGCAAAAAGAGCCGCTGACACAAATGTCCTGAAGAGCGCAGTTGCCGCCCGGGATCACGCTCCTACCTAAATATATATTTTCCAAATCAACCTGATAATATCTGTATCATTTCACGAATTTATGAGTAGTCGACTTGAATCACTCAAAAAATTGCGCTCTGCTAGGTCAGACAAGTGTCATGAAACTGCATCCCGTAGTTCTGAACATTCACGTCGACAGTGCATCATTCGTGAAAAATTTACGAAACTTTGATGTCAGACTGTCACGGATTTCCATCAAATTCATGATCACATGGAAATCATAATTCTTATCTTTCAGCAACAGACTGAAATCGTATCATTTCTGAATGATCAATGTGCAATGTGTGTTTCTGTACTGACTGCTTTTCAGACTGTTGGAGTAGTGTCTCTTGAAAACTTTTTTGTTTGATCATAACTGTGTACTATCGAAACTTTTCAGCAGCAGCCACCAGGGATGCGTTTATACACTTATGTATTAAACATAAGACATGATCGGCACACTTCGAAGAACATCATAGCGAGTGCAATTTTCTATGACACATCGTAGGGCGGTCATAGGACAAGTCAATGTCACAAGATGAGTACTGCAAGGGCCGCCGACATTTCGTCTTAAAATGCATTTATGCTGCCGTGCGATAATGCAGAGTTCAATCTCAAAACCTAAAGCTTTGGTGTAACGATCCCCTAGGATGAAATATATGAAAATTTCCAATTTGTGCTATCCAATATGACAGCGGTTTTTTCTCTTATTTTCTCTCATTGTCGTCTTGCAATGCGGTTTGCGAAGCTTTTTGATAAAAACGGACTACGGAAATCTCCCCTACCTGAAATCGTCGGCAATATGGCTAGCCACATAGCCAAGCGGTGATTTGTCAATCATACGGCTGAAAGGAGCCATCCATACGAACCCCTTGCTTTTGTTAAAAAGACGACTGAAAGATGTCAATTTTTTGGTAGAACATGGTCATTTTCGAACAAAAACAATCGAAAATGTCAATTTATTGCGTGCCGCACGTTATAAATGCATATTTCTACTGATTTTTAGATATAATGACAATAATTTTATGAACCGTTTTTCGAAATTTTTGAGTGGAAAAAATCGAAAAAATTTCCTTCAATGACACCCTAATTTTAGGCGAAGACCCCACCCATCATCTCCCCAGGCTTCGGAGTTCCGTTACATGCATGTGTGGTTTGAGCATTTGCCAACCACTTCATTAATTTCGAACTAATCAAATAAACAAAATAATCACAAACTAACAAAAAATGACAAAATGGGCCTCAGGACAGTCATAATGACAATTGGTGTGATCATGCGTCCGCCTATATTTCTTTCAGATCTCATGGCCGCAGAGTTTTCGGACAGACTAATCCAGCGTGTTCGTGAAACGCTCACAGCCGAGTTTTATTTGCGTTAGCTATTAGTGACATGACATCAACTGACCTCTCTAATATAGTGGTATGGTTTCCACTTCATCGGCACGCATGTGATATCTCTAGATTCACACGTACCCTTAACAGATATGCAGTATCCATTGATCAAAGAAGTTGCCTGTGGACACATACACCGGTTTTTGATGCATTCGGCGCCGTTGGTACAATGACGTAAAGACGAACAAAACTGGTCGTCGTTCAAACTCGGTTCAGTAAGGGCGATCACGTTGCGCCTTCTCACTAGAAAATTCGCATTGTAGCTCCTCTATTGGATCATTTCGGTTAGTATAAAAGAAAAGTTCTGCCTTACAAGTTGGAGCATATTGGCAGCGACTATTCATGATGACATGATTTACCGGGCACGTGCACAAACCCTGCAGACAAACGTAACCCTCTCCACAAGGCATGCCGTCGATGCACGAAGAGGAAACCGGACCTTAAAATTTTGGGAATACGATTCACCCACAAAATGGCTAATAACTGGGTAGCACACAAACCAGGACTGATAAAGAAATGCTTATGAAAAAAATTTTCGTCAAGTACGAAATATGAATAAGGAGTGAATGTCTCTGAATGAAACAAATTAAAATTTTATTCGAAACCATGTTCTCTGATTTCCTCGTTTTCCGAAGTTCAGACCTTAGAGAAGATAGTAGAAAAGACATGTTTTTATCCAGTTTCCAGACCTGTGACTTCATGCCATAAGAACAAACCGAAATTGTAAAAAAATTTGAATATCTAGCGAGTTTGAAAGTGAGATCTATTTCAGCCAATGAATTGCCGCATATTCTAGGCGGGCATGTCGGACTAAACATCTTCAAAATGAAAACGTGACCATACGACGAAATGATTATCGTTCTCGAGAGCAATAGGTAAGATTTCAGCCTAAAGTGATAAAGTTACATTTTGCTTTTTAATTTCCCAGCCTAATGATCTGTTTGGGAAAGGAGTCATTTTTTGGAAAAAATGATGCTTGACTGAAAGTGAAACAATAGGCGTATTACCGTAGTCTTTGGGTGGTTGACAAATTCCATTCATAACGATATAGCTGGGAGGACATACACATTGACCACTGAGGCATATCATACCACCTGAGCACAGTTGTCCATGGGAACAAGTCAATATTGCCTTGGTTTTATATGCTGAGAAACAACGAATTGAAGTTAAAAGTGAAAAGGCTAACCTTATGAAACGCAGTCTGTTGCATCATCTTCCTTTCACGATCCATTCCTCATGCTGCCTCATGCTAAATCATCTTTATTTTATTAACCAAACAACAGTCACCAGGGTTTAGGTATGTTGTAGTGGCATATTACTGCATGATTAAAAATTGAAATTGACCAAAGCGTCATGATCAAATATCAAATATGATAGTTATATTATCAAATACTTATGAAATATGAGTGCGCGTATTTCTCGAATCCCGTCAAAAAGTATTCACAGTTTTTGTTCACTGCAAACTCAAATTCAGATCTGGAAGACATTTATTCCATAACCTACCTAGTTTGCATTTATTTTTTACCACTATGTGATCCGGAGGGCATAAACATTTGGATGCATAACAGTATGAACCGCCAGTGCATACATCGGTTTCCAACGAACATTGGTTTTCAGGTGAAACTAAAGTTAACGTTATAATGAAAAATGGTAGCAATTCTACATATAATCTATTTTTTATAAATGAGACTTGGAAACCAAAAAGATGCTCAGCCAGAGAAAAAACAACCTGTACGTACGTTCGTAAACACATTTTTTTGAAAAATTGACTGTAGCAGGTAGGCCAAAAACTTGAGAAAAAATGTTCACGTGCTTTTCGGATAATTCTCTTACTGCGTTCCGAGTGTCATTTTGAAATGAACTATAATTCATTTGATTCCGAACTAATCGCACTTGATATGAAATTTCATAAGCATAAGCACTTTAAACCACTATAAGCCATAAGCAAATGGCTAACCTAGTCTTTTTGGAACACATGAATTATCTTTGAATGAGAATTCTTCTGAGCAAAGGCACACACCACTGATACACGTAGAATTAACTAAACACGTGTCACCAGGGGAGCAATAGTCAAGCACGCCAACTGGAAATCGTAGGAAAATTAAACGAATGCAAAAACGTAGTGCGATTCCAATATTACCTGTTCTACTAGACGTTTCACATGAACCCGATTTCGAAACCGATTGTCCAGGTGGGCATTGACAGATTCCACTAAGGCACACGTAGCCGCCAGGACATTGAGCTGATGTGTCGCATGGAACATAGAACGTAAGACCTGTGGATTTGGATACGAATTTATGATATATTCATTGGTTTGTTTAAAAAACTTGCTATTTGGAGATCGACAAACGCCGTTGATTTGGAGTTGATTTTCCGGACATCGACAAGCGCCCAGGTGGCAAAAAGCCCCACCGGAACATGTGTCCCCTCTGACACATGCACCTTTGAGGTTTACTGCAATAGAAATTTGAGAAATCGTTTAAAGACAATACAGAAAAAATTGCACCTTCTGTGCTTTTCTGGCACGATACACCAATCAAGTTTGTGCCTTTGGGACATTCACATACATTTTCGTTACACACCGAACCACCGCCGCACTTTTCATTGTTGGTGCAAGAATTTCCGGGAACAACTGAAAAGTACAGTAAAAGCACGTTTTTATCAGTTGAATCTAAAGTTTTACCCGTTTTATGGAAAGCACACACGTTACCGACAATTTGCATGTCACGCGGGCAGCTACAGACGTTGGACACACAAACCGAGAGTCCAGCACAGATTTCCAAACCCGAACTACAAGCGGATCCAGGTGGAACTAAAAACGACAACAAAAGACCTTGGGCTAACAAATCACTTCCCAGAACTTTTACCCTGAACCGGCACTTGACACTGACTATTGACATTGATCATTCCTGATGGACAACGGCAAGTTTTCTCCTGACAATAAGATCCGCCTGAGCAAGCCTGATGTTCCAAGCATGGATAATCAGGCGGCACTATGTCATGAAAAAACGCATGTAAAATAAATGATGGAAGTAATCACTAAAAGTTATTGGGATAGAAATCCAAAATTTACAATCAGATCTGCTTTTCCGCGCTTTCCGAATTGTTTCACCATTCACTTCCACCCTTAGTTAGCATATAGATATCTTTCATTACTTTACCACGTATCCGTATCACAATTAGCCCATGTTTTTACTCGCATCTCAACTTTGTTCATTTTTATTTTCGGCTTTCTGTAGTCAGTTTTTTTTATAAAATGCTCATTCGAACGACAAATGCCAAAAATCAGAACTGTTGTCAAAATAGTCTACACAACTCGAGATGGAATTTCTCATTCAAAAAATTTTTCTGAAAGTTGGTTGAGTTTGATCATAATACTAAATTTCTTTAGGAATGAGTCACGGAAAAAAGATACTCATAACCATAATCCTTTTTTCTCACATTGTCTGTAGAAATTTAGGATTACAACTTAGAAAAATAAAATTCAGACTTACGATGCGTGGTCATCTGCCCACGGATTTGTTTCTTTATTTTTGCACATCGAGCCTCATTTCAAAATGAACGGACTATAATTTTCAATGCTGTGTAACATAATGGTTTAGCAGAAAATGATAAAAGTATCGAATGGTACTTGCTTTCTCGTTTCGTCATTTAGAAGCATTTTAAGAAATACAGACTATAGAACAGCCTATAATCTGTTTTTCTTGAAATGCTTCTAAATTATAAAAGTGGAAAGCAAGTAGTATTTTAGTTTTTTATAATTTCCTGCTAAACCATTCGTCACGTGAGACTGATAATGTGTGAGCTTATTCAATCAACTTTTAACAATTTTTTGAATGAAAAATCCTACATTGAAAGCTTTGTGTAGTCAATTTTGACGACATTCAATTTAGAAGCATTTTATAAAAAAACAAACTATAATTGTAATATTTCTGGCACTATACAAAGTTTTATGGAATCTTCGTACAGAGTTTAAAAAGAGTTTGTCGGAATTTCCTGGTTAGAAAACGCTTTTCCAGGCTCTAAAATCAGAAAACACAAGATTTACCGGCGCTTCGCGCCGGATTGTATGTTCGATTGGTTTATCTACTTTTCCCCTCAAATCGCGCTTTATGTAGAAAAAATTTAATGAAAAGTGACAATTTTTTTTAAGTTCGATATGGAAAGGATGAATTTTTCTGTACTTTAGAAAGTCGAAATCCACGTTTTGTGTAACTACACGTTTGAAGCATCGAGTTTGAATTGAATTCAAAAGCATTGTAGGAGTGATTTTCAGACATTTCAACTTTTTGGCTTGCAGTTTTTCAAGCCCTTGTGGGTATATTTTTGAATTTGTAAATTGATAAAGGCATTGTTTTCAAGCAGAAAATACGAACCCTAATTTTTTGAAGAAGTTATCGGGAAACTGATTTTCCACTTTTTTAGGGCGGTAAGTTTGTTTCGGCGATTACGCCGCTTATAATCCAGGATTAAATTTTTTTCGTAAGTTTGTCGGCCGATTAAACGTCGATTAATTTAATCCAGGATTAAAGCAATCGGTAAGTTCGTCAGCCGATTAAAGCTCGATTATCATAATCGGCGGTTATAATAATCTGAGTTTTCAATCCTGCCCCACGCCAGGTTTAAAAGGCCGATTATATCTGTTCTTGCAATTGCATAGTCGGTTTAATAGGTAAAAAATAACTGTTGTTGATTTTTTGGACGATCTAAATGAGGATGAAGCAGAAAATCAAGTTTAAACGAGAATGAAACAGAAAATCAAGTACAAATTCGTCATTTCCTGGACAGATCGAATCCGATGGAAGCATATTCAAATCAGAAGTTCTGGTCGCGATTTGAATTATGTAAGGACAGTGCGAGAGAGCTTATTGGATAAAAAAATAATAAAAATAAAAAATAAATAAGAAAATTTATTTAAAAACGAAATTTTTTAAATAAAAATTCTATAAAAATTTTTTTATACAAAATTTAAGCCCCACAGTAAATGATTTTATTTAATTTTCTTCAAAATAATTCAATTTTTTCAGAATCAAAATTAGTGGTTTTCTAGTGACACGTGGATTTTGAAGTGGATATCACGAGAAAAACTGATAACGATAAATTCGTGACGAAAGGCGACGTACTGAAGGAAAAGCTGTACACCTACACTATAGACAGTATGCGTTGTACAGTTTTCAATCAGCAATTATACTTTTAATCCTGGATTATATGATTTTAATCGGCGATTATATTTTTAATCGGCGATTACGTAATCGTCTTTTAATCGGCTGACGAACTTACGGATTATTTTAATCGCCGATTAAATTTTAATCGACGATTACGTAATCAGGGATTAAACGTAATCCTGGATTATTTAAATCGGCCAACAAACTTACCGCCCTTAGAATGTCAGAAAATAAAAACTTTACCGCCACTACGTGCCGAAAAGATAAGAAAGAAAAAATTAATAAGAACAGAAGTTACATTTTTCTACAGCCTGTACTTTTGTGCTACGTATGAATGAATGAAGGACATGAAAATGAGTGCTATTTGGAAGAAGTTTTGTTCAAAAAATACACGAAAAACTGCGATTTTTTACTGAACAAAAAATTTATTTCATACAAATATTTTTTGGTTGACCTTATACAAAGGGGCTCGTACAATAAACACTACTGTATGATATTTTTTCTGAAAACTATTATCATTGTCAATTGACCAAAGAGAATCTTTTAGAGCCGACCAAGCTCTTCCAAAAATCGTAATGTATTTTTCGTGAAATAGTGCATAATGATTGGAAGGCGAGTAATATTTCACTTGTTATTTGTCAATTTTCAAGAAATTTATAAAAAAACAGAGTATAAGGACAGTAAAACGATTTTTTACCAATGGTTTTCGGTTTAGGCATATCATTATAGAAAAAGCAGGACCCTAACGTTAAATATCAGTGGCTGTAGTGGTGTTCACATTCACCTGCAATTGGAACCTGACACTGGTTCTCCACAGAAATCTGACCTTGCGGGCACGTGCAGACGTCATTTGTGCATATGCTATTACCATTGCAAATGATGGTTGGTCCGCACCGAAAGTTTGGCGGCACTAAAATAAATTGTCGTTTCACACTATGAATACAGAGAAAGAGCTTGTGCCTGAAGTCGGCTGAATGCATTTCTGTGCCGAAACTACCATCCCTAGTGGACAAATGCAAATGTCATTTTCGCACATGGAATCACCCATGCAATGTTCGCCATCGCGGCACGATTGACCAGGGAATGAAGTTACTAAAATTTCAATTGAATTGATGCCAAGTGGGTATAAGAATACTAACGGATTACCTTTTGTGCATAAGCCATCATAATTCAAAGTCCCTGGTGGACAAACGCAAACCAAGTTTATGCAGCTGGAACCACCTTGACACTGCGGATTGACGGTGCACTTTTCATCAGGTTTGCTGCTTTCTAGACATTCACCTTCATGTTCGATTTGGTCTCCTCGGCAAGCTTATAAACAGAAAATGTATTTATCATTAGATCTGGTTTTCACAAACTAACCTGATCTGCACAATCCACTGGCCACGTTCCTTATATAACCAGTTGGACAGGCTACGCTGCAGGTTGAACCGGTCCAGAGCTGATCGTTAGGGCATCTGCACGTCCGATTCTGGCACACCATCCCGTGATTGACCGCATGACACTGCGAGGAAAAATGGCACGGGGTCCCTGGTTGTGAAGCTATAAAATTGATCTTTCGAGCTGACAGGCATTACAAGGACAATCTTGAACGCACTTGCGACACATTTTCCGACAACACCACTGTAAGTCGTACCAGCTTCGCATGTTTTTCCTTAAAGAGGTTAAAATTTGATGACCATCTCAACTTGCAGTAGAATATCATTTGCATTCTTTCAGATTCTTAGGCACACATGTTACAGATTAGGTTTGCAAGCGGCATCGAGACGTCTGCTGATTTGACTGCCGGAAAATACAACAATTTTTGTAATCATAACTTTTTGTGGGATAACTCGTGCAGTGGATAAAAATTTATGGGAGTTGCTAGTTTCTCCGGTCAAAAATCATCAAAAATTATAACCTTTTACATTTGAGATTTGAAGGAAGCGGGTTTTTCTACGGAAGCTTTGTTTTTCACGAAAATTGGAAGAATTATTGCCAGTGCTTTACGAAGTATTTGAGCTATATATAGAAAAAAATGAATCTTTTCGGGGTTTCGTGCATTTTTTTGAATTTATTTTTTAATTTTTTGTATATTTTCTATATTTTTCGACCAATACTGATTGTTGAACAATTTTTCAGACTTTAGGGACATCTTAATCGAAAATCCATCACCTAAATTTTGAGCAACCAGCCTACTCCTAAAACCTCGCTAACTTTACCTCAGACCTCTAAAGCTCCTTTACTTGACTCCTGCGGAATCCGGATCCTGCACTGTGTGCATGAACGTGGATAGGACTAAATTTGGACTACAGATGAACTGGAATTCGTAATGTCACATGCTCTAGTTTATTTTTTCCAAATGAGCCTCGGAAAGAAAAGAAATGCTCATGGAAATAATAAACAGCATGTGTGCGCGGCCGCTTTTTTCTCAAATTGTCTGCAGCAGTTAGGATCATAGATGTTGGGCCATAGTATTAGGAACATTATTTTTTGATCCTACAGTAAAATGCGCTGTACCAAGGATGTAGGAAATTCTGAAAAGGCGAACCCAGACCTTAAGATTAAAGGGTTTCTGCAGATTTGAAAAAAAAACAAATTAAGGCAGGTAAAAACACTCCCCTGGAATCCCAAAACTGTTAAACTGTTGGGCCCAATGTCAAGATATTCGTAGGTGAGCATGGAGCCAAATTTCATCGTTAAATTTTCAGAGATATGAAGTACGTACCACCCAACGCATTGTCGAAGGCAATACGTCCAAACTTCACCATGAGATTTTGCAAACCTTGCTATTGCCCTCGATCGGCATCAAAATGATAATATATCTAATTTCTTTAATATAATTATTGATATTACTGTAAAAATTTGAAAACGTCAAGCTGTTAGCTGCATGACACATGGTTCGGAGAACCTGAGTGACCGGACTCGTGGTGGAGGAAATTTCGTCTGTTTGAGGGTCCTGTAATTTTGGTTCGTTGATTCCGCGCTATTTTTTCTAGCCTTCATGGCAAACAATATTGCGTATATCTCCATTTTTAAATTAACTAATCACGAGTGCAGTAAAGAGAGAAGTTTTAACTTAAATCTAGGGATACAATCGCCTCATGCATACTATCCTGATTCAAATTTTCTCATAAATTCACCGACGGAATTTGGCCCCATGCACACCTACAAAATATCTAGATTTTGATCCCAACAGTTTTTCATATTTCCAGGGGGTGCTTCTGTCTATTTTGACACGTTTTTCCAAATTTGCACAAACCCTGTTGATTTTAATGCTCGTTTGTGTATTTATATTGCTCCTTCCAGAGTAACATGTATCTCTGATACATTTCACTTTGCTATGAAATCAAATATTAATTTTCATTATATGATGGCATCCTCTTATGTGCATGAGTGGTTCGGACGACAACTTGGAAAAAGAAAATGTTGACTTGCGATGCATGATAATCTCCTGTTAACGAATTTCTTTTGGATTTTCTATTCTTAGTTTTATTTAAAGATGAAAGGCGTATCGAATTGCACCTAAGCGAGTTTCATGCACACAGTCACACAATAACTGTTTTTGACGCTGAGTAATTAGCTGACTGACGTATTGGTATTGCGAAAACATCAACCGATTGGGTTATTAGCTAAATTAGATCAATTTATTTAGATCTTTTTGGATATCTACTGTAGTGTAAAGGAATTGCCAGCTATGCCACTTTTTACTATTTTTACGCGATTTGGCACGGCTATGTCTCCGTAAAATTAATTTTTCGATTTCGTATTCATAAATAATAAACTTGTAAGAGATCGCTTGATTTTAATATATTTTTTGGAGGCATTTTTGCTATCATCGAGCTGACTATACTCAAAAGCTTTTTGGGAAAACAGGGACCGATGTCTTGCAAATCAGCTACGTTTACCACATGTGCCGTCAACAGCTTCTGGCAATTCGTCTGGGCAAACGCATCGCATCATCGAACAATGAGACGTGGCGAAACTTGCTTCGCATTGCTGCCTGTGAGTGCACGTTTTGGCTCCTGGACCAATCACCGGCTTGCATTCGCCCAACTCAGCCACCCAAATCGTTCCACGTTTGCTGCAGTGTGCGTTGATAAAAGCTATGGACAGAGAGAGGTGCTCAAATAGGAATAAGTACATGGAAACGGAACTCAGTTACTGCATTTTCCTTCAGCAGAAGCTGTCATGCCGTATATGCAACGACAGTTATAATTGACGCAGAAAGCGCCAGTGTCGGCGCCGCTACACTGTTGTGAATATTGGCACGGGGATCCTGGTTTAGCCACTATAAAATGGTGTTTTATACAGCTTTTCCAAAAGTAGGCGTTGGAACCAAATTTTATTTCCACTAATTCACTTGACTCATTTCTACACAGAACTTGAATTTCAGACTTCATAGCATCTTGAATTACACAGGATTAATTATTTCCTCACGGGCATTCGAATGTTTAGTGGAATGTATCCTCTTTCTCCACGGAAGTTGTACTGATGACCTGAATGTGTTTGACTAATATAAAGGAAAGTATATTTTTCGGGAAACTTGAAACTCTTGGATTCTGAATGGTTTACCATGAGTGCTATACTCACGGAGATTGACGGTCTGATTCAGATACGTTAAAATACTGGTTTAGATCTTAACTTCTGTGTATTTATACGAGTCTGCAGCATTTTGCTGGGTCTACCTTGTTCGAGAAAGTCAAATTTTCCTAAAAAAGGTGAAGACGCTTTCTTGTCAATCTTGAAGCTTGAAAACTTGAAAAAGAAACCGGTTGCACACGACTACTGAACTAAGGTAAGTAGAAAATCTATACAGTAGTCGGGAAACGACTGAAGAATTTGACCTTTCTTTTGGTTATCAAGAAAGAAAAAATTTATATCCCACCCCCTGTTCTGACTGAGCCCCAGCAGACATTCCATGCTATGCATGTATGGTCACCACCTGGAAAAATGTTCACCTTCGGACATGTTGAACGACATTTTTTCGAAATGCGTCGCAAAAAATTGAGGTGTAAGAGATTTTCGATATTCGACCTTCTTTTCAAGTGCATCGCAATTTTTTTCAACATAATCTCAGAAAAAATTAAAATGGCATTTTGAAAAAACAAAGTGGTATCATGAAAAAATTGTGATGCTTTTGAAAAGGAAATCGAACATCGAAAAACTCTTACATCATGATTTTTTTGCCATACATCGTCATATTTTTCGATGCATCTTGAAATAATGTTGTGCTTCACGTTTAAAAGAACGATTTTTCCAAATAACAACAATTTTTTTCAAGTGGCTCTTTTCGTATTTCGTAAAAGCATGGACTACTAAACTACTGAACCCCAAAAAGTGGCTAAAGAAACACGAATCGAGCTACTGAACCACTAGAAAGTCGACTACTCAAGTAATCTTTGGCACAATCGAGGAATATGGATTATTGAACCGCTAGAAGTGACTACTAAATTACTAGAATGATACAAAGTCTAATAGCCGTTGGTGCAACTGGAGAACGTACGACTATTTAAGGGACTACCCAACTACTGATTTTGGGGTAACCGGCCCCGGAGAAATATGGATGGCCGCGACTGTCAGGAGCTCTACTTTCCATCCGACGTATACGCATGTTTAACTGACGCCCTTGTCCCCCCTCCTCAGTAATTAGCATTATAATTTAAAATTAAGAACTGAAGTACCATTCATGCAAATCCCTGCTTCAGCAACATAAACTTGATGCCCATTGCAAGTTCCAGCCGTTGTAGAGCCTGAAAAAACCGTGGTTTGGTAGTCTACATATCTGCTCAAATATTCTCAGAAATGAACTCTAGGAGCAATTAATGCATCTTTCTTACCCGGACTGAGACAAGTCGAACCGGCATTAATTGCCAAATCCCTACACATACAAGTGCCCGAGCAGTAAGCATAGGGGTAACCCGAACAGTCTGAATCTGCCGAGCACACTCCACCAGGTGGGACGACACTGTTCAATGTTCTTTTAGCAGATGGCGTTGTCTTTGAACGAGACGGCAGCGTCGTGGTGTGTTGCCGTTCATCGTTCTCGTCGTCATTTCCCAGACTTTCTTGTGCATAGTGTAGCATATTCGTTGGTGGCTTCCGTCTGATATTCTTTTTGCCATCAATAGCAACAGCGTCCAGCAAATCATATTCTTGAATTTGAATAACATAGTCTCTCAGATGATAATAAATTCATCATAAAACGAAGTTTGATATCGTCAACTTAATTTCAGAGGGGTATTGGCGATTCAAAACACAAGCAGAAAATGAGACAAAAAATATTCATCTCGTTAGGTCAAATTGAAGTTATAAAAAATGGTACTGCTCAAGATGCGAGTTTTTTACTCGTTCCAAATAGCTTTTTGCGTCCACGAGGGTCATTTAAAAAAAAGACTACAGTGAAACGGTCATTCGGCAGGAGTAATAAGCCCAATTCAGAAATGAGAAAATCCTAGGATTTTTGTCGCCGACAATCGACGGCAGTCGGCGACTGCACTTCTCAATTGGGCTTTACGGTTGCAGCACATAGAACGATATACATTTCTTTGCATCCAATACATCCATATGCAATTTCCTAATGAGAGTTATTATTTTCCAAAATTCGCATGAATTGATCAATAACGACATTTTTAGCCTCTCGATTTCTATTACAAACATATAAAAAATGTTGATTGAGTTAAAGGTTATTTGAGTTATCCCGCATACTTTCAGCCCTTTATGGCATGCGATTCAGCAGAAAATTACAAAAATATGAAAGTGTTGGTTTTCAGGTTTCATTTTTAGAAGCATTTTAAGACAGACAGACTACAGGCTGTTGACACCGTTCTATTGAAATCAAATTTGGATAAGCATGACGTTGTTCGCGTATGTCAAATGGAAATTGCAACTGTCATGATTCATGATTTTTATGGTTTGATGAATTAGAATCATTGAGACAACGTAAGAGTTAAAGAATGGAATGTTTGTCAAATTACAACGTATTACAGCACCCGACTGAAATTTACTGGAAGAATTTATGACTGTACCACCGTAATGCTATTGTTAGAATGACCATCTACAATTGTTGAATGCATGAGATGATAATCACCTGTCGGTAATCTACAAACTTGCTCAACAGCGTTTAGATTTCCAGGGCATTGGCAAATCCTGTCGACACATATCGCGCCTGGGTAAACGCTGCTACATTGGCGACTATCGTCGCACCCTTCTTCACCGGGGTAGATTGCTGAAAAAACATCCTCATCAATGCATGTCATCTGATAACGTAATTTTATATGTCGTACTGTCGAAACACATTTGATCAATTTCGACATAACTTGACACACATTTGCACGAGCCGGATGTACAATATTCACCTCTTCCAACGCAATCCCTGCTGTTCGAGCATGAGCGACCGACGCTGCTCGATCCTAAAAATTTTCCAAGTCGCAGAGTAAAAACGAGAAATTCCGTATGTTATTTGATCAGGTTTCAGCCGCACCTTTATGCATGAAATTGGGGAGAAGAGTTACAAGAATCCTTTCAGGTTGTCGACCATATAGTTAGTCATATGGCGAACCCCAGGGCTTGCCAAGGGTGAGGGACCCCGACCCTTTGGCATGGAAAAAGCTAGAAAATGTGAATTTTTGATTGAAAATGCTCATTTCCGAAAAGTAAATATGGCCAACGAAGTCAATTTTTCGCGCTTCACGCCATAAATACAGGGTGAGCCAACAAAGGCAACCGGTGATGACTTCCATAACTTTCGAGCGGATGGTGATTTTTCATGTTTGTTGTAAGCGCCAAGCTTTGTGCTTCCAGCCTTTATGGTTTCTGCATAAACAGAAATTTTGTAAAAGTGGCCATTTTTCATATAGTAGAAGTTGTGAAATCAAAGTAAAAGTTGTCCTATTGTGAAAAAGGTTTTGTAATGTTGTTCACACACAAGAATACTTCAAAAATCATTCAGATTTGTAATTTACACGTAATTTAAAGTCATCAGTTTCTTGTTATAATATCGGAAAAATTTTGCCAAAACCAAGTTGTTTTGAAATTGGAAAAAAGGAAAACTCAATTTTGCCATTGACCAGTTCGAAAAACTATTAAAATTAGTGGTCAAACAGAAAAGAAGACACACTGAAACGGCTCTCTTGTAGTTTTCAGCTATTATAGGTTCTTATGATTGGATCTATTTTACTTTTTTCTGTTGAAGAACATGTTGATTTTTGTCAATTTTCTAATTTTTTTGCAAAAAAATCGATGTTTAGTACTATAGAATCTAGCCAGTATATATTTGAGAAATATATGGCTGAAACTTCGCAGTAATTATACCGGATGTTTTATCTATCGATGGCAGCAAACCGCATTAAAAAACCTCATCCATTCGAAAGCTGTGAAAGTCAGCACCGGTCGCATTTTTTGGCTCACCTTGTAAAACAAGATTTTATAAATTTTTAGACCTGAAGAACCTTTTTTTAATCTTTTCTCCGATTGTTGAGGCAAATTCAAAATTTTGTTTCTTGAATAGTAGTATTTTCTTTTTCAATATTTTCTGCAGTAAATTCCCAAAAATCAATTTAATATTCATACAAAATATATTCGTGTGTATTTTTCGCGGCCCCTGGCCACATAGTATTTTTCATAACGTTATGTTGTCATCGTTTGGTGACTTTTGTGATAAAAGACACTTGTTAAAATTAATATATTGTTGTGCGGTCACCCTGGTAGATGATCCATGACGTCAATAAACGGATCCGACCATTGTCCTTATCGTCGGGCTTCTCTTAATTCTCATCTCTTATTTTTTCATTCCCTTTCCTCTCTCCTTTTCTCGACCTTTTAACTTTTCTACGCCAAACCTCGAAATAGAACTCCTGCCTTCATCCCCTCCTTTTCATTTTAATGTCTTTATTCATTTCGAATGACAAAAAACTGGACTCGCTTAATTTTGGAAACTATGAACCTATTCATAAAAAAACCCGACTGAACTCCCAAACCTTCGGGCTACGAGTGACTATTCTTTACTGCTTCAAACAGTAATAACAGACAAGCATAAATTAACGGCTAAGATTTCAGTGCGAAATCGGATTTGGCCTTCATAACGCTGTTAAAATTAAGCGACACAAATACATAAGTGTTTAGGGAAAAAATTATATTTTCAGCAAAAATTTGTTGTTGCCTCGAGCTGACGGAATTCGATTCCCTAAAATATCTGGAACTTTCAGCTTGATCAAAAAAATTCCACATCATGCTAAAATTATTCTAGAAAGAGTAATTGTTCAAATACGTATAGCCCTCATGTCGATTGATACCCCATTGGTAACTCAATTATCTCTATAAACGATAAACTTGAACCTCGGGGGATTAAGGAAATGTCAAAGCTATTCATTTCATGCGGGCATACTCGCACCTCGCACAGTTAAAAAGATTTGCCAACTTAGTTTAAGGAAAGTGTCTTCTCAAAGTTTCTCTACCATGACACCTGAGAGATAGGTTTCACCAATCTCACTTTCTATAGATAATGTATCCGCTTAATATTTGAAAAAGATCATTACTAAAAGTACTATGTCCAGAATTTCTCAACTGAAATTCCTCTTGAAGAAAAGTTCCACTCACGAGCTACTAGAATCTTCAGCTGTAGATATAAAACTTGACTTCGCCTTCTCACCACATGACATACCTGCCAATCTGGAACACTGCCCATTGATGAAATAATAAGTCGACGCACAATAACACACTTGATCAACGCAAACACTGTTGGTCACCAAACACGGGCCATTTTCTTGAGGCGGCCGACATGGATGGCCGATATAGCCTGCTTTTCCTATTTAAAAAAATCCTTATCAGATAAAACCCATCGTCATTGAGAAATAGTACCATCAACATTCAAACAATAAATATCAATCTTCCAAAACTCATCAACTAAAATAACAATTAGAATTGTATATGCGGAAGAAAGCATGACTCGCATGTACAAAAAGTCGCCAAATGATATTTATATTGTGTTACAGTGGTACCTGCTTATTGTTTCTTCACCTGCAGATATTTGCATTGTATCGTTGAATGACCAGAGCGTCGACAGCATCGATTTCTAAAACTAGACAATCCCTCAATTGATGTGCTTTTAATAACAACTCATGCATTCTAGGCTTAGTCGTGCAAAATTGAATCGCAAGAGGCATTCAGTACAGGAGCACCAAACAGGACAAGTCGTCTGTCGGCCATAGACCTTATGCCGTTAAAAATTTTCACGAGAAGACATTCGTGGCGTAGTCTGTATTTGAAAAAAAACTTTGTGATTAGCTGAATTTGATTTGGAGTGGCCGATATCATAAATTTAATTGGCATGTGAAGAAACGACTATTCATTGACTATAACTTCAGGGGGAACTACTCGCACATTGTTTTCGAAAAAAGATAGCTTTTTTTGTGTTTCTCGTGAACGGATAGCTCAACTTGCGTGAAACGTGGCCAAAATAATATAAAGGGACGGTTAACCAGCAATGCAGTGAAGCCTCATTTGGTCAACCTTTTTTTACATAGGCCTATGATCAGTTGAAAATTAATCATACCTCAAAATCAGATATTTTAGGTAGTTTCGTGCGCTGAGTTTTATGGTACCATTCGTTTTGCTTGTAACCGAAAATTCGCGCCGCTACAGTATGCCAAAGTTTGAAAATTGATGATTTTTTGGCATTTTTCAGTGGTCTTGCTAGCCAAGCGATATTTCAAGACCGGACTGATCTTATTTGATGAATGAATATTCATTTTACAGAGGAGAGAATAAGCTCTCTTCTGATGTATTATTTACAGTAGATAATTGCATATTACACTTTTTCATAATGTTTAAAGTATCAAAAATGAGTCGTCAAAATTGGAAAAATTTTGTTTATGGGCACTCCTGAGCACCTCCCCATCGGAAACCGCAAAATTTTATTTTTTTATATTGTAGCTCATCCATTTTTACAGCATTGGTTAAATTTTCATCAAAATTTTTGTACCGTTTTGGGAGCTGCACTGCTCTGAAGAAGGCATACTTATGAAAATTTCATAGAAATCATTGTATTTGCCAGGTGGCCCTTGTCTACCCCTTGTGATATATTTATTACTTATGCTGTAGAATTATCAAATAATTACAGACTATAGTTTGATGTATTAATTGTTTAACAAGCAAACATTTTACACTCTGCAAGAAAACTTGAACAGTCAAGATTAGAAGCAAAAATCAAGAAAAATCCTGCTTAAAGGCACTCACGAGAACCTTCACTCACCATGCCATGCCGCAAAATTTCATCTTTTTATTCTTTCGTTCATACATTCGTATATTAGCTGTTAAACCAGCATCGTGATTTGAATACCCCATGAGAAACTACACAGATCCAAAGAAAGTGAAACTTTTTTTGTTGCATTTTTGTGTTTTTATGAAGTAGGTTCATTATATCAATACTGAAAATACATTAAAAAGGCCACAACTTTTCAGACATGTAGAAAAACAGTGATTTATGATTTTAAGTGCATTTTAATCTACTTGATAAATTTTTTTCAATTCCGTTGAGTCACTGATTTAAAAGGAAGATACAAGCACTCCTCGCCCAATCAATTTTCACCAATTTGATTCAAGTGACTGATCCAAAAGTATGATACAAGCCCCTCGCCTAATCAAACCTCACAAAGTCCATGTCATTCACCTGAAAAAGAAAAATCATAAAGCCCGCTGTGTGAATAGCAGTTTGATACCTGTATTTGCAAGTCATTTTACGTTTGTCATTTACATTTAGGGGCATGATCCATCTTCAAGGATTGAAGACGTGCAATATATGAAAAGAATCTCATGAGATATTCACTGATCTAAATCAGCAGTGGCGATTTTTTTCTACTCATACAGCAAATCTTGGAATTTTTTTTGTTAGAATGCTTATTTGAAAAGAAATGAGTACCCTGTGTTTTTCATCTACAAAAATTTGAAGATGGAAATACTGTAATTACCAATAGCATTGCATAGCTAACATAAGAAGCAAATTGTTCACCGAAAACTAAAACATTTTCTCATTGCGGTTGGTAATTTCTTTTTAGTCAGACTGTCATACATATATACAAGAATTGACACAAATGAATTTGATGTAACAAATTTTTAGTTTTCTTTACATTTAGGGATTCTCTGTATTTGCTGACAGAATCAATTGGCATTTATCTTAATATAAAGTAAAAAATAGTTAGTCAAGTTGATATGTCATGAAAGATCGGATCATGATATGGCAATAGTTTCCTATTACCTGGTCCACTAACACACTCCATTCATTTAGAAATGATCGAAGCAGTGGTCGCAGTTTGTGCAAACAGAACCTTACTAGAGATAATGAAATCAATTTCGAAAATTTTGAAGTGGTTAGAATAGAAAGAGTGATCATTAAGGAGTCCGTATCATGAAGGAAAAATTTATTGAATAGACTTAACGAGTCTTCCATAATTTTGAGCAAAATTTTGGCTACAACCCTGCTCCGATCATTTCAAAAAGAATGCAGTACACTGACATTTTGCCGGATACATTCTTTCCATTTTTTGTCATTGATATTTTTTCATTTGGCTCAATTCTGATCTAAAACTTACTGCAATATAAACTGTAGGAGACTACTTCTCAACTTCAATGACTTTCAATTGATTGTTAGTGGCGCGTTGGTGTCACACAAATACATAGGGGGTGCCATCATTTGAGAAAAATTAATTATGATCCTACAATAATATGAACAGGAGTAGGAGATCACTTCTCAACTCCAACGACTTTCAATTGATCGTTATTGGCACGTTTGTGCCATATAAATACATAGGGGGCTGCCATCATTTAAGAAAAATTAATTATGATCCTACTATAGAGTGCGCCGCACCAAAGATGTAGGGTACCCTGAAACGAGCAATATAAGTATACAATGCCGGGGGGCCTTAAAATCAACAGAAGGCAATGACATCTCCCTGAATCTTGAGAACTGTTGAGCTTAAGATCTAGATATTTTGTAGATGTGCATGAAGCCGAATTTCATCGGTGAATTTTCAATGATATGAGGATGTCATTGCATCAAACCTTTGCCTTAGGATTTTGAAAACCAAGCTGTTGCCACTCGATCGGCATCAAATGGAGAATATACACTATTTCACTGATATAAGGTTGATGTTATTGTAACTTTTTGAAAACGTCAGGTTATTGGCCACACGACATATTGTGAAGATGCACAAAAGGTGCCATCGTGCATTTTCCTCTGAACCCGTAGACTTGATGTTGCTCATCCAAGTCACGGGCCCAGACCTAGATTTTTGAGACAGGCACTGCTGCAGTCGCAACAGGCGATGCAGGGCTGTGCAGGGCTGTGCAGTCGGTGGTAGGGAAGCTACCACCCAGTGTGCTAGAACCGTTACATATGGTTCAGATAACCCGAACGACAGTGCTAGAGTGGTAGAGAAAATTTCGTCTGTTTGAAGGTGCTGTACTTCTGGCTCGTGGATTCTGCACCATGTTTTCAGCATGTGGGTTGCACTCATGGTCAACAATATTTTGTTTATATTCATTTTTAAATTAGACTAATTACGAGTGCAGTACTAAGGAAGGTAACTATCGTCTTATGCAGAGTAACCTGTTTAAAATTTCCTCATAAATTTACCGATGAAACTTTGCGTCAATCACACCTACAAAATATCTAGATTTTGGGCCCAATAGTTTTTGATATTCCAGGAGGGTTTTTGCCTATTTTTGCATGTTTTTCCGAGTTTGCAGAGATCCTGTTGATTTTAAGGCTGGGGTTCCTATACTTACGTGGCTCCTTTCAGGGTATGCTACACCTTTGGTACAGTGCACATTGCTGTAAGATTAAAAGACAATTTCCTTATATGATGGCCGTACATCTATGTTTGGGGCACGTCTTTTTATCTTATCACTCTAATATGTTTACATCAGACACAGACACTAAATGTATTCTACTTAATTCTGATCTAAAGTTTACTGCAACAATTTACATAGCGAGCATTATGATTAATCTTTTTCAGGTGAATGACACGAACTTTGTGACGTTTGATTAGGCGGGGGCTTGTATCATCCTTTTAGATCAGTGACTTGAATCAGTTTGGTGAAAATTGATTGGGCGAGGGGTGCTTGTATCATCCTTTTCTTTAAGAGAGCTTATTCTCTCCTCTGTAAAATGAATATTCATTCATCAAATGAGATTAATCCGATCTTCAAATATCGCTTGGTTAGCAAGACCACTGAAAAATGCCAAAAATCATCAATTTCCAAACTTTGGCATACTGTAGCGGCACGAATTTCGGTTTACAAGCAAAACGAATGGTACCATGAAACTCAGCGCACGAAACCACCTAGAATATCTGATTTTGAGTTATGATTAATTTCCAACTTATCATAGGGAAAGTAGAATGTCTCAGAAATCGTGTCTTGAAAGTTCGTTGGTTATACAAGTAGCTCTGGCTTGGGCCACTTGCATAGCGCGTTGAAGAAGTACATGTTAGGGCAAAATAAAGGTCATAAAACCAAGATTTCGGGAAAATTTTTCAAAATTCATCTAAATTTCAAAAATTCATTTCTAAAAATTCAACATTTTCTAGAAATGATAGAAGATGCAAAAACGCTGAAGAAACTCTGACTAATTTTTCAATAATCAGCGGAGCGTTTTTCTGGTTGACTATAAATTGGTTTTCAACATTTAAAACTCAATGTGAGTAAATCATTAGAAAATCAAAGCATCGATCTCATAGTATGATATATGAACGTTAATTTTAACTATGACCATTGAAGATATAATTGTAGAAACCAGGAGAGAAAAAATTAAAATACTTTTTAAAACAAATGAGATATCCATCTTTGTTATGAAAAATGTCGAAGACATGGTAATTTGTTTTTCTTGGAACGCTCCTAAATTATCGAAGTGCGCTGCATCATATTTTTACGATTTTGTGCAAAACCATTTGTCATCTAGGACTGGTCAGTTGTGAGCATACTCAACCAACTTTAGCAATTTTTTGAATAAAAAATCTTAATAGAGAAGCTGTATGTAGACGATTTTGATGACCTTATTGATTTTTCTCAACGTTTAATTTAGCAGCATTCTGTAAAAAGCAAACGATAATCCTCATTTCACAAAAATTCAGGATTATGTAATTACTAATTTATTAGAAAATGCCCCGATGGGGCAGAAAAAAAAGAATATACTTGTTTGGATAGTTGCCAAGCTAGACAAAGAAGTGGAATAGATTTTCGAGAACTTGGGTTAAAGTTGGAAAAAATTCACTTTCGTTATATTGGATTTTCATTCTTTCTCAAAAAAAATTTTCCCATGTCTGTGAAAAAGTACATTTTGCAGCATCGTGCATTTTGTCTTTCTCCTGGCATTAACTACAGTAACATTTTTTTATATGAAAATTATATGCACATGACTTCAAATATGAAGAAATGATAAACCAATAGCATTCTAACTCCCGACTGATTAAAAACTTCTGCCTCTCAGACTAGCTGAAAAATGGTGAGGGAGGCATATTATAGTCATTTTCAGAACTATAAAGAAACCTGAGGTTGGTTGCACTAACCCAACATGAAGATAATCTCAACATCGGGATTAAATTGATGATCCTGAGTTTGAGCTAATCGCAATGTCCAAATTCTTTTCTTCCAGTGCACAAACAATACTCACTTCAAGATTAACTAATACTGAGGTTGAAGTTCGAGTTTGGGAATTGCACAAATTTTTATATTTATCTGCTTTAAGAATAAGAAAATTATGCGAAAATGTTAGCGCAAACTGGCAGCTCGAGTTGGGGATAATCTCCACATGGAGCTCTTTATAGTCTTGATGACAATCAAATTATAGCGAACATGAGATCAAACCGAGTCACCTTTTTGTTCAATAATCATGAGCTCGATCTCAGACCCCTTTAGTGCAACTGGGCCTTGGTTACAGTCATTGGGCACTGATTTGCAAACGGCAGAACAGGGTAAAGCATACAAGAATGCTCCTGGTTCAGCCATGCCTATATTAGGGGTGTGGGCCAAATCCCGTACTCGGTTGTCTCCCACTATACTCGCACTCCAGCAGCAACAGTACGACTTTTCTGAAAGCAGGATGGGAGCGACAGGGATGGGTGAAATTACTTCCCATCTGCCATCCCACTCTTTCTGCAAATTTCAGTTTATATCCAAAAACTGTGAAAGATGCTATTTTGTTGAATAATTAAATAGAGGAGAATAAATTTGCTTATAGCGTGTAATCAGTAGAACTTATGGAGGGACTCTATACGATATGCTATATAAAATGAGTGAATTAAACGTATCTTGCACAATTGATTTAGTTCTAAGAAAACTTTGTGCTGTAGCATTTTCTAAAAAAACTGAGTGGGATTTCATGTGTCACTTTCCCAGAGTTGATTCCTGTTTTATTGACACTAAAAATAGCAAAAAAGTTCAACGCAGTTAGTAGCACACATGTGTGAGGGAGGACATGGGGGGTATAAACTACCCCAATGGTTTTGAAACTGGAAAATTTCTTATGAAAAAAACTTTTTGGTCAACTTTTTTGAATTTTTTGTCTCAAAAAACGCCAAAAAACCAAGGTCCTGTTTCCTCCTCAAAGTTTCGGAGATGCACATGCTTGGTTGGAAAGTGTCTTGATGCATTCAGCTGCAGAATATACTTTTTCACAGACATGGAAAATTGTTTTTGGGAAAGAGTGAAAATCCAACATAACGAAAGTGAATTTTTTTCAACTTTAACCCAAGTTCTCAAAAATGTAGCCAACTTCTTTTTCTAGCCTGGCAACTATCCAAACAAGCATATTCTTTTTTTTGCCCCACCCGGGCATTTTCTAATAAACTAGTCCACCTCTTTTTAGCGGGCCTCAGCCATGCATGAAAACCTTTATAGAAGCACATTAATATTTTAAATTTGGTCATACTCACATCAAAGAAACAATAAAAAACAATCTTAAAGCTACAAATTCTCACTTTCGGTAAAAGTAAAAGATGTGTAAAATACATAGAACTTGAAACGTGTTGTAAAGCTTGTGTAAAGTGACTGTTTTGATCAAGAGCCCGTCAACCCAAAATTGTAGAAATACTTTGCTCTACACGCAGAAATTTTTTTTGTGTGAAGTGACTGTGTCCATAGAATTCCCCATGGTCAGAAACCTTTTCCTCCAAAGTCGCAGAAATACATTTCTATACACTTAATATAATTTTGTCTGTAAAGTGATCACATTCATAAAATTCCCTGTGGTCGAAAACCCCTATCACACGAAGTCACGAAAATACGCTTGTTTACACCCGGGATAATTTTTTTATGTTAAGTGACCACATTCATTGAATTCCTCATGGTCCATAACTCCTTGCCCCAAATTATCACAAAAATACGCTTGTTTACACCCGAGATAATTTTTCGTGTAGAATGACTGCGTCCATCGAATTCCCAATGGTCAAACCCTTTCGTCCAAAAAGTCATGGGAGTACCATCATTTATATTAATTTTATATATGATGATTTTTTTGTGTAAAGTGACCGCATCCATTGAATTTTCTTCGGTCAAAAACCCCTTCCACCAAAAAATAAGGAAAATACCCTTGGTTACACCCGGGATAATTTTTTGTTGTTTTCCCAATACAAAGCTTATAGGGTAACTTGTACTGTTTTGTGAGTGTAGCGGGAGGATTTTTAAGGATAGGATTGGAGACTTGGGTACGAGCTCCTGAAGTAAGTGTCAAGGTGTTCTGCTTGAGGTTTGGTGAATTACTTGAGTGTATCTGGTGTCCTGTGTGAGAGAGTTTTGGTGTGTTTGTATTCTGTTAGCCTGTGGTCAGAACTGCTGCAGCCTCCTTTGTATAAACCCAAAGGTCAGTTACATAATCTCGACCCCACAGCAGCCTAACATGTAAAGTGATCGCATTCCTTAAATTCCTTGTTGTTGTGCCATAACTTTATAATCTTCGGTTGCATTGGTGGCAACGTAACTACAGTACATCGCGTCTTTGGCATTCAGCCTTAGCACGTTTTGTTACACGAACATAAAAAAGTGTACTCTTGTAACATTACAACCAAATCACTCAGCCAGTCCACGTGTGGTGCCTATTGGATATTATTATTGTTTTCCTTTCGTGGTGGATTTTTGTATGTGTACTACACAAGGCACATTTCCTAATAAAACGTTGAACTCAAAAATCTCAAGAACGGTGGGGGAGAATTAAAAAAAACCCCATTAGATAGATAATTGAATATGCTTTCATAATATGGCTTAAAATATCGAAAATTACGTTTACATCTCTCGTAATTCACTTTACACTACAGAAAAAAAAATCGAAAAGTGTGAACTCATTTTACACAAAGTCTATCTGCTTCTGGGAGACGGCTTAGGGGTCATTCGATAGCTCTTCAAAAGTACTTCATTTACTTTTTTTGAACATTATAACCCAATATTTGCGTTGAACAGTGTGTCTCAAAATTTCGATTGATTTCACAAATATACTTTTTACGCCTGTAGCTCTATCAATATTGGTCCAAAAAAGGTATAATCTAGCTTAAAATGTAGATCTCGATGAAGTCTTTGATCTGGCAGGCACATGTCGAGGGAAAATTATAAATTACGTTATCGTCATGGGGTCATAGGTCAGAAAATTCGTGATTTTTACAGTAAGCTGTATGTCGGACGTCATATCTCAATTAATTTCGGACATCGTTGGTCAAGTTAATTGCCATTTGAAAGAAAAAAAAATTCATCAACCTCATGAATTTTCATTTTCATGAAATGAGAGAACTAATTCGAAAAACCAAAAAAGTGATAATTTTTCAGAGTCAAAATTTCGAAAAAAAGTTTGATAGATAACAAACTATCGGTTGAACAGAAGAGTGATTATGCTCATTAGATTCCTCGTAAAAAGTTACTTTAGAATCGGAAGTTCAATTGTTATTTTGTTGAAATTTACGTTATCGCCGACATGTTTATCGACAAATTTAGACCATAATTTTTTCTCGAAAAAATTTTTCTTCGTGGAATATGTTGCACTAGTTTATTAGAAAATGCCCCGATGGGGCAGAAAAAAGGAGAATATACTTGCTTCGACAGTTGCCATGGTAGAAAAAGAAGTGGACTAGATTTTTGAGAACTTGGGTCAAAGTTGGAAAAAATTCACTTCCTTTATATTGGATTTTCATTCTTTCTCAAAAAAATTGTCTATGTCTGTGAAAAAGTATATTCTGCAGCATCGTGCATTTTGTCCTTCAACTGGCATCAACTACAGTAAAATTTTTCTATATGAAAATTATATGCACCTGACTTCAAGTGTAAAGAAATGGTAAACCAATAGCATTCTAACTCCCGACCGATTCAAAGCTCCTGCCTCTGACTCTAGCCGAAAAATAGCGAGGGAGGCACATTATAGTCATTTTCAGAACTATAAAGGAACCTGAGGTTCGTTGCACTAACCCAACATGAGGATAATCTCAACATCGGGATTAAATTGATGATCCTGAGTTTAAGCTATTCACAATGTCCAAATTATTTTCTTCCAATGCACAAATCATACTCACTTCAGGATTAACTAAAACTGAGGTTTAAGTTCGGGTTTGGGAATTGCAGAAATTTTTATATTTATTTGCTTTAGAGATAAGAAAATTATGCGAAAATTTTAGTGCAACCCAACAGCTCGAGCTGGGGATAATCTCGACGTTGAGCTCGTTATGATCCCGATGACATTCAAATTATACCGAACTTGAGATCAAACCGAGTGGCCTTTTTGTTCGAGATTGAGCTTGAGCTCAGACCCCTTTAGTGCAACTGGGATTTGGTTACAGTCATTGGGCACCGATCTGTAAATGGGATTCAGCTATGCATATATTAGGGGTGTGTGCCAAATCCCATATCCGGTTCTCCCTAACTCTAATCGAAGCGACAAAGATGGGTGAAATTGCTTCCCATTTGCAATCCTGCAAAAAGCGCTCTTTCTGCAAATTTCAGTTTAAATCGAAAAACTGTGAATGATGCTGTTTGGTTCAATAGTTAAATAGAAGAGAATAAATTTGTTTGTAGCTTGTAATCAGAACTTACGGAGTGAATTCTATTTGATATGTTATATAAAATGAGTGAATGAAACGTATCTTGCACAATCGATTTAGTTCTTAGAAGACTTTGTGCAGTATCTCTTTTTCTAAAAAAGCTGAATGGGATTTTATGTGCCACTTGCCCTCAGTTGATTCCTTTTGTTGACACCAAATTCAGTAAAAATGTTTAACACACTTGGAAGCAAACATGTGTGAGAGGGGACATGGGGGGTATAAACTTCCACAAGAGTTTTGAAACTGGAAAATTTGTTATGCAAAAAATTTTTTGGTCAACTTTTTTTGAATTTTTTGTCTCACAAAATGCTAAAACACCAAGGTCCACGCCTGTACCCTCCTAAAAATTTCAGAGATGCACATTGGTTCGAAAGTGTGTTGATACACTCAGCTGCAGAATATACTTTTTCACAGACATAGACAATTTTTTTGAGAAAAAATGAAAATCCAATATAAAGGAAGGGAATTTTTTCCAATTTTGACCCAAGTTCTCAAAAATCTAGTCCACTTCTTTTTCTACCATGGCAACTGTCGAAGCAAGTATATTCTCCTTTTTTCTGCCCCATCGGGGCATTTTCTAATAAACTAGTTCACCTCTTTTTAGTGGGCCTCAACCATGCACGAAAACTTTCATAGAAACACATTGAAGTTTTAAATTTGGTCATCTGCACTTCAAAAAAACAATAAAAAAACTTCAAGCAACGAATTCTCACCTCCGGCAAAAGTAAAGAATGTATAAACCGCATAGTACTTAAAAAACGTTGTAAAGATACTGAAAGGTGACCATATCTATTGAATTCCTCATGTTTTAGAATCCTTCAACATAAAAAAACGCAGAAATACCTTTGTTTACACAAATGACTTTTTTCGTGTAAACTGACTCCGTTCATTGAATTTCCCATGGTCAGAAACATCTTCCCTCAAGAATCGCAGAAATACATTTGTTTACACTCAATATGAATTAGTGTGTAAAGTGATCACTTTCATTAAATTCCCAGTGGTCGAAAACCCCTCCCACAAAAAACTCACGAAAACAGGCTTGGTTAAATCTGGAAAATTTTTTTTGTGTAAAGTGACACATCCATTGAATTCCCCGCAGTCGAAAACCCCTTCCATAAAAATCACGAAAATACGATTGTTTACACCCGCGATAGTTTTTTTTTGTAAGATGATCGCATTCATCAAATTCTCCGTGATCGAAAACCCCTTCCAGCAAAAAATCACGAAAATACATTTGTTTACAACCGGGATAAGTTCTTGTGTAAAGTGATCGCATTCATCAAATTCCCCGTGGTCGAAAACCCCTTCCAGCAAAAAATCACGAAAATACATTTGTTTACACACGGGATAACTTTCGGTGTAAAGTGATCACATTCATTGAATTCCTCGTGGTCGAAAATCCCCTCCACAAGAAAATTACGGCAGTACGCTTGTTTACACTGTGGATAATTTTTTTTGTGTAAAGTGAGGACGTCTATTGAATTCCCCGCGGTCGAAAATTTCCGCCACTGAAAAATCACGGAAATACGCTTGTTCACACCCGGGATAATTTTTCGTGTAAAGTGACCGTGTCCATCAAATTCCCAATAGTCGAAAACCCTTGCAGCCCAAAAATCCCAATAAGGCTACAGGTATATTTGAAACTGCAAAAAAATTGGTAGTGCATTATGCTGCAAAAAAAATTTTTTTTTGAAAGTATTATATAACAAAATTGGGGAATTTGGCGTTTTCCGGGATTTTGGACAACCATATAATTGAATTGAGGCCATATTTCAAAAAAAGAAAAATTCGCATTTGAGATTACACCCCCAAGATGCTTAGGCCGAAGTATGGAGGTTGGATATGGCACACCGATTGCTGGGCATGGTGGAACTGGGGGGCCTTAAAAAGTGCGTTTTTTACCTGTTTTTGGGGCCCCACCGAGCACCACTTGCAGATAGAGGCGAAATGACAAAAGGCACCCCATAGTTTGCCCTTACGCCCGATATTATGCAAAAACCCGAAGGTTCTAGCTCTTACCGTTTTGTCTCTAGAGGGGGGGACATGAAATTTGGGGGCCAAGTATATTATAGGTTGACGCTGTCGCGCCACCTATGATAACTTTGTCAATATTAAAGATTAAAGTCTAAAACTTGTTTTATTGAATTCAGCTTTCAATTTTCTATCTGTTGATAGCAAATAAAATAACTGATCTTCTATTGTTAGTCAGCTATTCAAATTTGAAGTTAAGGATGTGGTGTGCCGAACTTTTGTAGTATGGTTTCTTTCGAATGCAAATATTTTAGGAACAAAGGCGATAACCAAAAATTCACTCCGCTGAGGCACTCGCAAATTCGATGGGCTTTCCATCGATGTATAGTATTTCTTTGGATCTACAATACTCAGTTAGTAATCCGTAAAATGCGTTCCAGTTTTGAAAATTTTCGGACGAAAAATTGATTTTTTGACTTTCTTTCGAGTTTTATAATGTTCACCCGATCAGACTAATAAGTGTTGGATATCAATGGAAAGTTCTCCGATTCACGCATTACGAGAAACGCATCGGGATTGGCGAATTTCTCCATCACTCACGTCATATGTGGTGCTATAGTCTGTTTTTCTTGAAATGCTCCTAAATAATGAAAGTGGAAAGCAAGTAGTATTTCAGATTTTCCCGTTCTGCTGATAAACAATATGCCATATTTAATTGGAAATTTGTGAGCATAATGACCTAACCCGTAGGGACTTTTTGAGCAAAAAATATAACAGTAAGAGCTCTATGTAAGTGATTTTGATGATAATACTGATTTGTGTCACTTTTCTATTTGGAAGCATTTTATAAAAAACAGACTGTAGGTATGACAAGCGCACCTGTAGTTATCGATTCGGTGGTGTAGTGGTATGATGTCAAGCCAGTTATAGTATTTTTCCAGGATCGAATCTGGTTTGGTCCTGCGGTTTTTTCCAGTAGTTTTGAAATAGTACTAATTTTTTAATAATTTCATAATCAATCTATATATTTGTCTAACAAGGATTACTATCTTTTTAAGTAATTTCTATGCCACTCGTTTCTTAGGAACATTGTCAAGGAGTGGCTCAGGTCAAATGAAGAAAATGTTATTTTTCATCTTTTTTGTTTATATAACTTACTCCATTCATGTCGAGTATCATATCATATCATATCAACAAGTATTATTAAGATTTGTGTATGTGAATAAATCTTGGATGATTGTTTACTGTAAGTAATTCTGGTCCTAAAAATTTCATCTGGAGGTTACCGCTTTGCCTTGGTTTTCTATTCAAATTTCAGGCTCTACTCTGGATATCGTTGGATTTGATTCTCATTTGTGAAGATGACAAACTAAAAATTATCACGGCGAAAGGTGGCGAGGGATAAAATTATCCAGGATGAAGTAAGTTTTCAATGGTGAATAGGATGAGATAAGGAAATTAGTATACCACTGTTTCTTTTCACTAACTTTTTTCCACAAATATGGAAAGAGCCAGAGGTCAGATTTTTTTCCACATGTGGAAAATTTTTTTGACGACAAGTTTTTGTCTTAAAATTCTCGTTTTTTCGATTGAAAATGCTCATAAATGCTTTATAAGTGTTTTTGTGCCGAAAAGCTATGAGTCAAAAGCCTAGAAATTTTCCAAAAATACTTCCATGAAGTTTCTGAATTGAATTCAGGTTAGAAAAGGAACAAACACTTCAAAAAGTTTAAAAAGTTGACATGTATCTTTCTCAAAAAATCTATGGAGGAAAAAATCTGAATCTTCATTAAATATAAAGATATTATATTCAAGATTGCCAATTAAACATGAAATAATACGTTTAAAGATGATGAACTTGAAAACTATTAAAGATTAAATGGTAAGTGATGGTAGACATGCTAAAATCTGCGCCTGAGCTTGGTAATAAATAATAATGATTATTGTTACAGTTATAATCAGCGCGAAGCACCAGAAAATTTTGAGATTTGGACCTTCTAAAATGCACCAAAATTCATCTTTTCAATATGAAAACCCCAAATTTTTCTTCCCCATTTGTGGAAAGACCTCAAAATTTTTTTCCATATTCCAGATTTTTTTCCACATTATAGTACAAATGTGGAAAAAAAACAGTGATTAGAACACGGTTTAATTCTTTTTCTCAAAAAATTCAGCAGTTTTCACGCAGCAAGTTAAATGATTTAAGAGTGGACGTTTTACGAAGAATTCGAAAATCGATCAGTCATTGGATTGCCATACACCAACTATCGAGGTGGACCAAAATTTTACCAAACTTGGTTGCTGGGCTGTGAGGTTATTTTCTTGATTTGATTCACTTTCTACATACAGATTACAATGTTTAGCTCATGAGTATGAATGCAGGATTATTTAAAAACTCAATGTTAGTCATTGACTTATGAGCCTACTTTGTTGATGATTAATGACGGATATTGAATTTTGAATAACAAATAAGGATTGTTTTGTCCATTACATTAGATGATTCCACCCAATACAAGGAAACTGAATTCAGAATTCTTAAATTTTTTGAAAATTCGACTTTAGATATTTAATGAGGAATTTTAAATTCTGTATTGATGCCAATCAGTGTTTTTTCTGCATCGGTCGTTCGGCATCTTGTGGAAAACGGCTAGAAAAATTCCAGCACCACCATTAAAAACATACAAAAGTTTCCATTCCGTACGGAAAACTCAAAAAATTTTCTCAACAGCCCCAAAAAAATCCGCACTGTGTGGAAAAAATCCCTGATGCCAATATTCTTTTAAAGTCAGCTGTTGATTTAAAATCGAAGACTTTTCAATTTTCAGTGAGAACACTAATTTTTCTCAGGGTAGGCAAAAACCAAACTTTTGAAATTTTGACTTCTTGGTTAACTCTGATTTTTTTCTGATTTTATTATTCACTAAAGTCCATACCTGTGATTGGGGCTCGTGTGGAACCCTCGCAAACTCTGAAAAATTAGGAAATAAAAGTCCCTTTTTGGCAAAATTTCCGACTTTTTTCGAATTCCGCTTAACTGGTGGCAGTGGCTAAACAACCATACTGCTGTTTAGCTAGTGTGGCTATACAGCCCCGCGGCTGTGGAGCTACAGCGCATGGCTGCAATGAGCATAGACAACAGGTAGTTCTTCCTGTTCGAAAATTAACAAAAGCAAGACACCGATTTTTCAATTATGACAATCGGCCAATTCAGGAATCCTGAATTTGGTCTTTCAATGCTCAAAATTCTAAAATTCACTATTAATTCAAATTTTTCTGATCATTGTCGATTTTCAGATTTTGAACAAGATTCTTTTGCTGACTTGAATATTCATCAAGATTCAATAACACTAATTCTATTATTTTTTGGAGTTCCTAAATTTTTTAGAAATTTTTTTTGAAAATCATCAATTCTCTAGCTATTTTAGTCTGATAATCGTTAATTTTTTAAATTTGAAATACAGTTTTTTGTCAATTTTAATATTCTATCAAATCAAATAAAAAATGATGAATGGGTATTGAACCTATACTCCAATTAACTCCAATTAACCTATGGACGCGAAAATTGTGAAGAAAATCTGAGGGTAAGGAAAGTTTTAAAGAACTTTTGCATTCTGAACTTTTTCAGCTTTTTGCAAAATTTTCAGGGAATTCAAGACGAAAATTTTGTATCGTTTTGGTTTTTATTGATTGAATATTTATCAATCTCATTATTTTTATTCATAAATTAAAATTTTTTTCATTAAAATCCAATAAATCAGGATTAGTTTTGCCAGGTTCAAGCTATATTCCATAATCAGCTGGCGCAATATGTCTGCATCACCCCTCAAGATATTTTTGCCTAGAATTCATCACCATCAACCACTATAGAACCTGTTGAGGTGGTCTCAGGTGCACGTGTTCAGCTTCCGGCGTCGGTGCGCAGGCGGTTGGATGCGGCGAAAAGTGGCGAGAAAAGAATGATAAATTTGCATAGGTTATTTCTGCCACTGTTTCGCATTTTTGCTGTCTTTTGATCATTGTTAAAAAAGACTTATTTTTATGGAGCGTCGCCGCCATCGTCTTTATTATAAGATTTTTGTTTATTATTTTATATTGGCATCGCCCTTCGTCACCCAATACACTTTGGACCTGTAAGTGTATTGTTTTGTGAGCATAGTGGAAGGAGTTTTTAAGATTAGGAGTGGAGACTTGGGTAGGAGCTCCTGAGGTACGTGCCAAGGTGTTCTGCCTGAGGTTTGGTGAAAGTTCTGGCGAGTATCTGGTGAAACGTCTGGGAGAGTTTTGTGTTTATTGTTGTTGTTAGCCTGTGGTCAGAACTGTTGCATAGTATTGACCCCACAGGAGCCTAACAAGTGGTGGACTCTTAACGCCTCTCACGACGGATAACCGGAGAACCACCAGAAAAATAACTAAACCTCCTGGGTTTTATTTACAGGCACATACCGGAAAAGTGAAAAAGATGAGTATCCCGGTAGGGAAAATGTTGAGGACTCCTCCTAGGTCACATGAACCTAGTGTTTCGAATCTCGACTCTGCTGAAGAACACGCAGCGGTAGAAAAGGTTCAAGCACAGGCGCCTGAGACTGAAGGAAGGAGAGAGAGTGGAATTGCCGAAATGGCAAGAGTTGAAGAAGAGTTGAGGAGAAGTGGTTTTGAGATGGCTAGGAGAGCCGAGATTGAAACTACTGTAAGTGGTAGTGTCAGAGGTCAGCAGACCTTTGAGAAGGAGAGACCGACGTCGCCCTCGAAGTTGGTCCATCCGATGGCCGAGACACCGGAGGAGATTAGGCGGAAGTCGAAACCGGCGTGGAGGTCAAATATGATGGACATGAATTACGACGAGTATTACGAGGACGCGCCGGCCGATTTATACGACGACAAATATTCGAGGCGACACGAGCCCAAAATTACGAACTGGAGTCGACGAGAGGATCCAAGGGATCGAGTCGATCCCAAGGATTTACGATTTAATGCGCTGGAGAAAAAGGTCGAATTATTGATCAAAGTTATTGAAAGCGCGCAGGTCAAGGAAAAAGAAACGGAGGATGATCAACGGAGGAAGATAGGTGAGTCTTCTTACCTTGAGAATAGAGTTGAGAGAGTTAGTGAACCTAAGAGAGAGGTTCATTCAGAAGTTTATGTCAGGTCTCAAGATGATAGAGACAAATATGTGGGTAGAGATAGAGGTTGGACTGAGGAGCCGCAGAGTTCGAGGAATGCTGAACAAGCACAATCGAATGCCTACGGTTACTCAGAGAATAGGAGGTCTAGGGAAAGGAAGGTGACTATTTGCGACGAATCGTCCCAGGGAGAGGATAGGTTTTCTCGTCCTACTCCTTGGAGAGATACCGCAAATAGAGCTGACCTTAGCCCTGAGAGGAGGAGAAAGAAGAGGTCAAAGAGTAGAAAGAGGTCTCACAGATCAAGAGTTAGGAGTAGACATTACTCAGACAGTGATAATAGCAGTTCATCTACGTCGAACTCTAGCTCAAGTGTTGAAGTTGATGTGAGAGATGTGGTAAAGGCCTTGAAGCATAGACCTTTACATGATAGTATAAAGCCAACGGAGGCTTTGAAATTTTTTACTGATCTGGAAAGTGAGTTTCTGGAGAATACGGCCGATAAAGTGAAGAAAGAGTGTTTGAGAAGGTTGTCTCAGAACACGGCGAGGAGGATAGCGAGAACATCCTCAAGTTATACAGAAGCGCGGAGAAATATTTTAAAGTATCTCGCGCCGACTTATGATTTGACGATGCTCAAAAGAGAGTTGTTTAATATGAAACAGGAAGAAGGCGAGTCAGCCTTAGAGTTTTTAAAGAGGTTGAGTAATCATGTGGATCTGGTCTATGCAGATCAGAGTGATCAAGTAAGGCAAGAGAATATTATTAATGCATTCATTTATAAGAGTAGTCCGTTGTATCAGACGGAGTTGCAGGATGTATTGCCATCGATGAAAACTTGGCAAGACCTTGCATATGCCGTAACTCAGATTGATAAGAAATATAAGAATGTGTTTACTGCTTTTGGAGCCAAGGATAAACCAATTGTGGTGAATCAAGTTGTAGCGGAGGAGATGTGCCCGGAAATTGCTTTTGTCGGGAATGCTCCGTATGGAAGTACTAAAAAGTATAACCAGACGAAGTCAAGACCACAAAATCAGTTGCAAAAGGCAGTGGAAGAGGAGAGAAGTGAGGAGAATGCGGAAGAGATGCTACCTGGTCCGTCGCCTCGTGATGTCAAAAAGTCTAACGAGGAGCAGGCCAAGGAGTCTTTTCTAGCTATTCTCTCAAAGGAGTGGCTACAATTGGTTCAGAAAGTAGATAAATTACAAGTTACTCAGAGTGAAGCTTTAAAAGAGTTGACTACTGTGAAGGCTGCGTCTGCTGAAAAGCAGAAGCAGTTGAAGCAGCAGAGACCCTACTGCATTTATCATAAGAATAATACGCATGCTACGGAGGAGTGTAAGACATTAGCATACCGGCGTCAGCAACAGCAACGCGGTGGATTTTACCGTGGCATGTCTAATCAATATTATGGTGGTGATAGGAATGCTTCATATAGAGGAAGTTTTAGAGGTAGAGGTGGACCTCAGTTTGGATTTAGAGGAAGAGGAAGAGGTGCCTATTCTGTAGGATTCCCCAAAGAAGATCAAATGTACGGGTATGACCCAGAATTTGAGAGATACAGGGAATTCTGCAGACTTAGGGAACAAGGCATCCAGCTGCAGAGACAGCCTCAGTTGATGTTACCTGCATCAACTAGTCAACCCGCTATTCAGGCTAGCACCGTCCAGGATCAGTCTGGATCATTTGTTTCGAACCAGTCGCAACCTAGATCCCATAACGTAATGGTGACAAGCCGTACGGATGTGGATGATGAAAGCGAACAGAGTAGAAACAAATCTTCTAGTTTGGTTCTCGGAAGTATTATTCACCTGGATAAGGTGACACCTCTAGAAAAAGTGAAAGAAAGAGATTTGGCTCATGTGAAATATGGAAGGAAAGCAACGGACGTAGAGAGAAGGTTGTTGGAAAATTATCCGAAAACGGTTCCTTTCTACATAAATGTAGTTATTAAAGAAACGGCTACCAGAGCTTTAATTGATACAGGAGCTCAGTGTACGGTCATGTCTTCTAAGCTCCTGAAAAGGGCATTAGACGTTGATTATACAGTGTACCCTCGTATGCTTAAAGTGACTGTAGCTGATGGGAAAGTTGTGCATGCCTATGGGTATGTACCAGTTTGTATGAAGACGGAATTTGGAAGTTTTCCAGTCAATGCTATTGTGTTGCCAGATGCAGGTGAGGACCTGATCTTGGGCACAGATTTTTTAGCACACCCAGATTTAGGTGTGGTGATTGATTTCAAAAGGAATGCCATGACGATACAAGGCATTGAGAGAAAGATTGACGTAGTTCAAGTTCCTTCTGTAACTACTGTGCAAACGGTAATGGAAGAAGTGACTAAAGTCAGTGTGGCGTCGACTGATTGCATAAATCAAATTGTTTATCCAAAAGTTTGTCTGCTAAAGACAACTGTTGCAATTGTTGCATGTAGTAAAACCTACATTCCATATGGAACAGATGTTTTGATGAAGGCAAAACTTTGGGATCAACATGGAGATGCCACGTTGAACGGAATTATTGTCGAATCAAAAGATTCTGAAAGGAAGTTCAGAATGGAGAAAGCGGTTGTAGACGGATCACAAGAGGAGTTTGTAGTACTAATCTCCAATACCACGGGTTCTGGTTGTCGGTTTGAGAGAGATCAAATCATTGGCTATACAGAATCTATGCTAATTGAAGATGATGATACTTATAAAAAGGTGAAGGAAATGAAAAAGATAAAGGAGGAAAAGGAATATCAGACATGTATGGTAAAGGAAGGAATGCCTGCATTATCAAAAGCTGATTCTGTAGAGTTCTATACTTCACTATGCAAGATGATATCGAAGGCAAAAATATCGGAAGAGAAGAAAATGGAAGCTATAGAGTCTTTGTTGAAGTACAGAGATGTCTTTAGCTTGCCTGGTGATCCGGCTACTACAACCCCAGCTCTGACTTGCAAGATAGATACAGGAGATGCGAGACCTGTAGCAAAGAGATATTACAGAGCTTCAATTAATAGTCGGCCAGGAGTAAGGCGACACATAAAGGAGATGTTGGATCAAGGAGTGATCGAGCCCTCGAAGTCACCGTGGGCTGCACCCTTGTTCCTGGTTGGAAAGAAAGATGGAACTACGAGACCAGTAGTTGATTTTAGAGGTATAAACGAAGTGACCAAGGATGATAAATATCCCATCCCGAGAATGGATGACTATTTAGATTGCCTTGGAAGAGCTAAGTTCTATACGACTCTAGATTTGAAGTCGGGATATTGGCAGGTCCCGATGGAGGAGGAGAGCAAGGAGAAAATGGCTTTTATATGCCAAGAGGGCTTGTTTCAGTTTAAAGTGATGCCGTTTGGGTTGAAGAATGCACCTGCTGAATTCCAAAGGATGATGGAGAGAATCCTTGGGGATTTGGTATGGAAAATTTGCCTAGTGTACATAGATGATATTATCATCTTCTCGAATACGTTCGAGGAACACTTAGAGAATTTGAACTTGGTGCTAGAAGCGTTGAGGAAGGCGAAGTTGACTCTTAAGCCGGAGAAATGTGAATTTCTTCCCGAGAAGGTGCACTTTTTAGGACACATCTTGGATGCGAACGGAATTTCTCCGGATCCTAAGAAAGTCAAGGCGATAACGGAATTTCCATTCCCGGATTCTGTTAAGAAAATGCAGAGATTCCTAGGTATGCTACAATGGTGTAAGAAATTTATACCGGACCTAGCAGCACTAGCTGAACCTTTGTACAAATTAACAGGCAAGAAGGGAACATGGAATGTAACGGAGTTGCATTACACAACTTTTGAGAAGCTCAAAGTAGCATTGACCTCAGTACCTTTCTTAAGACATCCAATTTTAGATGGATCTGCACGATTCATTCTTCAAACGGATGCCAGTGGAATTGCATTGGGAGCAGTGTTATGTCAAGAGACTGACTCGGAACGTTGGGTGATAGCCTACAATAGTCGGATATTGCAGGCAGAAGAGAGGAAATGGTGCGCCACCGAAAGGGAATGCTTAGCTGTGGTTTACGGCCTTAAAATTTACAAACATTATCTTTTGGGCCAAAAGGTCAGGATTCAAACTGACCATAAACCATTATTATCAATGAGGGTCAATACACAGACTAATGACAAACTCAAGAGGTGGTACGCATTCATTTGCCAGTTTAATCACAAGTTGGAGTACGTGCCTGGCAGACAGAATGCCATGGCAGATTTTCTCTCCAGGAAGGAGGAACCGGATGAGCAGAAAGAGAAGTTGCCACCAAAATGGGAGCTTATCTCTCAGAAAGAAGAAGTGAAATCTCTTACTGAAGACGAAGTCCTTAACGAAAACCACAAAGTTTTAGTGAAACAACTTCGGGAACTCAGAGGAGATGAAGTGGATGAGGCTGTAGGAGTCTTCACTCCGGTGAAGATGGCCACAGCTTCAGTGGCTTCAAAGTATGGTATTAGTGACCTAACTCGACTTAATATTTCTCCAGAATTTGATAATTATCGAACACCTGAGAAATATGAAATTGAGGCGGTAGTCACTAGACAAATGGCAAAAAACTTGCAGCAGGAGGAAAAAGGACATCCTCCTGGGCAAGCAAAAGCTAAAGAAGAGGTGAAGAGAATTTTTGAACCAGAAGAGAAGGAGTTTGAAGAAGCCCCAGAGATTGAAGATGGTAGACCGAAAGGGCTTATCTCAAACACCTTGATGTCAAAGTTGCAAGGAAATGATAAAGATTTAAAAGTGATCTTCGAGAAACTAGGTGCTAGTAGTAGCACCAAGTCTCAAAGTAACTTTTATATCGATCAAGGGATACTATATAGAGAGACTTTTGGCGAGGCAGAGGATCAAATTGTTGTCCCCTCTGTTCTCAAAAAAGTTGTCCTACATCAGTATCATGGAGCAGTGATGATGACGCATCAAGGGTTTAAGAGAACCCTTGCTATTATTAAAAAGCGGTTCTGGTGGCCGAGCATCGAGAAGGATGTTCGGAGCTGGATCCGCTTTTGTCCGATATGTCAAATTGCGACTCCAGGAAAGGCTACAATTCCGCCATTGAATCCTATTATTCCTAGAGGACCATTTGACATAGTCTCTGTGGATATTGTGGGAATTTCTCCCATGAGTGAAAAAAGACCGTATGTGATAGTATTTCAAGATTACTTTACAAAATGGGTGGAAGCAGAAATGATTCCAGATCAATCTGCTGTAACCATTGTGGACAGTTTTCTTCGAAATATTGTGTTCAGGCATGGAACCCCGGTGAAATTGTTGAGTGATAACGGTTCATGCTTCACAGCTGATTTGATGACATCAGTGTGTAAATTGTTGGAGTGTCAGAAGATTTTCACAACTGCCTACCATCCACAAGGAAATGGAATGGTTGAAAGGTTTAACCAAACCTTGATCAAGCAGTTGAGAAAGGTTGCTATAGAGGATTCAGATAAGTGGGACAGATATTTGCAATCTGTTGTTTTTGCATATAATGCCACACCTCATACCTCAACGAGATGTTCCCCATTTGCCTTATTGAGAGGTCATGAGGCTAATTTTGGCATTAGTATTGGTGTTGCTAGAAACATAGTTCTGCCGATGAACTATGAGGCTTATAAGCATATACTAACCGAAAGTTTAGTAGAAACTTATGAAGTCATTTCAGAAAATATCAGGAAGGCTGCGGAGAGCAGTAAAAAGTTTTTTGACCGTAAAGCAAAGGCTCATGATTATTCCGTCAATGATTGGGTTTTGCTGAAAGTCGATAAACAGAAAAAACTGGGTCTTCCGTGGCAAGGACCGTATGTTGTTACTGATAATAGGAGATTATCAGAGAATGTGCTTGAAATCGCTCACTGGAGAGAGCCGCTGAAAAAGCAGGTGGTATCCGTGAGCAGGTTAAAGCACTTTCGCTACGAGACCGGCAGATGGCTGCAGTCTAACGACGTGTCATCTAAGGACACGCAGTTTACTGTAGATTCGAAAATCAGTAATTATAAACTGCCGTAGCGCGTAGCGCTGGTTTTTTCGCGTATGTGTGTGCGTATGATTACCCCCCCATATTTTTTCGTCCCAAATTGTGTATTTAGGTATAAATTGTATTTAATTGTATTTATTTATGTATTTATCGCGTATTTATCGTGTATTTTTAAATTTTTCTCGCGTAAATCTTTAAATTTTCAAAAATTTTTGGTAAAAAACCACTCTTCGCAAAAAATATAAAATCTTAAAACTTTTTTCGCGGCCAATAATTTTAAATTTCCCCGAGTCCGAATAATTTTTTCGGAGGAAATAATTAGTTGTTGCCCCCCAATTCTGTGAATATTGGAAGAATTGGGAAAACCGCTGAGTTTTAGAGTGAAAATAGACAAAAAGTAGCGAAAGCAGAAACTTTGTCGATTTTTCAGCTCTTATAAAAACTATCAAAAAATTTTTCGAAAATTGATAGCCCGGAATTTGAAGAATTTGAGAAAGAAGCGGTCGAGATGTCCAGGCCCCCCAATGGACGCCGGACAAAGCAATACTTGGTCACGGACCCCCACGTGACCTACGGTCAGCCGCAGGTGCGGCAGAATAATCGGTATTTCCTAGTCGATGGTAAGCGACCTAAGTTATTAAACTTAGTTAATCTAAAAATTAATTGGGCAAAGCAGGATGTTATAGCCCACGGGTGTCTAGATGAAGGCCTAGACAATTGTAAAAGTTTAGTGGGAACAAATTTGTTCTGTCAACTTGAAAAAGTGTGGCAAAGCTGCCCGTAGCGCAAAATTTGGACTTTTTGCGAAACTACATTATTCCTCTACACACATAGCGAGTTGAATAAATTCGTCTATGTGATGGGGAAGAAGTGGAGCGTAGCAACTAGTCGACTAGGAGTAGATAATTTCAAATTTATTTAAATTTCTAAATTCCATCTTTACTTAATTTTCTACGAATTTCCACATTTTGAGTAAATTAGTAAATATATTTTTAAATTTCTTCTTGGAAATTCTTAATTTATTGATTGGATAGGCCGTTTTGGGCGTTGGATTGAGACGGCTAGCAGTCGATTGATGGAAGACGCAGGTGGTCTGTGCATGTACTCCCGTATAAGGTAGAAGTCGGGGCCGCACTTGTGTTTAACTATCTGCCAACACTAACCCAATATATGTGTGGTACCTTATTTTCCCCTGCTTGCAATTTCTTTTTTCCTTTTTCCTTTTTGTGCTTACTATCTGTGGTGAAGGTAGAATTTAACCGATGTTTGTCCGCTTTGGGAAAAATTTTCATTAAAAAGTTGTAAATATTCTGCCTGAATTTTTTAGACCACAATGTCAAGCGCATTGTTAGAGTCAGCGAATTGGAACGGTGGTTCGCCACGAATTTCGGGAGATTTCCGTTGGAATTGACGGAACCAAAATTGGTCGAAATAGGTAAGGTGGCTGAAATGATCGAAACTCTGAAGGTGAGCAGGTTTCGAGGACAGCCAGTTATCGGTTTTGATACCGAGAAAGTTACTCAAGAGTATGTGAGTAAGGTTTTCGCGACTTCTGGGGTTGATAACCCAAAAGGGAAGGAGTTCGCGAGAGTCATTAGCTTCTCGACGGTAACTGGAGACACCTTTGTTGTAGATACTACGACGATCATGCCGAAGGAATGGACGCTCATTCATGAGCTCTTAGATTCGGACATGCTTCTCGTTGGATACAACTTGGTTACAGATCTGGTTGCCATCTGGAATGTTAATGGCGCAGGTAGAAAACACCAGGATGTTGATCTAACACCCGAGATCAAGCATAGAGTAACGTCTTCGTATGGCCGTTATTATGACGTAGCCAAGGTAGGAGATCAGTTGAACGGGAGATTTTTGGCAATGTCCAGGAAGTTGGGACATTGCCCGGAAACTTTTAAGCTGAAAGGATTGTTCACGGAGCTGTATCTGGCGGATGTCGGTTACTTCCAAATCGATTTCCGTCAGAGAGCGCAACGTGAATGATTCTGTAGGCACACGTTGACGCAGTTTGAAATCAGGTATTCAGCACTGGACGCCTACTACTCATTGTTGGTTTTCCTAGCATTTTTCCACTATGAGTTAGCTATGGAAGTCGAGGTCGGATTCCAGTATTTTCCGCATGATTTGATGAAAGCGGATCAAATCCAGATAATGGCTTTTAAGTTGTATAGGTTTTTTAACATGATACATGGTGAAAATTTTCCGCAGACTTTTTGTGGAAGTCCGGAAGTAGAGGAGCCGCAGTCATCGGCTATGTATCACGTGATGAGACAGGAGGTGTATGCCCGTATGGCTGCCCAAATGGATACCTCATTTGGAGGCTATACGGAGTACAGCTTCCCTCATTACGAGTCAAATCCGAAGAGAGGAAGAGACGTAAGTATACCTAAAGGTATTCATCCTGATTATACCGTTAAAGAAAAAAGTAAGAATGTAGATGGTAACGATACGGTAAGTGAGGATGAAGAGTTCGAAGAAGCTTTGTCGGAAAAGCAGATTAGAACTCGAATTACAAAGAAGGTGGTAGATATGGTGAATCAAGGGAAGAGTTTCAGTAGACTTGATGAACCAGTATCTATGGTTTTATACGAGAATTACCTAAGTTATAGGAAAGAAATGAAACAGTTGTTGGAGATAACATCTCTGGAAGTTGATTACCATGAGTATGAACCAGTCAGAGTTTCGAATGGTAAAGACTCGTATGTAAGACAACACTGGAGTATGGATATCGGTCCTTATTCTGAAATATTGATCGAGGACAATTTTAAGACTTTGGAGTCAGTGTGTAATAAAGTTCCGCTCACGTTTCATTTGTTTTGGCCAGCTTGTAGAGAGGAAGCGGAGGAGTACCTTACCTCTCTCCTTGACCACAACTATTTGAGATCCTTTAGCCCTGAGGGAAAGGAACAACTCTTGAAGATGTTGTGGAGGGGAGATAGGTACGGTCAGTACTTATCATTTTTGAATAGTCTTCCAGTAAGGGAGGTGCATACGCCAACAAAGGGCGATGCGATTACATGTTGGGGAAATTGTTTCGGGTTTTTGCCAATCCGATTTTGGCCCAAGACAAAGTCATGGGAGCAAAGACCGGAAGATAAAAGGATGCATTTGGCGGAGTGTCCGCAGTACAAAGATAATCCGTACTGCTATCAGAGGTTTTACTTCCGCCAGATAGCTGTCCGAGTTCCAGGTTTGCGATACCCAATAGATATGAGGGAGGACGCAATGAAGGAGAACCAGAAAAAGAGCGTGTTAGCGTATCAACCGGAATACGTTCCAGGTTACGAGTCGCCATTTTTTGAGCCGATATTGCCATCTGATGCTCCAGGTTTCACGATTACGCATATTGGCGATAAGGTTGTAGTGACGCCGACAGGTAAGCAGCCAGCAGTGCCGGTTACAGGCACTGAGGTAAGCACAACGGTGAGTCAGCAATCTGGAGTTGATATGAGTAGTTTGGGTCAGGTGCAGGGGATGCAGGCTGAGCCTGTTGCGGCGAAAGCACAGCAACAAGCGATACCTGCAGACCTCAACACCCCCATAGACTTGAATCAGGTAGGAGATGATTTAGAAGTGGACAAGGAGGTCACTGTTGAATCGTTGATGCAGCCTGATCAAGAAACACAGGTAACTTCTTTATTAGATCAGACAGAGAGTCTACTTTCTGGAATGGATGTCAGGGCAGAGCAAATGCTGGATGAAAGCAATCTGATAACGATTGCTGCAAGTCCAACAATAGAGGAGATTGAAGCAAGGCTCAGGGAGCAAGCTGAAAAGGAAATCGAAAGACAAAAGGAGATTTTTACTAAGCAGCTTGCAGAGCAGAAAGCGAGATTAGATCAGCAGCAGAAGCAGCTGGAACTAGTATTGGCTAGTTTTACGGTGCAGCCGACGCCTCTGGCAGCGCCTACAGTCGTGCAAGCTCCAGCCAAGCCACCTACTGCTTATCATATCCCGAAATTGCTGGTGCAGCCTGCTAGTACGCAGGTCATCCAACCTGCGGTCAGCAAGGTTACGCCGACAGTTCAAGTAGCGCCCAGAGATCCAAGTATGGACGGTGGTATACCAGGTATGTATACTGCCGAAGAGGTTAGAAAGTTCAGAGCGGAAGGTCGTACGGACGATCAAATTAAAAGACTAGGAAGGAGAAAGTTAGCCTGAAGGGCCAATAGGGCTAAAAAGAGAGATGAAGAGGATGTCATTGAAATTAGTGATGGTGAAGGAGAACAGACAGGGAGTTCTACGTCTGTGGATTTGAAGTTTGCAGGATCTACAACTTTATTGACGGATTCAACCAAGTCCAAGACTGGAACTACGCCGACAAGCCTGATGCCTGGAACCAAAAGTTCTACGAGTCAGGTGCAGTCGACGGTCGCTTCGGCTAAAGTACCTAGTAAATCGTCTGCATCTCAGGTAAGTGCAACGACGAAAAGTACTTTGGCTAAGCCCGTGTCTAAAGTAGATAAGACTTCTCAGCAGAACCAGAGCAGTTCCGCAGGGAAAAAAGTTGTTTCTAAACCCTCTACGTCGGAACCGACAAAATCGGTCAAGAGAAGTAGAGATAAGGAAGTAACTTTGGAGTACCTGAGTTCTGTTTTGAGAGACTACTGGGATGTCCATAAGAAGTTTCCCTTGGTGAAGGGAAGGATAGATTTTTCGACACCGGAGGTGATCGAATTTTTTGCTCAGGATATGCCAGATGATAATAGGAATCAAATCATCTGGGCATCAGTGAATAATGGAGTAGAGGAGCTTTACGAGAACTATGGGGACCACTTTGATGTTCAAGGTGGTTTCCTGTATGATCATGTAAACGTTCCTGAGCCCATTTGGGAGTATATTTGGCTCAAGTTTATGCCAAATTGGTTTCATCATTTTGATGCGGAAATAGTAATGGCAGCCGTGAGATACTTATGTACCATGGTGTTGCTAAAGTTAGAACAGCAGCAATTGGGCCCGAGACATATTGGTGCAGTAGATGCACGGGCCAAGTCATTTGTTACGGAGAGATACTATTCTATCTACCTGCGGGGAGAAGGTAGTACTGCATTCAGGGAAGCGTATGCCAACCGAATGCAGGAACACCAACAAACTGCAGTGGATATGGCAGCGAAAAGAAGGTTGTCGGACATGGTTCAGAAATTTTCTGGTAAGTTCCAGAAGGCCGAGGATGAGGAGGGGCAACCCTTCAAGATTCCCATTTTAACGGAGAGACAACCTAGAGATACATCCAGGTCCAGGAGCCAGCACTCGCGACAATCGTCTCACTCGCAGGGTCGGCACCAGCCTGGAGTATTCAAATTACCATATGCTAATCAACAGAGTCAAGGTAGGTCCAGTACCTCAGCTTCTGGAGTATCTTCCATAAGTTCCACTCAGGGCTCGTACCAGAGGGGAACTGGAGGGGGATATGGCCGAGGCTGGGGTCAGGGACAGGGTCAAGGGAGACCCTTCAAAATGGTTAATCCGCAACCGTATAGAGGACAGGCGATGGGCGGACCCCCTTGTGCAGCCCAACCTCGAGGAGTTTTCCGGGGATTCCTCAGGGGTCGTGGAGCTCGGGGTGGTCCCTACCCTCGCCGTGGTAGCTTCCAATACGGCGGTTATGGTGGCGGCGGGCAACAATAATTTCATATAGCCGCATACTTTTTGGACCAAAATTCGTAATTTCGTACAAATTTTATTTTCAAAAAATACAAAATACAAAAACACAAATAAAATACAAAATACAAAAAATATATTATCTCGTTTTATTGTTGCTTTAAATTTTAAATTTTTTCTCGTTTACCGGTGCCCAAAAGTTGCCCGGCGAAATTTGTCTTTCCGTCCATCTTATTTCGGGCGTGTACATAGCCCTCGTATTTTTCTCGTTTAATTTCAGGGCCTGAAAAAGATGAAGACGTGAAATTTTATTTTGCATTTATAAAATTATTTTGTAAATTTGAAGTATTTTATAGAAAATGTTTTTTACTGAGTAGATTTGTATTGGACGGAGCGACGTGGCGAGCGGCTGACCGTGGAGGAAGCGCACCTGGGATACCTCATCACCGAAGCTGTAAAAACCAGGAAATGGGAGAAGAGGAACGGCGACGCCCCGGATCTAGGCACAGATCGACGTCAAAGTCCAGGCCGAACTACGTTCGTGATCGTTTCCGGTAGCCTGAAAAGGAGTGCCCTGCCGAATGGATTGGTCAAGGTCGCCGTCACCTGAAGGACCTGGTAGGGGCTGGATCACATTTTGGAGAGGGTAGCCCCAAAAATTTGTTTTCCGAGGGGAAAACTGTTATGCAGTCGGGGCCTCAGTATGAGACTCAGGCTGCAGAAAGGTTTTCACCTCCCGATGGTCGGTTTTGAGGGCCGAGGGATGTTGAGGTGGTCTCAGGTGCACGTGTTCAGCTTCCGGCGTCGGTGCGCAAGCGGTTGGATGCGGCGAAAAGTGGCAAGAAAAGAATGATAAATTTGCATAGGTTATTTCTGCCACTGTTTCCCGTTTTTGCTGTCTTTTGATCATTGTTAAAAAAGACTTATTTTTATGGAGCGTCGCCGCCATCGTCTTTATTATAAGATTTTTGTTTATTATTTTATATTGGCGTCGCCCTTCGTCACCCAATACACTTTGGACCTGTAAGTGTATTGTTTTGTGAGCATAGTGGAAGGAGTTTTTAAGATTAGGAGTGGAGACTTGGGTAGGAGCTCCTGAGGTACGTGCCAAGGTGTTCTGCCTGAGGTTTGGTGAAAGTTCTGGTGAGTATCTGGTGAAACGTCTGGGAGAGTTTTGTGTTTATTGTTGTTGTTAGCCTGTGGTCAGAACTGTTGCATAGTATTGACCCCACAGCAGCCTAACAAGCCTGGTGAAAAAGTTTCTAACGTTTTAGCTGTTTACTAGGTTTCACCCCTATTCAGCAAAACACACAACAGCAATTCTCAAAACAGCGAAACTCAATACAGTGATTCTCAATTCAGTTAAGTCTCAAAACAGCGAATCTCAATTTAGCCAAGTCTCAATGCAGCAATTCTCAAAACAGTGAAGTCGCAAAACAGCAATTCTCAAAACAGCGAAGTATCACAACAGATTCTCAAAATAATAAATTTTCAAAACAGTTATCTTTAGAATGGAAAAATTTAGATTGGGTGGGGTAGACGTTTTGGCACACGGCCCATTTGGTCTTCCTTTTGGATCTGGTGGATGTCGGTTGTCACACATTTTGGCACAAATCGCCAGATTTCTGACATGGCTTTATAGCATGTGTTTTCATGACATTACAGCCTTTTATTCTTGTTTGTTTATTATTAACATATCCATATGCATGTTTTTTGTTTCTTTTTTCCTTTATCGATTTATTTCTTTGAATATTCTGATTTTGTGCTACCTCTTGTATAATTTTTTCAGGTTGTATACTTTTGTTCTATTTTTTACCTACTTTTTACTACATTATTTTACTTCTCATGTCTTTATCATTCGTTTTCTGTTCTGCCTTTACTGCTTAATTATTTTATTCATTTCGTTTTATTTGTTTATTTTATTTTATTTATTCCATCAATTAAATTTTTTTGCTATGCAACTACGCTGCATACAAAACAGCTTTCATGGAAAATCTTCATGATAATTTTTTGCTTTTGTTTATTTTCAATGTTTCAGAAAAATGTTTTTCTCACAGAAATTTTTTCATGATTTTGGAATAGTCCATTCATGCATACCTACTGCAACTGCAGCACAAAAGTGTGCGAAATTTAGATGGCCACATGCAACTAAAAATAGCCTATCTCTACCATCAAAAACGATTTTAATTTACCTGATTTGTATATTGAGTGCATTTACTCTAATGCATAGAAATTTTTAGTATTCGCTGTATTGAGATTCGCTCTTTTGAGAATCACTGTATTGAGATTTCACTGTATTGAGAATTGCTGTATTAAGACTTCGGTGTAATGAGAATTGCTGTATTGAGACTTTGCTGCAATGAGAATCGCTGTATTGAGACTTCGCTGTAATGAGAATTGCTGTATTGAGACTTCGCTGTAATGAGAATCACTGTTTTGAGTCTCACTATTTTGAGTTTCGCTGTTGTGGGTTTCGCTGTATTGGGGACACACCATTTACCAAGCCAGCACATTCAGGAAACGAGCATGCATCAATGTAGTTTCAACTATTAGCCACATTGATGATAAGGAAAACCATTTTTCCGACAAAATTTGATCAATTAGCATGCATTTTTGAGCTTAAAATGTAAAGCTAAAATTAAAGACCAAAACTTCAAAATTTTATGAAAAATTGTTTTGAATTATTCATTCTTTCATAAGTTTTAGAAATTATGAGAGTCCATTATATAATTTTTAGTACTGCATGTTTTAAAACAAAAACACATAAATTTTCTGTTTATTTACATTTCCACTACAATGTAAACTTGAAAAAAATTCGGAATTTGGAAAAAAATTTTTAGGGATTTTTCACTAATGTGGGAAAAACTTAGCACCAATTTTTCTACAAGCACCAAAAAATGAATCTTCAATGTCATGGTCATGTAAAATTCTTCCTTATTTATGGTTTATAACGTGCCAGAAATACAAATTTATCATTATTTAAGTTAAAGTTACATGGAATAACATGTAAAAAACCATTGAATTAAAATTTTTCCCACCAGGAGACTACATCACTATAATCTTTTTAACTTTTTTCATCATCCCCATGCAATTGTGCCAAACACCTAACTCTTCAAGTCAAATGAAAATCTGCACCAATTTGTCAATTTTTGTGAAATTTTAGAACTCTTTTTTGAAAAAATGTTTTTTTCAGGCTTCATCGATGAACCAAACAATTGAAAGTGAAATCGACCTTAGCAATGATGACGTTTTTGCCTCAAGAATGGTGGAGTAATCATCTTTCATCTCAGCATTGATGCTCAATGCCTTTGCTTGATTCAACTGCCAGCCATCACTTTGTTAAATTCGTTCTTTCAGCAAGGAAAAATTTGCTGCTTATTAAAAAAGAGACACTCTCAATGCGGCATGCAAATCTTATCATCAATGACGCCCATTTTTATGAATAATTTGGTTCTATCATGAAAAGGTTGTTGACCTTGAATAGCAGAGAAAGGAGGTGCTGAAGCTAATTTTGATCTGAATGGGATCAAAATCGAAGCTATCAATTCCATAAATGAATCGGTCATTGTGAAAAAATGAACCAGCAGACTCATGAAGCATAAAACAAAATTTATATTTCAGTTTTGCATTGTTGTTGCTTTTTTGTATGTACTACAAAGGCATTGGGATTTATTTTAGGAATAAACAAACAGTCAGGTTTGCCCACCTGGGAGCTTACTTTCTGGATGAAAAACTTCCGGGCTTTTTTGGCCCCTTGCAACTGAGCAATGCATTGCTGCAGAATTGATGATAAAAGCTCTGTTTTTAGTGCTTTTTTGGAAAAAAGCACTAGAAGTGGAGATATTTCTAAAAAATGCCACTGATTTGCAACTAGCATAATTATGTTTATTATGTTTGTGGTGAGGTCTTGATCATCCCCTCAAAAGGGCGATACTAGACGGAAATTGTTTTTTGAGTTGAAAAGCCATGAATCATCCACTTAAAAGGGTGATATCTCAATTTCTGATACACTCCAGACATAAACCGCCCCTGAAAGACTGAAGATGTGTCATTTAGATTGTTTTTCTCAAAATGCTTGCAATGAAACCAGCCAGCTATTTTATACATATTCCAACGATTTTCTGCATAGCCAACAATATTATACAGAACAGAAAACTTGTGAATAAATTACAGGGTTCTGAGTGAAAAATGAGTAAGTTTCATATACATGTCGTAGATTTGGATGTACACTCCAATAAATAAATATAAATGCATAATCATTCATAATTTTCATTACTTAATTAAAGTGTGGATACTGCACTGCATATTACGTTTTAGTTAGAATTATGAAATTCTATGCTCCATTCAATTTGAAATGATTAATGCTGCAGTCCGAGTTTTGACAAACGCAGCCTTACTAGAGATCAAGACATCAATTTAAATACCCTTCAAATGATTAAAAAGAATGAAAGAGTGGTTGTCATGAAGGAAAAACTTATTGAATAGTCAATGAACCTTCCATAATTTTGGATAAATCTACAACCTCATAGAAAAGTACATGCCTGAAAAAGAAAATTACTATCGTGAACTTTTCTGTAAGTTGCCATCTGTAGTGAAAAACATTGACCATGGTTTGGTACATGAATCAATATTGTATGTTTTGACTCTGGAATTCCAAGGTCAGTGTCTTCAAAATATTTAAAGAAAAATCAAAATTAGGACCTTAAATATACAGCTCAGGTCTGAAAGAATTGACAAATGTCTAATTCTTTAACTAAATATGCAATTAATATAATACCAAATTTATTGAATAAAAATGCAAGAATGCACCACTCAGATTTGAAATATGTCTAATGGGGCAGTTTACCGAGGATATTTCTTTCAGGGGCAGTTTATGTTTGGAGTGGATCAGAAATTGAGATATCACCCTTTTAAGTGGATGATTCATGGCTTTTCAACTCAAAAAACAATTTCTGTCTAGTATCTCCCTTTTGAGGGGATGATCATGACTTCACCACAAAAATAATAAACGTAATATGCTACTTGCAATGCAGTGGCATTTTTTGGAATCATATTTTGTTTGCTCATCTTTATTTGGGCTATAAGCTAATTAATAATACTGTTCGAGTATATTAATTAGTACACCTAATATTTACTATAGTATTCGACTATAGTAAAGTTACTCTTGAATCACATGTGGATTCTTGTTGTTGTTTTGTGTTTCTTCTTTAGTGGTATCTTGACTGCTAAGAAGGAACTAAGTTGTATAGGTGGTGTCGAGGAATGTTGCACGAACTATCCTAATACACCATCAGCTTATATAGTTTAAGTTATAAGAATAATATTACAGTATACCAAAACAGTAATGGAAGATAGGTGATAAAATGTTAGAGTAAAACTCATTGTGTACAACATGAATATCAGATTATTGTATATAATTTTATTCGTGATGTATTTTTTCGAGTATGTCTGGTTTTTTGTCTTGTGGATGGCCTGTACATTTTTCCCAAGTATCGTATAAGTACTTTGTTTTTGAGCATTCCCACACCAAAATCCATTGGTAACCCCAATTACAAATCGATGCATAATAATTTCACACATCGGCACCTGGTTTTATAACCCACTCGAGTCACATGAAGATGCACATTCCCAAGAAATACAGTATCCCTCCCAAAGTCAAAAAAACACCTGTTGTGTAACAAAATGCAAAAATCCCCGACCCAGAAGCAAGATTCAAGTGGAACACATGGAAAACAGTAAAGCAGATAAAAAACTAAGAGCATGTAGGCGTGGCTAAGCATATGGTAAACTAAAGCATGTAGGCGTGGAAGTTAAGCATGAATTAAAGCATGAAGGTGTGGTAATAAAAGCATACAGTAAACGGAAGCATGTTAAGCGAAGCAACGATTGGTTAGAAAAGCAAAACGGAAGCGGACCTCCCATGGCATAAAGGCATGGTCTAAAGAAGCAGTATAAAAGAAAGAAGCATAGTGAAATCATGGAGTTTTTTGTATTTTATTCATGATTTGGTGTGTAGAAGCTTGACTCGTGTGATTGTGTGAAACTGGAACGTTTGTTATCATCGATGCTAAGCATAAAGCTGTCAGTGGCGTTATATTTTTAATTTAATTATCGTTTACTGTCGTAGTGTTTTATAGTGTTGTTGCCTCGAGGGCGTCGTGGACCAAATAAATTGAACAAGTAGAAGTATCGTAGTGATCGGGCTTTACAGTAATCACTTATTATACCTAACTAGACACTCGCCTTGCAACATTGTGGTCGAAAACCCCTTCCTCAAAATTATCCCTAAAATACACTTGTTTACAACCCAGATAATTTTCGTGTAAAGTGATCGCATTCGTTGAGTTCCCAATGGTCGAAAACCCCTTCCGCCAATAAATCACACAAATACGCTTATTTACACCCACAATAATTTTTTTGTGTGAAGTGACCGCATTCATTGAATTCCCCGTGGTCAAAAACCCCTTCCACGAAAAAATTACAAAAATACGCTTGTTAACACCCAGAATAAATTTTCATGTAAAGTGACTGTGTCAATCGAATTCCCAATGATCGAAAACCCCTTCCTCCAAAAATTCACAGGAGTACCCTCATTTACATCCAGGGCCGTGCCAAGGATTTTTGCGGCCCGGTGCGAAGTAGATTTTTGCGGCCCTATTTTTTAAAATTAGTAGGTATATACATCTATACAGTCCTAAACGTCTATGCAGTCATTTTCACGTGAAATAAGTCTTAAATGGGAAATTCTATTGGTGTTGCACATCTCATATTGCAGAAAAAAGTTTTTTTCTTGCATCACGAATCAGGATACATAAAGAATAGCATAGGCGAGGCAACGAAATTTTCTATGTGTATTACATCCAACTGAATTCACACATTACTGAACGATACTGTGGCTACATACAATACAACGTGAAGCTGGCGAGTATGATAACATTATAGGAAACAGTTAAATACGTGCTGAGATACATACAGACAAATGTGTAAAACTATCGATACAGACTTTACACAGTGAAACACAAAGGCGTGCTCCTGCCTTGTCGAGCATACATGTACAGTACAGTATGACACGTATGTAAGCTAGTTCAGCTCAAGTTCTTGCGGCCCCTAGTGAATGATGAAACATCAAATTTTCTGTTACACAGAAGTGCACATTATTATTTTTATTCGTGTTCGCATTGTCTAGCATACATATAGTGTACAATATATGTATACAAAGTACAAACTTAGGTCAGTTAAGTTTTTGCGGCCCCTAATTCTTTGCAGCCCGGTGCGGCTGTACCCTTCGCACCCCCCAAGGCACGGCTCTGTTTACATCAATGATGATTTTTTGTGTAAAGTGACCACGTCCATTGAATTCCTAGCGGTTAAAAACCCCTTCAACCTGTAAAAATCGCGGAAATACGCTGGTTTACACCCGGGTTGCCAAATTTCGCAGTTCTCGGGACTTTGGACAACCATATAATTGAATTGAGGCCATATTTCCAAAAAATAAAAAATGGCATTTGAGATTGCACCCCCAAGATGCTTAGGCCGAAGTATGGAGGTTGGATATGGCACACTCATTGTTAAGGGGCGTCAAAATCAAAATCAAAACTAAGGGGCGTCAAAAAGTGCGTTTTTTGTATGTTCTTGGGGTCCCACCGAGCTCCACTTGCAGATAGAGGCGAAATGACAAAAGGCACTCCATAGTTTGCCCCTATGCCCGAAATTATGAAAGAAACCCGAAGGTTCCAGCTCTTACCGTTTTGGCTCTAGAGGGGGGGACATGAAATTTGTGGACCAAATATATTGTAGGTTGACGCTATAGCGCCACCTATGATAAAAAAGGTTGTTGTCTCGTCCGCTACGATGCACGGATTTCAAGTATCACTTCATGTTAATACTTAGTACGACAAGAATCAATAATCAGCATGAGCACGGAGGGGCATGCCCCGCCCTCACCACTACCACCACATACACAATTTCCCAACTATCCACGTGGCACGGTTGTTAGCACAGTGAGTAGCGCGCCTGCCACGTATTCAGAAGTTCGTGGGTTCGAGCCCTTCACCGAGCATTACTTTTCTGACGCGCCGGCCTCACCTGATAGACATATCGTTTAGGTGGATCGTATGTAAGGAAAACTTCTGATGATTCTGTTTACTGTGTATTTTGTTTTTCACTATTTAGCTTTGGTCGGCAAAATGTAGAATTTCGTCCAAGGCGTTCTACATTACGAACATGGAAACCTACTAACTATTTTACTATTGTGGACCGAATAGCGGTTACGATTCAAATAAACTATTTGCAACATTAGACAGAACCGTTCGGACAAGATTCTGCCGTCGAGAGTGTCCATTGCATCATACCTGTAAGAGGTCGGACCAGTTGGGGGGGTAAACCCGAAATTTTGGAGGAGGGGGTCGAAAAAAGTCGAAATTTTTCCCAAAAAAGGGCACTTTTTGCCAATTTTTTCTATTTTTCGCTAGTCTGGGGGTTGGGGGGTTGGGTATATTGTTGGCCGAGCTGGGACCCCCCAATTACAGATATGCATTGCATACATGTAAGTCTCATACCTGTAGATGGGGAAGGATCGGGGGAAAGAGTCCCTCAAAGTTTTCAATGTCGACGACCCTTTCCACCAACCTTCAGTTCTCGGCAGCTAATTCCCTCTCAGCCTGCTGAAATCCACGAAGAAGATCTATTTTTGGTCTAAAATAAGTTTTTTGGAGCAAAAAATTGAAGGCGCGTCGCGCCGAAATAATCCTCAATATCACTCTTAATGCGATAATTCTTGATCATAGGTGTGTTCTGTCAATTTTTTTGGTCGGCTACTCCCTCCCCTCAAAAAATGGCTTTCATCGTGTACCCAATTGGTCGGACCTCTTACAGGGCTGATATAAGTCGAATATTCTGAATAGTTCCACATGCTGAGTTCCACTGTGCGTGGAAAGTGAATTACCATGACTACAGTATCATTCTGATGCATCGTGGCATTTATTTATCATCACTGTGTGTAAATCTTTTCACATATTACAAAGCTTAGTTTTCGCCAGTATTGCAACAGATGGCCACGAAAACCCAACCGGTTAAATCGTTTCCACTACTTCTTTAGCTCCGACTTCCTGATGCTCGATCGATCAAAGAAACCTCTGCTTCAAGTGACAAATTTGGAATTTTACGCCGGTCTAATGAGTTTGGCCTTTTGGTCGATGTTTATCTTGGCCACTTTCGCTTTGCATCCTTTGGCGCCTCTTTTTATCGAAATTTTGGCCGCAGGCCTCTTAGTGTTGACCTCGACTTGGATGTATAGAGGCCGGCATCATTTTGGCCGTTTGGAAGCACGTGGTCATTTCGACGAAGTGGGACTCATGGAATTGGGCCCTAGGAGCGGCGATGTACTATTATGGGATCCGCCTACGGTTATAGAACATACTAAAGAGGTAAGCTTAAATGGGATTTTCTGGGGCACACACGATCTGGGCCACTATTTGCTTCCATGAGGCTTCTGCATACGACTGATGTGGCGTTCTTCCCTCTAACTACATCACGATGATGATGCAATGGGAGAAATGATTTCTCCTAAAAAGTAAAGTTACAGGTATTTGGCTCCTTGAATTGTACTTACTCCATTCATTTTGGAATGATCCATGCAGTGAGGTCGCAGTCAAACTTTCATTTAAAATTATGAGAGGTTCGTTGACTCATCCAATAAAGTTTTCATTCGTGATATAGACTCCTTGACGATCACTCCTGACAACAGTTTCAATATTATCGATCTTGATTTTCTGTTTTTTTACACCTAAATTGCCGAAAAGCAGCCGTTCATTCATCCATCAGATCAAATCACCTAGCCTGCATAAACGATTGAATACAACATTTAAACGAATCAAATAACATTCAAATAAGCATCACACCACCAGAATTAAAAATGGAAATTTGCACTTAGGGCGGTAGGTTTGTTGGCCGATCAAAATAATACAGGATTACGTTTGATCCCTATAATCGTGGATTAAAATTTAATCGGCTATTAAAATAATCGGTAAGCTCGTCAGCCGATTAAGGGATGATTACGTAATCACTGATTAAAAATATAATCGCCGATTAAAATCATATAATCCAGGATAAAAAGTATAATTGCCGATTGAAAGCTGTACAACGGATACTGTTTACAATGTAGGTGTGCAGCTTCTCCTTCAGTAACGTCATCTTTCATCAGCAATTTATTGTTATCAATTTTGTCGTGATATCTACATCAAAATTCACGTGTCAGCAGAAAACCACTAATTTTGATTCTGAGGAAATTGAATTATTTTGAAAATTTTTTTTTATTATAGATTTAAAAATTTTTTTTATTGAAAAATTTTTATTGAGCTTTATTTAAAATTTTTTTTAAATATAATTTTTTTTGTTTCTTTTTTTACTTTTATTAATTTTTTTATTCAGTCAGCTTTCTTGCACTGTCCTTACTTCATTTAAATCGTGACCATAACTTCTAATTCGAATATGCTTCCGTCTGATTCAATCTATCCAGGAATTGACGAATTTTTACTTGATTTTCTCCTTCATCCTCCTTAAAATTGTCCGAAGCACAACATCCATTCTTCAGCTATTATTGCAAAAATTCCACAAATTGCAATTGCAAAAAACGGATATAATTGACCTTTTGAACCCGGGGTGGCGCAGGATAGAAAACACCGATTATCATAATCGCCGCGATTATGATAATCTAGCTTTAATCGTCTGACGAACCTACCGATTGTTTTAATACTCGATTGAAGTAATCAGCGTTTAATCGGCCGACGAGCTTACCAAAAAAATTCAATCCTGGATAATGAGTGACGTTTAATCCTCGATTACTATAATCGGCCTTTAATCGGCCAACGAACTTACCGCCCAGTGTGCAATACCGGAATCATTAGCGAGTTGCCTAGCGTGAAGTATTTGCTTTCAACTGATCGGAAAAATAGCATTTGAAAAAAGATATAATATACCTAAACGCTGTATATACCTCTCCCATCTTGAAAAAACTTGTGTGCTCAATAATCGATGCAGAAAGTTCAAGGGTCAAATCAGGCGTCCAGGCAGGGGGGTTGGGGGCATGCACCCCCACCCAAATTTTTCAAGTGTCAAAAAAGCACTTTTCTTTTTTTATCTTAAAGAAATGTGTTCTCCGCCCTTGTACTGATCAATTTACGAGTTTCTCTTATTTGAGTTTAAGTCCCTATGATGAATAAATTTTCGTCATTCATTGTGCTTCTCTATTTCCTTTGCTGTATATCTATATTAAAACTTTTTTGATTTGATTTGGTGTTTTTCAAATTATCACTTGAATTTTTTTTTGTTATACTGAATATTTACGAGTATCTTAAGTTTTTAATTCCTTCAATCTTCATTTTTTCATTTAATTTCCTCATTGGAGATTACGGTTCACAAGTTTAGACTGTGCTCTTTATGTGATATTATGTAACCCTCAGAGATTTTTCAAATAAAATACTCTACAGTAATAGCGTTCTGTAAGCGATTCTTAGTTAGTTGTCATTTTTCATTTTATAAGAAAATCTAATACCATTTTGATTCCGATTCCCTGATAATTTCCATCAAAGAACATATTTCAGCAGCGCACGCGTTGGCTCATTTTAATAGGTTGACTTGTGTCTCTATTATGGTACCGAATGTATTCGTTTTACAGGAAAAGCAAGAAGACCTGGAACGGAATAAACAGTTAGCTCAGGAGTTCTCTTATGAAGCAGATTTGAACGATAATTCGAAACCGAAGGTGAAATTCCAACTTTGGTTAATCGCCCGCAAATTTACCCTTTTTTGATCTTATTGTTTTTAATTATCTAAAAAACTTATAGCAACGCCAATTCTAAAAATTAGTTCCATTTAAAGTTTGATTTTCGGAGTCTGTATTTTAATTATGCTTACAGCAATCAAATTAGACGGCTGAGTAGAAAAGCCCAAAAGCTAGAATTCATTTTTTGAACGCGATTATTTGGTAAATAATCTCATCAATTCATCGTAGTGCATTCCCAGATCACCGTATTGGATGATTCGAGCGACGGAAAATCCAAAACTAGCGACGATTTTAGGAAAAAACGGAACAAACATTACGATAACGAATATGCAGCGGCGTTGAGAAAAGCGAAAAAAGGAGCTGAAGATGTACGTACGAATGCAATTATACAGTAACAAAGTATTTGGTGTACCAGAAGGTTTGGCCTTTCTTTTTTAAAGAATTACAGTCCATGCTATTATGATCTTTTTTCTTTCACTTTGAACACGAACCAGTTTTCGACAAATATAATAAAAAGCTTCAACCACAAAGGCCACTTCCTAAAACGATTTATTTTTTAGGTGTCGGAACTGGTAACTCCTGCTTTATTTTAATTGCAATCATAGAAATCTTATAGCAATCGATAACCAAGAAGAACCTGCATAAATTGATGTCAATTAGCTGACCCGTAGTGTAGTGCTTTTGCAGATGAAAACACTGTATTACACGTGAACATCTGTTTCATAAAGTTGTAGGCCTATCTGCTACAATCGAATCGCGGAAAAAGTGTTTGCGAACGCAGGTTGTTTTTTCTCCGCTCGAGCGTCTTACTGCGTTCCGAGTCTCAATTATAAAAAAATGGACTACAAAAACTCTTAGGCACCTACTATACTTCGCCGGCCGATGCCGGTTTAAAAATAAAGAATGTATAGTATAGTAAATATAAAAAAGTAAAGTATAGCAGTGCCTTAACTCTTTTGAAAATAAAATAACATCTAACTTTCAGAGCAAACTGAAGAAAATGCACATCTTAATCAACGATATATAATTTTTTACACAAATATTATTAAAGGTTACAGCTGCAAATTAATAGCTGACTGTGTTATCGTAGAGATGCAAAAAAACTTTTCAATTTACATACAACGGAGTTCCAAGGTCTGGAGGTAGAATTAACTTTTGAGGAGCTGCTCAAAATTCTAGGGGGTCCTAAAAGAAAAAAGTTATTTTTTCGCCTGAAAAGTCCGAGAAGCGATTCAAAAAATACTAACTTATGACTAAGGTGTGTAATGCCTTCCAGTCCTCTGCGTAAACATAGTATATCTTACAACGATTTCCCCATTTTTTGTAGAACTCATCGGGATCGTGGAAAGATGAAGGTTTCAAGAATAAAAGGGACGAACATTACGCTAACGAATTCGCGTTTGCCAACGAAAAGCTTCGACAGATGCTAAGTGAAAGGGAGAAGAAAGTGAGAATGTCAGTACAGAATGTAAAACTGAGTTGTTTGATTCCTCGTGCACTCTGCTACAAGTGATTATGGTTGTCAAAAAAATGCTTTATCGTAAAAACATAAAAATGTGAGTAGCAGTTTACTCGCGTGAACTGATACGAATCTTGCTAAAGTATGCACCTGAATTCCTTTTCTTGAAACGGTCGAAAATTTATAATGTTTATGGTTGGGTTTCTACCTCCTCGATCAATATAGCATTATAATTATTCTTGGGAACTTTCAGGAAACTGATGAACATGACGCACATCGAAAAAATGTTTTTCGAAATTTTGAAAAATTATGGATTATTTTTTTAAACAGAATATACAAGTTAAAATTATATGGGATTTTTTAAGCTTTTTTATCTATTCCACTTCGATATTTTCTGCACGGATTTGAATTCAACTAATGCTTCGGGTGAGTAAAGTTCATTTCAAAATAAATAGACTATGGTGGTCAGGGTTTTTTTAGCATAAGCGCAGCTGCTAACTTGCCTTGTACTACTTTTGCTTAGCATGACTAAAATTTTCATACGCAGACTGGAGTACCATGCTAAAAAATTCCGAGTAATCATATTGGTTGAACTACATGAATTTTCAAATCAGTAAATTTGGCAATTTCACCCAATGGCGGTCTTAGGAATTTCCGTACAATATGTGTTGGGCGCTAGTCGTGTCTAATTTTTTCAAACATTTTTTACTAGTTTATTAGAAAATGCACCTTGCAGCAGAGAAAATGGAGAATATAGTTGGGAAAAGTTTTTGATGCCGAAAAAGGGATGGACAAGGTTATAAAAGAGATTTACAAGATAGAAAGAAATCTGCAAATTACTAGGATGCCAGAAAATCTTCACAACAGCTTACCATCCTCAGGGAAATGGTATGGTGGAAAGATTCAATCAGACACTTATAAAACAGCTCAGAAAAGTGGGGATTGAAGAAAAGGACAACTGGCCACGATTTGAGAGCAGTGATCTTTGCCTACAATGCTACGCCACACCCAGCAACAGGGCAATCCCCTTTTTCACTGCTTAGAGGTCACAAGACAACCTTTGGGTTAAACTTATCGAAAGCCTATGACATTGTAATGCCAGATGTCAGTGGAGAGGCTTACAAATTTGTATTGACAAACCATTTAGTCAACCTCTACGAGGATATTGCAAAAAATATCCATAGTGCTGCCCAAAAATCTAAAAAGTACTTCAATAAAAAGTCCAAGGAACCAAAGTTCCAAGAAAAGGACTGGGTTCTGCTAAAAGTAGACAAGGAGAAAAAATTAGGACTTCCATGGTCCAGGCCATTCATAATTTCGGACATTTCTTAAGTAGTGAAGAATGTTTTCACCATTATTCATTGGGACAACCAAGCCAATCCCGATGCACTCGATGAAAGAAAAGAGTCAAATTCCAATATGATGCATACAGTTACAACTGGAGCGCAAAACTATGCAATTTCATTTTGAAATTTGGCTCAAAGCCGAACTTTGTGCAATTTTGTGCAGAAATTTTATGTATATTTTGTGCGCATAGGTACATATCTTAATTTATTTTGTGTGTCTTATAATATTTGTCACCTTATGTATTATTCGTAATAAGTTTGTTAAATTTTTTCATAAATCTCAGATGTTGGGAAAAATTCTTCAGAATTTTATACCAAAGTGTCAACCCCAAAATTTTTGGTATTTTTTCAAAAATCCTAAATTTCAAACTTTTTATTTTTTTAAATAAACTACTGCTGCCCCAAATGTCTGAATTCTATATTTCCAATGGAAAGAAGAAACACGTTTCCCCAAACTGCTTAAAAAAGAAAATTAGCTAATACTGCTAAATTATAATTTTTCAGCATTCACAATATTAAATAATTTTCAAATTATTATTGTTATAATTGAATAAAAATTTTCAAAGAAAAAAATGGGAAGGGGCTGGCATAACCGCTAATAAGCTCTGATGTGCAAGTGGTCGCACACCAAGGGCCATGTAAAGTTCAGCCCCCCTCAGAGATGGCAAGATAACTGTTTCTTTTTTATCGATGGTAAGTTTCCAACTTATTTAACAAACATTTTTGGAACACGCAGGACATGCCCAGAAACATTACTGGAAGACCAACTCTGTGCCCCAAAAACAAAGGGCAGACGAGGTTAGAGTTTAGAGGGAACAAAAAATGGGAGTACTGAGAATCAGCAAGTCATAGCCAATCAGGGATTTCCTAATTTGGGAATAAACCTGCTATTGGCGAGAGTTAGACCTTTGGAGGGAAACCTAGAACCTTGGGTTCAGCACGTTCAATTTTAATTAATCAAAATCTAAAGTAAAACTGATTATTTTCACTCCAAAAGTTATCACTTTTTCAATAACAAAATCATAAAAATTATTTATTCTGAGCACTATGAAAATTATAAATACTGAGCATCATAAATAGAGCATTGTTGGTCCCTCAAGCAGCTGGTCAGAGATTGGGATCTGATCAAATGGTGGACAATTGGATCAGGCCTACCCTCCCCAACATATAGAGGTAGCAAAGGTAAGAACTGGGTATGGAGTTAGTTGTCTACCAGCTATATGTTTGTTATAACAGTGGCACACTTAACACAATGCCTGCACTAACTTTCTACCTGTGAAACTTAACCTGCTTGGTGTATTGGTGGTGGTGAACTTTAAACATAAAACCAATTGCTGAAAAAAGGGGAAGAAACACAAAAGGTAATATTTTCTTTTGAATTTCAGACTATAATGTCAAACGAGTCATCCAAATCCACAAGTTGGACCAGTGGTTCAAAGGGACTTTCAGCTATTGGCCAGCCAATCTATAGGAACCAATCCTGGTAAACATTGGAAAGGTTAGCCAGTTGCTCCAATTTATCCGAGAATCATTCATATTTTGTGGCTATCCCACCTGCAGGTTCAATGTCAAAAAATCGGATGGGAAAAAGTTGCCACCTTGTTCAAAATGAGAGAGGTCCACAATCCGGTAGGTAAACAATTCACCTGTTACATAAGCCTTGCGTTAATGAATGGTCAAACTTACATAATCAATACAACTGGTCTCATGGAGAAAGAATGGGTAAGTATTCATGAATTCTTAAACTCCTCCATGCTCCTAGCCAGTTACTCAGTGCTAGAAGACCTCATTAGCATCTACAATGTATGTGGAGTGGGTTGATATAACAAGGATAGGGACAAAACTGTCCCCATGCAGGAACATCTGAGGAAGACCAAAGGTCATCACTTCAATTTAGACTGCATTGCAATAACTATGGTTGCGCTTAACCTTGAGAAGAAATGTTTTCAACTTGGAATATGCCCTGAAACCTTTAAGTTAAAAGGACTCTTCACCAAATCTTACTTAATAGACATGGGGCCTTATCAGTACGATTTCACACTTAGGACGAACCACGATCAGTTTGCCAAGAAAAACCAGAAGAGCTGCAGTATGCAGCTCTAGACGCTTATTATTTGTTATTCGTAATGTTTGCCGCAATCCATTATTGCATAGCCGATTATCTGATAATTCAAATGCAGTTCTTCGACCATGATAGAATGGAGCCCACACAAATTATTGTGCTTGCCCTGCATTTCTATCATTAATATTCAACTATTCTGGGGCATGTAAACCAAGAAATGGGACTAGGCTTGCAGGCCTTAGAGACTGACCAAGTCCAACCGAGTATGGTCTATCACATGATGAAGCCTGAAATGTACAACAGATGGGCAATCCAATCACAAGGGAATGGAACAGGATACCACATGACTGCATCCAAGTGCCACCCTGCCAGCCAGAAGATGAGATGTTACATTACCTAGTGGATTTTATCTACTTATACCAAGAGACAGCAAGCCTGTAAAAGCTGATAACTATACTGAAGATTAGTGCCAACATCCTGGAAAATTTCAAGAGTGGAAAAAGCTATCGGGATTTATATGGGAAAATATTGTTAACACTCTATGAAAATGCGAGGCTATACTCACTACAAGCTGGGAAGCCAAAAGAAATACCACAGGACCCATTTTCGTGTAATAATCATTATCCAGTTAGGATAGAAGGCCATATTGAAAAGTATAAAGTCAATTATTATACTGCTAACTTGGCGAAAATTTCGAGAGTCTCAGATGAGCAAAACTTCCAGCAGTTGGAGGAAATATGTAATTTTATGCCCTTAGTGTATCACCTTGCTTGGCCACATTCTAGAGCAGAATGTGATTTCAAAACTGCTCAGTTATCAAGTTATAATTTCTTGAACAGTTATAGTAAGGATGGCCAAGAAGTGTTAAAGCGCATGCCTTGGAAGTCAGGTGACCAGGTGGGTTATTATTTGCAGTTTGCTGTGACATTGCATCCCATCAGAGCCCCAGAATCCACTAAAACTTGGGGTATACGCCTGGCAAAATCAATTCGGGTTTGTGCTGCTACAATTAGCAGAGGCAGAATCAATATTGGAAATTGGCGATGCAAAATCTATATTAGAGGACACAGCCTTTAAAGTAAATCCCTATTTTTATGTAACCTTTTACTACTTAGGCTTCGAGACTCTTACGCCCAGATTGTGGTACCCCATGACAGTAGAGACATATCCTTTTGATTATCTGATGGCATATCGACCATGTAACTCAATACAAATCATACCAGAATTCATCACCAGCAGTTTCCAGGAGAGAACTTTAGCATCTGATGTGCCCAGGTATACATCAACATCAGACATGCACGGCAAGAATTTTCCAAGGGGGAGGGTCCATGGGCTTTGTTCCCTGGGGGTAGGGGGGTGGGTGAGCAAAAAAACAAAAAAAAGTTCTGCAAGCTTGTTTTTCATACAAAACATGCACAAAAATCAAAAAGTTGACAATTTTTTTTGGCCAGGTTGGGGGTGGCCAGGGTCTCAGGTATGGGGGTTTACCACCCCCTATCCCCCCTATATGCATGTATGATTAACATATATGCCAGCTGGTGAGTTAGTTTTAAAGGTTCCATTGAACCAGCCTTCCACTTCCCAAACAGTGCAAGCTGGAGGGTTAGGACAAGTAAAAACCCAGTGACAAAGGGCAGTGCCAGTGGTCAAGCTGCAACAATCAGTGGTTACTACCCTAGCTCCACAAGCTGCTGTGGTGGTAGTAGTTGTTCCACTGCAGGCTCAACCAGCAGCAGCACAATAGACTATGGTAAGTCAGCCACAAACATCAGCAGAAACAGAACTGCTTGTAGTCACCATTATGCAATCCATACCTCCAGCTCCAGCTGTGTTACCCATGAAATTTAAACAGCTGCTGCCGAACATACAAGCTTCAGACTCCAAATCTAGTTCAGAGGAGCAGGAATGTGATATCTTAGAACCTCGGAGCCAGACAGTGGAAGATGAAACTTCCATGGAGGCCAAGACACAGCAGGAGAAAATAGAGGAAGCTTAAGTTCAGAATCGAATTGATGAAACTGCCATAAAAAAGTCAAGTATAAATGCTATACTGGAGAAAATGCAGGAAACATCACAAGAAATAGCTGTCCAGAAAAAAGACCCTAAAGCAAGTAACCTGCAAGCAAGACGCCAGGCCCTTTAGGCCAAAAGTCAGTAACAAAAGCGCTTGGTGCAGCAAGAATTCCTGCACCAGCAGGCGATACAAAAATGAGAGAAATGAATTATGATGATGGGTCAGATACAGCCATTGCAGCCACCGAGTTAATAAGCAGGGGTAAGCTTGATGAAGAAGGAACCCCCGGAGTTTATTCTCTGAAAAGAGTCCAACAGATATTGGCCGAAGAAATGTCCATGAAATTTATTCAACACTTGGCCAAAGAGAAAGTCAAGCACAGGGTATGCCTCAGCAAAGTGTGGCAATGTAGACAAATAACCCTGCGACAAGCCAAAGGAATGACAGTGACCACTTCAGAAAACGACGCCTATGATGCAGCCAAAGAAACTATGACTCTGGCCACTACAACGACTCAAAAACCACAATCAGAGACTTCTAGGAGTCAAAAAATTTTGGATATGCCTACCACATCCATGACAGCTCAGGCTCAGGCACAATCAGTATCAAAATCCAGCGGAGAGGTAAGTAGTAAATCTGGCAAATCCACATCAGTCCCAACAAGCTACACTGGGAGTTATAAAAAGTCTTATATTCAACAAGCAGGAAGCATGTTGGTCAAGCCCGATTTTCAATCGGAGGAAAAGTTGATCAAAAATGTAAAACTCAATGTAATTACTAGACCTACATTGGAAGTAGTTGAGTATGTCATGCTGGGTCAATTAGCAGAGGCTCTCATTGATTATTGGGAATGGCAAAGGGAACAGAGGCGAGAAGTAGGGCCTATTTCTTCTGAAAATCCTGATGTGGCCAATTATTTGGCCATTGACTGCCCAGAAAGGCCGATAGTGTATAGAATTATCAACGATTCCATGGCCAAAATCTATGACAATTACCACCAACAGTTCCAAATGCAAGATGGTTTCATGTTTGACAGAGAAACTGTACCTGACGAAATTTGTGAATGGATCATTTTAGCACTCATTCCCAGATGGCTTCAAGAGTAGGGCCCTTCAGACATCTTTACAGCCATTAGGTATGTGAACCTAATGATCTTTTTACAGCTCGATTTCTTCCTATCACACCAACAGCCATTGGAAAATGGCATGCCCAAGCTTGTTCATTTGTGAAGAGACAGCTAGTTGTGAAAGGCCAGGGAAGCTGAGTCAACAAGTATTATATTGCAGCCTTTCATCAGTACATCTTTATGGGCTCGCCAATGCTAAACCAGATGGGTGTGAAGCAAAAAGCACCAGGCCATGACTGAGCACTGCCATAATAAGTATCAGCGCACAGAGGCCAAAAGCCCGGGTAAGTTCAAAGTGCCTAAGCTTCCAGCTGTTAAAAAGCAACAGCTGCTGACGCAGCAGTCATCAACTTCGACCAGCCAGAGGTCGCAAGTGGAGCTCGCTACATCTTTGTACAAAAGTCAATCCACAAAATCTCATTCATCAACATCTAAATCCCTAAATTCAACTTTTTAACAACCAAACCAACAATATAGCAGCTCCACAAGCAGCGGATTGGCAGGAAGGCAGCAGGGGAGAGATGATACCCCCCCCCAAACCCTGCTCCATACTGAGGTAGACTGGGGTATGGTGAAGGCCGAGCCAGAGGAGGTTTCTGAGGGTGCATTCTGTGACTCTACAGAGGCCAAGAAAATTGGAAAAGCCAAAACCAAGACCTGGATGCACAATTTTACAATCTGAATTTCCAACTACCTAGTAGACATAATTGGAATCAAGGAGGTCAAGATCAGGGCCAGGACAGAGGTCAGACCTGTGGCCAGAGCTAATGGGAGGCAACTCCAGTTATTGAAGAAGACCTCAAGGAGGTTATAGAGATGGCGGGCAGGGGCAGTAATCAGCCACATAATTTTAGCCCAAAATTCATCTTTTCACATACTATTTTACTTATTTCATAAAATACAAAATCCGAAACCATTACTAAAACCACAAAATCCAAAAAACTACGAAATCATAAAATCCAAAAACATAATTTGAATTTTGGGTGCTGCTGGCCAACAAAAACTTCCTTTTTGACCAACCACTGCAAAAAGCCACCATAAAATCTCTTTCAAACTTTTGGCCACATTTTGCTCAATTTTTAGCGCATTTTTAATTTTGTGATACTTGGACATTCCCATGCTATTTTTTAGGAATCATAATAATAATCTTGTGAATTAGTTTATTTTAGAAAAAATGGAAAGCAGGAAAGGGAAATTTGCATGTACGACTAAACCAATTGGCCAATAACTTTGCCACAACACAACAAAAGACCCAGCCCAGAATCGATCCAATGCAGCATCCACGGCAATGTCAACTCCTTAGGGCAGGATGGGAGGTTATTTCATCAAAGCTGAAGTCAACATTGACGTCACTTGCCAGCCAGTGCAGTAGCCTTTGCTATTCATTGTGTCCAGTGACCTAGTAAGTACGGGACTAATTGAGCTAGGCAGACCAGCTCGCTGGGGGCTGGCCAAATTAGGACAGGAAATTTTTCTGACATCAGGGCAACCTGACCGAAAAATTTTCTACCTCCTGTAGGTCAGTTTCAACATACGAGGGATGTTGGGCACCCTGTTGCTGTCAAGGTTACGATTGGGAAGTTGACATGCAAATCAACAAAGTGGATGACCGACTGGTGGCACAGACAATTTGCATAGCAACAGAGCGCCACAAAAAGGAGGAAAAATGATGAAAGATTCATTCAATCATTCTTGTTTTTATACAATATTTTGGTGTTTACATGCCGGCATCCTCAAATAAATCTTTGCCCAGCAATCACGTCTTAAATTTACATTATTCTATAGTGGTTCGTCTGCCTTCTTTACTATTAATTGTTTATTTATTTAGTTACATCGTAGCTAGCACGTTAGTGCTAGACTACAATATGTTTCATTTTGGGCACGCCAATTTTCACGTTTAAGGCAAGATTTCTAAAAAACTATAAGGCATCCAAAGCTAAAATTTGACAACAATATAGAACTCGATGCGGGCTACAATATGGTACCACTTAGAATACTGTAGACATACTGTAGCTAAAGTTATGAGACAAACTAGAGTACTGTTCTGCCACCTTTTCATAACTAATGATTATTCTAACCGATTAGCTCGATTGTGGTATTAATATCTTCAGTAAGGTCATATTTCGGGACCACCACGAAATTTTTTCGAAATATGTAAATGCGACCTTATTTCAGTTTAAAGAAAAATCTCAAAACTCCGACCAGTAATAACTTTGCGAATATTTAGTCTTTCTAGACGATTCTTGTTCCGTTGGATGCAGCTCCTCGAGTTGTACAAGGTAACGACAGACTGTCTGGAAATTTCCAGTGTAAACTTAATTATCATAGAAAATATGCAAATTTGGCCGAGTTGCAGTAGATGACCGCACAAATATCTCGAGTTGTATAAGTCGTAGAAAGCTAATTCTTTTTTTGTTCGATAGCTGAGTAAAATGCCCAGAGTAAACCACCCTAACATCTAGTATGTGCAGTGTAAAGAAAGTGTAAACAAAGCGAAAATGTCTATTTAAAAAAATTTTTTTGCGATTTTCAGATCTTTTGTTGCACCATTGAAACGAGCTTCTTTTTCTACCCGCCAGTTTTGATATTTGTTTTTTGTAAAAATGTATAGTACGTTAGAAATTTTCATAAATGTTGTTCACAAAAAATTTTTTTTCTCGATTCATCGATTTTAAGTAGCGCTGTTGCAAAGAGCGTATTTTGTTGTCTCTGATGCATATTTTTGTTTTTCGAAATATCTCAACGTAAATTTGCATAAATGATGTATGCCAAAAAATGTAAAATTCGCCACATTTTAGTGGCGTTCGTACTATACTTCGAAAATACGCTTTTTCAGTAAAGAATTTTTTAACCTTCCTTGCAGGAGCTTGAAAGTACGATATTTATATGAAAATGCCAGGAAATGGCAAAAAAGAGAATATGTTTTTCCTTTTTGCTTGTTTCACTGGCTTAAAAGTCCGATATTAGGCCTCCCCATCATTTCATTCCAGAAAAATTCTAACTGAAAAAAACTTCCCATTTTCTGAGAAACATATACGCGCCCAGTTTTTTAAAAGACAAAACGTTTTTAAGCCTCTGCGCATGAAATTCACTTGTCTTGTAGCAATTTTTATAATCTACATGATTACTGTATGTACAATACATACTTCGTTTTCATGATAGAACACACGCGATGCCTCTTAGTGCATGTATAAAATTCATTACAGGCTTGTACAAAAAAAAGTGCAATAATTGACAAAAACTATACAGAACAATAACCATTCTCTAATACTAGGAAGTGGCAAAAGATGAATATGTTTCTCCTTGTCCCATATTTCACTGAGCATAATACTATACTTCGTTTCCGAGAACCTGTTTGTAAACTCACCGTATTCTTGATTCACACGTATTGTTTTTTCCGAGTTTAAAACGCGGGAATTTAAATTTCTAATACGATTAATGCTAGTTTAAACTTATTTGGAACTATGCTTTAGTTAATTTTACTCAAATAATGTTCGCCAGTCTCCTGAAAATCGCAGTCAACAAAAATTTTGCTGTTTACCAGCAATTAATTTTTCGAATTTGTTTCAAATTGTGTAAATTCATTGTCTTGCGAATCAGGAATACTGTAGGTTTACCACCTGCTTTTCGGAAACAGGGTATAGGCCACTGCATTGTATACAGTAATGAAAAATTCTAACGAAGAATGGCACATAAGTAATTACAAAGATTTCGGGTTTTTCATTAAACCAAAGTTTTTTCTTCTGTAAAAATCAACCTTAATAACTGATACTGAAATTTTTCAAAGATTTGTCCATTTTTGCGCAGAAGTGACTAAAAAACTGGGCGCGTATATGTTTCTCAGAAAATGGAAAGTTTTTTTCAGTTAGAATTTTGCTGAAATGGAATGATGGGGAGGCCTAATATCGAACTTTTAAGCCAGTGAAACAAGCAAAAAGGAAAAACATATTCTCCTTTTTGCCATTTCCTGGCATGTTCATATAAATATACTTAGCGTTGGTTGAGGTGAGTAATGAAGGGCTCTACGCCCAGGCGTACATCTATTGCAGACCTCAATTAGAAGGAAGACCATTCTAGGGATCCTTTGAGTGTCATTCCTTCAAGAGGATCTAGATTTTCCCCTGGGAGTCTACGAGGAGCCGTTGTGGGGCCCCTTTAAATGAGGTGAGTGTTATTATTGTTGCCAGGTCTGGGGGTGAACTGTTGCACCATATCTGAGGCTTAGCCAAGGAATAGTTATAACTAGTTCAAACCTATTTTTCTCTAACTCCCTAAGGAAAGGCCTGCACAACAGATTAGAATCACATGTGTATCCTTATACATAAGTTTTACACATGTTAAGTGTGCATCTGACACACGTGTAGGTGTTGGTTGAAACATGTACTCAGCTGCACAATATACTTTTTCAAAGACAAAATAGAAGGCACAATGTCCATCAACCTCTTTTTTGGGTGAAGAATTTTTATAATTTTTTGTGGAGATAGTATTGTTCTTTTATTTTTGGTATTTTGTCCACAACTTTTACCACATTTTCCACCCCTTTTTCAGCATCAAACTCTTCTGCCTCATCTGGGCATTTTTCAATAAACTAGTCTAATCATTTTTACTGAGCACCCTCACTATTTGAATCTGGTTGTTTTTTGCTCTCTTTGACAATGTCCATCAGACTTCATTGATTCGAAAACCTCTTTTACAGAACAATTTTTTGAGGAAGAGAAAAATCTCCAATTTTTTAGGATTTGACCATGTGCCTCAGATTTCGCACTGTTGAAACTGCATGGGCCAAAGTATCAAGCTACAAGATTGCAAACTTTGAGACCCCCAAAAAGATCACATTTTGCACGGGTCACTTTCTTTCGTGTGGCTACATCTCATACGCAGACGGCTACGTCTCACCAGCAAAAGGCTGCGTTTCACTTGCGGACCGCTGCATCTCACCTGTGGAGTGCAGCACCCCACCTGTAGATAGCTGCGTCTCGCTTGCAGACGGCTGCGCTTTACTTGCGGATGGCTGCATCTCACTCTAGGATGGCTGTACCTCGCTCTGGACGATTGCATCTCGCTCGTGGACAGCTACATCTCGCTTGTGGACAGCTACATCTCGCTTGTGATGGCTGCGTTATGCTCACGGACAGTTGCGTCTCGCTTATGAACAGCTGCTGCTCACTTGCGAGTGGCTGCGTCTCACTTGCAGACGTTTGCGTTTCGCATGCAGACAGTCCAACAGTCGTTTCGCATGCACAGTCCAAATAGGCGAAGCTCAGACAGTCCAACTGCGCGGAGCTCCAATAGTCCAGCTAGGCATGAGCTCAGATAGTTCCTGGCATGCTTAGATGCGCATCATGCTTAGAAAAACATACCAGAAATACGGTTTATGCAAAATATAATTTTTTTGAAGCCATAAACTTTATATAACAAAATTGTGGAATTTTGGGAGTTCCCGGGTCTTTGATTGGATTGAAACCATATTTCCATTTAAGTTTAGGCCATTTTAGTGTAATCTGAGGGACACTGGGTATGCAAGGGGGAAGTATCGAGCTCGGGGGCGCTACATCGAATGTTAGGCATGCTGTAGCTGGAGGTCTAAAAAGGCCTATTTGCACGTTTACAGATAAATGTCAAATGACTACATTCACCCTGGCCCGAAAGTATGAAAAACCTCCGAGGTTCTAGCTCTTACCGTTTTGGCACAACGGGAATAGGCGAACTTTGGGGGTCATATGACTAACATCCAACTCACGGTATTTTGTAGTTCTTTATGTTTCAAAAAATGGTCCAGGAAGTTGAGATGGTATAAATGATCCAGATAAACTTGAGAGATGCAAGAATATATTTAATTCGAATCAGATATAATATTTCGGACTTGACGTTGAGAAAATGTAATAACACATAGGCTTTTCTCAATTCATTCATCGGTGTGATAGGAGTTGCTCTCTCAATCAGTGTATTGGAGTTACTGATGCTTTATGTTGCATTCAGGAAAATTCTATTGGAGCAAAAAATATCACTGTGGTGTGAGTCCGCCCGAAGCGTTTATTTGTTGTTTCCAAAATGATGGAAATACAAACATTTTTGTCTTAGACGGACTAATAATTTGATACTATATATGACTAATAAGCCTCCAAGGAGTTGTCGGTTGGCTGAAACAGGACTGCGTTTTTTGTCATTCTGTATGTACTGCAATCACTTAACAGTTGGATTTAGTACAAAAAAAAAGAAAATAGCATGATAATTTTTTCGATTCAAATTCAGAATTTCTTCATGTCTAGCATACACGTTCTTGGAAGGAAATTTGGGGATCAAATCACAGAATTCTGACCTCAACAAATTCCACCTTTAGTAGGTTTTTGAGTTCATCAGGCCTAAGAAAACCTCCAATTTTCACCTGATATGCAAAACTTTAGTATTGATAAAAAATTATACATATTAACGTATGGAAACCCATCATAAACCTACAACCACCAACTTGGTGTGCATAATGGTACTTAACTTGCCTTGCAGTGGTACTGCAAAAAAAGTCACGCATCCCCCATGTATGTAGTGTGACCCCAGCAGTTTTTGGCTCTGAAACTGTGCATTTGTAGCTCCTGATTTAATTGTGACCACTGATTATTCGCATTGTAAACTTCAATAATATATATAGCCCACGCTAGAAGATCAGAAAAACGCCGAAACGTATGTTGATGAAAAAAGTGATGATTTCAAAAGTAAACGCGACAAACACTACAAAAATGAATTTTCGGCGGCACAGGGGGCTTTGAAATTCGCAGCAATGGAGGACAAATCGGATGCTCAACCAGTATGCTCTTTGAATAAATCTTTGAGGAGAAATCTGAAAAGCGATGGGAATTTTTTTTTGGTGGATTTATCTAAATAACATGAATTACGGTCTGCTTTTCTTGAAATGCTTTTGTGGAAAGTAAGTTACTATTTCACATTTTTGTCATTTCCTGCCAAATCATAATCGTGGTTAAACTATACTCTATTCATTTTGAAATGATCGATGCAGCGGTCGGAGTTTCGGCAAGCGCAGCCTTACTAGAGATCAGGCAATCAATTTAGATAAGCTTTAAATGGTTGAGAAGAGTGATCATCAAGGAGTCTGCATCATGAAGGAAATGCAATAAATAAACCTGGTATAGAAATACGTGAGTCTATACTCAGCCTACGCTTACTACTTTTCGAGTAAAGAGGAGCTTTGTGATGCGGTACTTATTTTTGTCACTTTTCAGTTAACAAGCATGTCATAAAAAACAGATCGTAGATCATATTTCTAAATGGTTTGATGTCATTTATGCTTTGCAGTCGAAGAAGACACCACAAAGCGAGTTACAGAACACGGATAAGTCCGACAGAGAAAAAGCAAATCCTGATCGAGAAGAGGATGAAAAATGATGAAGGAATTCCCTGTCGCCTCTATGCACACATCGAATTTTACTTACGACTGTGTTATATTATTGAATGCCATTTTTTCTCTGAGTAAAACGTGCGTTGAACACAACAATAATAAACTCCGGCTTGTAATCGAATGAACCACACCGTGGATTCAGTTGATAACGGCTGCTGCAGCCCGTTTAATTTAAAATGAAGCGCAGCGAGAAGTAAAACAGTAGTGCAATTGGATACGCAATCTTTACCTATATACTCAATTTAATTTTGAAGTGATCGATGCAGCGACTCCATGAAAGTAGGTTAAACGTGAAAAAATAATAGCTTATTACTGTAATCGATGATCAACATTTCTAGTCAGCGAACGGCAAACAGAAGAACTGAAAATTTCATTCAATGACCTAGTTGAAGGTATAGTCACGGGATAGGTTTCGCAATAATCAAGACTTCTTATCTATATACAGCAGCAAATCAGAGTGGGCCAGTAGAAAAGTTTACTGTACGTGAATAATTTTTTTTCGGCTCTCAAATTTGGATTCAATTTTTAAAAAAAACTTTGCAAGCTGTCTGACGGACCGGGGATCGCTTGGGGAAACATTTTTGGCCTAACGCTGCTTGAAAAACGTTTTTTTCGACTGAAAGATGAGCTTCGTCTAGTTATGAATCGTAAACAAAAACTGTTAACATATTTTTTAAATTTTGGGGCGCTGTTCTCTCTCGTTGTTTAGATTTAGAACTAACAAAGCAGATAACTTTATTTTGGTGGCGCTGTTTTGCATCGCAGCATTAAAAACCACTATGCCGAAAACATGAACGAAAATCGTAGAAATTTAATTTTTTTGGAATTTATTAGTTGATAGCCGTCTTTGACAATGTATGTCCTGCGCTGTTCGGTTTTGTGGAACTTTCTTCTTCGTCGTCGTCGTTTTCTACCTTGTCGATTTGGACACAATTGCGTCAATCCCCGAGTGCTAATCGATAAATTTCGAAAAGTTATTCGACGAAAGTTCCAACACTTCTGACGAAAAAAAATCTCATTGATTACAGTGATAAGCTTACTACTTTTTTCCGTACTGAACTTTCTTTCATGGGATTTCTGCATCGATATTTTCAAAATGTGTGGGATATAGTCAGCAGGGACTTTCGGTGTGTTGATCATTTTCCAAGATACGCCGAAGGCTGCGGCGGAGAATTGTAAAATTGAAAACTGGCTTCAAATGAATCCTACTTCTTTCTCAATGAAATAGTTATTATTCTGAGAAATAAGCACTAATTCTTCAGCTATTTGATATATGTCAAGTTTTGAAATTTGAAACTGAGGATGTCTGTAGAATTCGTTCCGGGAGTACGGAGTAGTCTACAGTAATCACTTCGTCTGGGATCGATCGATAGCCGATTTGTGAGCATGTTTTGTTTCTACAGTTTGTCTGTCTACATACCACCGTTTTTTTCCTCAAATGGGGTCTTTTGAGGAAAAAAATTTCGAAATGAGGAAATAAATTTTGGGTATGGTTCTCATTGTGGAAAAAATTTTGGGGAACTCTAAACCGAAAAGATGTGTTTTGGTGGACTTTAAAAGGTCAAAATCTCAAAATTTTCCGGCGCGGCGCGGTCGTCGTTAGCATATCTACTCCGACTTACTAATTAATTCTCAGCAGTTTCTATCAATCAAGTTAGCTCGTTTCATTTTCTAATCGTTTACAGTCAATTATATGTCGCCGAAAATAAAGATTTTTCATCAATTCTCTCAATTTTTTCTCTCGATGATTGGAATATTTTTTAAACGTTTGCAATCTGAACTTTTGCGTTTATTGTAGGTGGAAATTGAAGACATCATTCTCAGGGTTGGCAAGGCTTTGGTTTTTTGGTTTTTGGTTTTTTTGGTTTTTTAAAAAAACCAAAAAATTGGAAAATCTCTGGTTTTTTGGTTTTTTTGGTTTTTTTCCAAAATCATTAGGAAACTGTTTTTTCATATTGGTTGATCTTCTAGGCATGTATTGGTGTCTATCTAAATTAAAATAACAATCAATTTAGTTGAATTGACTTCACTACAAAATAAAAAAAGTCGTATTTTTATGATACATTTCGCACACAAAGGATCCTTTCCTTCGTACCCATCTTGCAAGCACACATTTAGTACATGAGTTTAGTTTGCTATAATTTGCTCACAAAAAAATTGGACGCTAAATCTTTCGTAGAGTGTACTCTGACCATACGAGGTGACATCCATTGATCCATATCATCAAAATTTTACAAAATATGATTGAGTATAATAATCCTGGATTCATTGTTACGCTAAGCTTTTCAATTTTCTTAGCTCGAAATTTCAAAATATAAATGAGAAAACAATAATAAAATTGTATATAGATCAGTTAAGCATACTGTAGGTTAACAAAGAGAAGAGCTTTTGAGTGGCTCATTTTTATGTGACTTGACGTCACTACTAGGTAGAAAAACATCTTACAAAAATACGTATCTATCATGCAAGCGAGGATAGTATATATAATAAGACCGATTTGCTGTAGTTACAGACAGGTTTGAAAAGCCAAATTTGGAAACATCTGAAATGTCTATGTGTGACTTTCAACTGCAGTTTGTAATATTAATAACATATGTAATAATCTATCAAGTTAAAACCCTCTTATCAAAAACGGTATAGGTACTTAAAAGTTGCGTCATTTCAGCTTTCCTGTGCATACGTGATGCATTGGTACAATTCTGTGGTTGATTTTTTATGAGTTTTGATTACATTCATTGCGTATTGTATATTTCCCTTTATTTATAATTTTTCTTCTTTTCCTTGAATGCTCCTTACATATCGCACAGGGTTGGCAAGACCTGGGTTTTTGGGTTTTTGGGTTTTTCTGGGTGCATTTTCTTGACAAAATTTGGGTTTTTGGGTTTTTCTTAATTCTTTTAAATTTTCAGATAGTATTGTTTTCAGAAAAAGAATTTAGTTTTTAGTTTTTTTTAAATTTTAAACTTTTTTTATATTTTAAATTTTTTTTATGTTTCCTAAAATTTTTTGTTTTCGTTTTATTTTTTTCATTAAAAAAGTTTTTTTTAAATTTCTTTTTATTTTTTCAAAATTAAAAAAAAATTTTCATAGGAAACACGAATGGGAAAAACACGGTTCCTGCGCTACGGAAGTCAAATCTTTGCCCGATGAATCGGCCTATTTTAATCGTGGATTGAAAATACACGATTCCTATAATTTGATAAGGTAAAAAATGACGTCATCAATTTTTTTGATAAGAAAATTTGTTTATTCTTCAAAGTTTCAAAGTTAATTTTAAAAAATCAATATTTTGCATTATTTTCGGTATTTATCACTTAAATTTATAAATTTTAAAATGTTTTCAAAATTTTTAAATTTTTTTCTTATTTTGTTTCATTTTTTCGTTTTTTGCTGTTTGTTTTTTGTTTTTTGTTGTTTTCTGTATTGTATTTTTTTATGTTTTCATTTTTTTCTTTCTTTTTTTGTTTCTGGTTCGTTGTTTTCTGTTTTTTTTTTTAATTTTTTTCTGTTTATTTTTTGTTTGTGGTTCGTTAGTTTTTCTTTTTTTTGTTTTTTCCCTTTGGTTCTTTTTGTTTTCTGTATGGTATTGATTTTTATGTTTTTTTTTCTTTCCTTTTTTTTGTTTCTGGTTCGTTGTTTTTCTTTTTTTTTGATTTTTTTCTGTTTTTTTTTTGTTTTTCTTTTCTTTTTTTGTTTTTTGTTGTTTTCTGTATTGAATTTTTTATGTTTTCATTTTTTTCGTTCTTTTTTTGTTTCTGGTTCGCTGTTTTAATGAGCCAAATCGATAAAATCGTTGTGCAATGTGCAGTCGTGACTCGTGTAAATATGTTACAACCAAATGTATAGTCAGTCTTGAAGACTGTTCAGCAATTTCATGCACTTTATACATTAAAAATAACATTCTCATATATATTTTAAGTAAAATGATCATTCATTAGTACAAAACTGGAACAAAAACCCTAGAAAAACCCACCGAAAACCCAGAAAAACCCACCAAAAACCCAGAAAAACCCACCAAAAAACCCAAAAACCCAAAAATGAAGATTTCAAAAACTGGGTTTTTGCCAACCCTGATATCGCATGCTCTGTTCCATTTTTACTTTTCTTATGTTCTTCACTCATCGTTTCTTTCTTGTGTGCCCGCTTATAATAGGGATTTCGTATAGCATAAAATAATGACACTTCGGGTAAGATTAATACTTCTAGCTGCCATTTTAAGGCTACCTGACTAGTCTTAGATGATACAGGGAGCTTCCAGCAGTATTTTACATAGTTATTTCGATTACCAAACATTTTAAAGAATTAAACCAGAAAAAAACCACTAAAAAACCATAGAAAAACCAAAAAAACCATTAAAAAACCATAAAAAACCACTAAAAAACCAAAAAACCAAAATGTCGAAATTTCAAAAGTTTGGTTTTTGCCAACCCTGATCATTCTAGACTGCGATTTTAAAACTTTTGTTCATTAATTATCTGTTGGAGAGATTTATTATTTTTCAGCGTTTTAGGATATAAAAACCCGAAAATTTTTTCGGCGCTTCGTGCCGGAATGAGGAGCAAATTGCACTTTTTTTTATTTCCCAGTGTTATGAAGGTTCATTTTCCAGTGTTTTAGAAAGTGAAAATCCAAAAATTTTTTCGGCGCTCTGCGCCGGACCAAGAACTAAATAAAATTATATGATTCTAATCGGAATCACAGAAATGTTGATAGCGGATATATTCATGAGAACTCTATCGCTAACTTACTTTATCCGCTCCTATAGAACACCAATATATTCTTCATGAGCTCATTTTGACTAACAGAACCAGAATTTTCTCAATTTTTTTCCTCATTTTTGCAGGTTTCTGACTACAAATACAACAAAATGCTTGGGTATGCTCCTTAAATGCATAAAAAAGCATCCGTAGCCACATTATAAGCGTTTTTGAAAATGTGGAAAATTTTTGGAAAATGATGAAAAAAATTTTGGGTGCGGTTCCCATGTTGAAAAAATCTTCGAGGAAAGAAAAACGGTGCTACATACCTGTAATTGTGCCGGTGGGGGGGGGTTGTGGGGGGACCCCCTCCCAACTTGGTCAACCATATACCCAACCTCCCCCCAGTCTTGAAAAAATTGGCAAAAAAGTGTTTTTTAAACCTCTTTTGGGAAAAATTTCGACTTTTTTCGATCCCCTTCCCCCAAATTTCGGATTTACCCCCCCCCCCCAACTGGTCTGGTCGGACCTCTTACAGGTATGTCTGTCTAAGTAGTACGTCTCGGTCAGTTAAATATTGCAGTCGCCACTTCGTCTGCGAACGTTGCCAACTGAAATTCAAAATTCAAATAATTGATACTTTCGTTCTTCTTCTAGATTGACCGTCGACGCTATAATATCCGACCTTAGTTTTTTATCCGCTGACTGAATTGAACTTATCAAATAAATTTTGGAAGAGCAGCGAGCTTTCTTCGGATTCCAACTCGCGCTATAAATAAATAATTGTTCTTCATACTTCTTTCAGGTAAGTTTCCTGTCAATATCATTTTATGGAACTTGGAGTTTAAAATTTGAAGGATTACTCGTTCTCGCAGTTTTTTTGCATACTTGTGAGGTCCGATTAATTCGGGAGGGATTCAAACTACTGTTTTTTTCTCTAATAGACGTCTTTTAAAGAAAAAATCTAGTAATGAGGAAAAAATGTTGGGGAATTCAAAACCGGAAAGAGGCAAAATTTTCCGTTGGTATAATAATCATTATCCTCGACAATTTCCATCAATTGAGTTACCTCGTCTCATTTTGCAATCGTTAACAGTCAGTATTTCACAGAAATTTCATAAAATGTCTATTTTTTCTCTGGGGCTTGCACATACCTGTAGGACCTCCGACCAGTTGGGGGAAGGGGTAGAAAAAAGTCGAAATTTTTCCCAAAAAAGGCCAAAAAACATACACTTTTTTGCAAATTTTTGTAATTTTTTCCAAACTGGGGGGGGGGGGGGTGGATGATTTTGGGTACAGGGTTGGCCAAGTTGGGGGGGGGGGTCCCCCAACCCCCCCCAAGTGTACAGGTATGGGCTTGCAATAAGTCAAATGTTTTCAGCATGGAATTTTGCATTTATAGACGATGAAGATCGAAGACATCATTCTAGACTGAAATTTTAAAGTTTTTATTGAGGGATATTTGTTGCAGAGATTAACTTACCAGTAAGAGGTCCAACCAGTTGAGGGGTGGTCGCAAAAAGTCGAAATTTTTCCTTAAAAAGGCACTTTTTTGCCAATTTTTTCAAGTCTGGGGGGTTGGGTACATGGTTGGCCAAGTTGGGGGGAGGGGGTCCCCCTAACGCCGATATATGTATAACAAGCAAATTATACTCTATCAGTTTGATTTTAATTAATTTCTCAACGTTGTGAAAGTTCATTTTCATGTGTTTTAGAATGTGAAAACCCGAAATTTTCTTGGCGCTTTGCGCCAAAATAAGGAAAACATAAAATTCTATATCTTTAATCAGAATCACAGAAATGTTAATAGCAGACAAACTCATGAGAATTTATCGCTAATATGCCTTGAACTGTCGTAAAACACCATTGTGTCGTTCATTAGCTCTATGTTACTGACCTGACTAGAATTTCCTTTGGTTTACTCTCATTTTTGAATGAATGAATTTATTACTTGCATTAGAAAAAATAAACAACGATGACAGTCAATGGAAATAAATATAATTTGAGCGGTAATTACAAAAAAATAGAAAATTGTTACTAATAGTAAACAAAATGCGAAAAAAACCATATTAAAGATGCGACGATAGGCGAAAAATGATAACAGTAAATCAGGCTGCAAGTAATAGGGAGCGCAGGTTACTATGCGTAACAGAACTAACGCGCCCCCCCCCAAGATACCTTGAAAAATCTATTTTTGACACTATAGTTTTAAAGGCCTGTAGATTGGAAGAACTAATAACATCATTTGGGATGTCATTCCATATGTTGACATATCTGTTAGAGAAATCATAAAGCCTTGCATTTGTTTTGGCTTTACCAGTAATCAGTTTGTAGTCATTTTTACGGCGAGTAAAGTCAGAACTGCTGCTAATGAAAAAATCTGATGGTTTAAGGCAGGATTGGTTCTTAAAGATTTGGAACATGAGATTTAATGCAGATAACAGTGGACGAACTTCTAGGCGTTCTATACCCAGTTTTGATAAGCGCTGGTTGTAGGAAAGTTCACACTTAAAACCAAAAATTCGCTTAGTAAATCTCCTCTGAACATTTTCAACTAAGTCGATATCAGAAGCATAATAGGGATTCCAAACAGTGGAACAATACTCTAATATTGGTCTAACATAAACTGTAAAGGCACAGATAAGATTAGAGGCGTTACGAGAAGTAAATGTTTTCATTATCAAATAGCTCCGTTGGTAAGTCTTTTTAATTATATGATTTAGGTGATCCCTGAAATTTAAATTTTGGGAGATAAGTATACCAAGATCTCTAACGTATGGATTGTTGCCGGGAATAATAGAATTACCCATTGTGTAATTGTATTTTGGATTTGAAGAACCCAAATATAGAACAGTACTTTTTTCAGCAGAAATTTCTAATTGCCATTTTTTTGACCAACCAAAAATTTGATCAAGATCATCTTGGAGGATACGTTTGTTTCTGGAACAATTAAAGATCTTAACATCATCAGCAAAAAGATAGATATCAGATTTTAGATTGTCAGGGAGATCATTGATGAATAACAAGAAAAGTTTAGGACCTAGAACACTACCCTGAGGAACACCACTAGAGACGGGAGCAAACTGAGAAGTGACATTATTGATACAGACTCTCTGGGTCCGAGTTGAGAGGAAATCTAAGATCCACTTTTCTAGAAAGCCTGAGATACCATAGGTTTTCAATTTAAGCATCAATTTTTTGTGAGAAACGGAATCAAAGGCTTTCTTGAAATCAATGTAAATTGTGTCGATTGGAAAGCCGGAATCAATGTGTTTGGTCCATACATTTTTACATTGAAGTAATTGTGTTTCACAAGATTTTGTTGGGAGGAAACCAAACTGCCATGGAGTTAAGAGAGAATTATTTCTCAGATAAAACATGATAGAGGAGTTAATGATACTTTCTATAATCTTGCAAGGGACACTGCACAAAAAGATAAGCCGATAGTTGGAAGGAAGGGCAGGGTCGCCTTTTTTGAATACAGGAACAATGTTGGCCTTTTTCCACAATAAGGGGAGTGATCCAGTTCTGAAAGAAACTTCGAAAATATGTGAGAATGGTTCAACCAAACAGGCAGAAAGTTTCTTCGCAGGTTATTGCAGGTTATTGACTCTGAAAGCATCAGAATGCTTGCGTATATGCCAAGAAAGCAGAAAAATGTTCGTGACGACATTATTAACGCTTTCAGAACTGTGGAACATAACGTCATTTTAAGACTGTAACTTTAGAGCTTCTATCTAGTAGGGATGCAACTTTTGAAAAATGTGGAACAAGGTTTTGGTTGCGGTTCTCACGTAGAATAAATCTTCGAGGAAAAAACCGTGGTTTTAATCATTTTTAAAATGCTAAAAAATCATGTCCAAAAAATCATAACGTTTTACAGACGGCTAAAAGGTTGTAAAAATATCGAGAAAAATCTTGCTTTCCGTCCAATAATACTCTCAGGGTTTTTTTGACCTACGAGTCACAAGCCAAGTGGCTTGTTGACCTAAAATTTTATAAGCCGATTTTATAATATCAGTATACGTGAATGAATTCCAATGCTAGGTTATTTTTTAAAGCAATATGTATATTGAGCGTCACGGCAATCGATAAAAAAAGGGATATCATTCAACATTTATTCAATAACATTTTAGAGCCGTTAATTCATTAAAATTCAGGAAACATTTGAAATTTTTGAGTTTGATCGAAGTCTAATCTACAAGCATTGTGGAAAAAAATTTCCAGCAAACTATCCAAGAACATAATGACTTTGAATTACACGAGAAATCGACGGTTAAGTCCTCTATGATGACAAATGAGAGCCCAAAAAAGCTATTAATCTTTCCTGCCCGAAACGTCGGAAAAATTTTTTGGGTATTGACATTCTGCGATGCTAGAAAATCAATTTTCCAACCACTTGTTTGAAAAATTAGTTCCGAATTTTCTGTTCAAAAGTCGTAATTTGTAGAACTTTATGTTTGAAAAATTTTAAAACCATTAATTTATTCACACACTCTCATGAACTTGGCCGATGAGTAAGAAGAGTAGAAATTTCCAAAAACTACTTCCATGAAGCTTTTGGATTGATTTTACGTCAAGAAAGGAATAATCGCTTCAAAAAGTTTACAGACTTGACGTATTGATCTTTCTCAAAAAATGTGTCAAGGGAAAAATGTGAATCTTCATTAAATATCAAGATGAAATATTGAAGATTATCAATTAAAACATAAGATATACGTTCAAGATGATTAAAACTATTAAAAATTGATTGATAAATGAAGGTAGACATGTTAGAAGCAGCGCCTGAGCTAGGAAATAAATAATAATGCTTATTCAAGTTATAACCGGCGCGTAGCGCCGGGAAATTTTGAGATTATGACCTTCTAAAATTCACCAAAATGCATCTTTTCTGTATCCGATATGATCAAACACATGACTCAAAAAATTCTGACAAGCCATTTTGGCTTGTTGGACTAAAATTCTACAAGCCATTTTGTCAGTCCAACAAGTCATGGCTTGTAAAATGCTAAAAAACTATGAGTACTCTAACACAACATAATATTGGAGAGTACTTTGTATTAAATAAGAAGATATTACATTTTAAGCGATTCAGCCTTGCGCGTTATCTAATGACATAATCGAATTTTCAAATTATATATTAGAATGAAATGAAATATTTTATTACCTGTCAAAGGAAACAGGCTTTTCTAGCACGAGTCTCATCTCCCTTTATTTGTATCACTTTTTCTTAGCACGACTAAAATTTTCATTAGCACAGGCCCAAAGTTCATTAGCATCGTGCTAAACCAAACGAACCATGACAGGAAATATTAAAATAAAAAATAAAATATAGTAAAATATCAATGAAATTATTTTTCATAATATTTTTCTTGGCGAATAAATTAAAATTTTTGCACCATTTCTAGATTTTTTTCGCATAAAATATCAGTGGCAAAAAAAGAAAGTGAGTTATAGACATCCTCTATTTATTCCCTACATCGATCTTTGAAAAAAATCGTTATACCAAAAATAAAAACGAAGATATAAACTTCCTGAACAATTCTATGGAGATATTTGACTCCTCGCTTGAATCGTAAAGCGTTTTCTTGCGTTCTCACTGACATCAATAGATGGAAAAAAGGGTCAGCAAGATTTTCAGGTGTATAAGGGCGGCAAATGTAGCTTTAATTATATTCTTATCAAACTTTTAGCTTAGAATTCTTGCACAGTTTTCAGTATGTTACTAACGAGAAATTTTGTTGTGTCGTTTGCACAAACTTTTGTTGCCTCTATACAGCCAATTGGCACAAATGTCCGTGCTAAAAAACATTGCTTCCATGGCTTTAGAATTTGAAACTTGGAAGCACCGTGTTTCCCCGCCGATATTCTCCGAAAATGAGGAAAAGAGGGCAAAAAAATTTTCCGATCTCACTAAACTTCTATTTTACGGTTGAAAATGCTCACAGACCACGCCTTTTTCAAGCTATTCTGAGCTTATTCAAATATTCTGATATTTTTAGAGCGCGAATTGTCAGAAAGAAATAGACAAAAGATTATAATTTTCTAGTTTCAAGTCCAATTCATATAAACACGGATTAATCGCATCGGAAATTTTTTAGGGTTTTTTGACATTCTAGAACGCCGAAGAATTTGTTCTTCAGACTCAGAAACCGTTAGCCATATGGCTAGACATTGGGTGAGCTCACACAGGATTTGCCAATCCTATGGCTAGCCATACTGAACCCGCCATACTTTTGCTCATACTGAAAAAATGTAATTTTTTGATGGAAAATACAAATTTTTGAACAAAAAATGGTCAAAAGCATACACGCACATAGTAGGGGGGTAAACCCCCCCTTGGCCAAATAGATTCGTCAAACACCCCCTGAGCTTTTTCCAAGACAGCTTTTTTCATGATTTTTGTGCATATTTTGTATGAAAAACAGGCTTGCAGAACTTTTTTTTGTTTTTTTGCTTATCCACCCCCATCCCTATTTCCTGGGAAAAAGTCCATGGACCCTCCCCCTGGAAAGTTCTTGCCGTGCATGTCTGGTCAAAAGTGTCAATTTTCGCCGGAAAACAGTTTTTTTCTCAGGGACTTCTCCCAAAATTTTGGGGAATCAGTGACCCCCAACTTTAGAAAGTCGCCGCACTTCTCCGTCAGACATCGGGGGATCCTGAATTTGGGCTGTCTGTCGGCATACATAAATAATTGGGGGAAGTGCCTTAGAAAGTCCCTATAGTAATGGTCGGCCATATGGTCATTCCCCTCAAGATTTGCCAATCACGACTAGCCATAATCACCCCCATGCTCTAGACCGGATAAAAAATGAAAAGTGCCAGTTTTTAAATGAAAAATGGTCATTTTTGAACAAAAGACGATCATGAATGTCAATTTTTCGGTGCCTCACGCTTTTTTAGACTACTCTTTTTAATCCATTTTCAGATTTTTAGACGAAAAATCGAATTATTTTGAATTTGCGAACTTCAAGGGCTATCTAAAATTTTAGGCAATCGATGACCATCAGCCTCCAAAAAGTCGCTTGACTCCCCCCTCTGACCTCGGAGCGTCGTTACATTTATGTCTGTAGGAGACCTAAAAAATGCTTCAACGGTTGAATCATAACCAAATGTAATTAATTCAAAAAACATTATCAATAAACCATCAGGTTCTATTGATAATGTTGGCTATAGATTTTTGAGCGTAAATAAGACATTCAGAAAATTAAATTCGACTCCAAGATGATATATCACAAGGGCTTGGTGTTAGATGATTATTATTATTATCGTACATCAATTATGATTATTATTAGCTTCGCATTTTTCAGTTGATTAATTACGCAAAAGGTTATTGGCGAATCCTGAATTATTGTTATCCGTTGTAAGCTCAATGCTCGCCTTGTACGTACGAGCGAAAAAATTATGTCAATATCGGGTAGTAGTAACAAACAAATTAACGAAAAAAGTAATGTTGGCGGAAAAAAGTTTCAATCGGTAAATATAAGCAGCGTTTACTCGGGGAAGTCTCTCCTCTCGCAAAAAACTTCGAGTAAGTTCATGCGGAAAACGATGCAGGGACAGTGACATATTGGAAGCTTTTCAGCCCCAGTCAAACATGGTCTACAATCATTGGGAAAAGCGTCGGCAGTCCCTCGCCGTATGCCCCCACCCACTAATTTACCCAGTTTAAAATCCGAGTGCGCCGGTCAAGATCCAAACGTTCCTATTGTTCCATCGGGTGCTCAAGGATGGGCGTCTTCCACTGCGCCGGCATCGAGTCTTGCTGTAAACAAGTCTATTGCGGATACCGGTCAAGTGAGATTATTGACGGCTAAATCGTCTAAAACATTTAAAAAATCAAATATTCTTAAATTCGGTTAATTTTGATGCAAAAAAGTTCAATACTTCTGAATTTTTTGACTCATACTGTGATTTAAATTTTTCTGTGGATCGTTGTTTCTTCACAATAGCTTTGTAGGCTATTTTATGGAAGTTCTACAGTTTTTCTGTTTCAGAAACTGAAATATTGATCATCACGTAATCATATACTGTGCATGGTCAGTCTGCTTGAGGGAGGTAAACATATACATATAATTGGGGGAGTGCTATAGGAATCTCCCACCAGAAATGGTGAGCCATATAGCTAGCCATTGGGTGATCCCAAGAATTTTCCAATATTATGGCTAGCCATATGTAGTGCTTCACACCGGGTACCCGGGTAAGTTTTCTGAATGAAACATGGGTGCTACCCGGGTACCCGGGTCTCAACAAGATATTGTATCAACGGAATATTTATATACTATTACTTGTATTTATGTGCAGTTACATTGAATGAACGTGTTTTCCTTAATTAATTCAGTGCGTGTACCTACTCAACGTGTTAACAACGCCGCTTATGGCTCTCAAAAAGTCACTGTGGCGTATTTTTAGCAACTAAAAATCGATGTGTTTTAACAATGAAACACGAAACAGAAACATAAAAAAGTCTTCGAGAAATTATGCCTGCATCAAATATTGGTACTCGATGCAGTATAAGAAAACAATAAAAGTTGGAGAGATGCATTATGTATAAGATTGAAGAAGCATAAAAACCGATGATGATGAACCGGTGTAGGGATGGTTAAACCCAGGCCTAGTGGGATATATCAACGGTCAAACCCAGACCTAGTGGGATATCTGGCTTCATCAAATAGTTGTGATGCGTGACTAGGTCACCACAATTTGCTTAAAAGTGTAAAAAAATTTTGAAATATTCATTTTCTCCAAACGAAAAGAAAATTTTTTTTTGAAAAAAAACTTTTGTTTGAAGAAAATGTGTTATTGGTTTTTCCTAATTTTTGTTTCTTAGCACTTTGCAAGGGTCATGCCCCAAGATTTATGAGTTTTCTGAAAATTTTCATGGAGTGTGTTCATTCACTGACTTTTTTAATACTTGCATATAGTACCCGGGTTTACCCGGGTACCCGAAATACACGGGTAACCCGGGTACACTAAAGACCGGGTACCCGGGTCTTAATATTTTGAAAGTGTGAAGCACTTGCCATATGGTAGTCATAGGGACCCCCTTACTTTTGGTCGAAAAAATACTGAAAAATGTCATTTTTTGAACAAAAATGGTATGAAAGGTCAATTTTCATTTTTTACGGTTTTTAAAATAAAAATTGCTATTTTTGAACTGTTTTGCGAACTTTTTTGGTGAAAAAATTGAATTTTTTTCCTTCATAAATCCCTCTCCTTAACTTTTGGGGAATCTGTGGCCCCACGGCCCCCAAAAAATCGATTGTCCCCAGACCTTGGGGCTATTACATGTATCGAAGTAAACTAGCATTTTGTCACATTACCTGTAATTGGAGCGCACCCTCCCCCACCTCGGAAAAATTGGACAAAAAACGACATTTTTTGCATAAAGTTTCGGAATTTTTCTCAATTTCTTGTCATTTTTCAGCAATTTCGAGCTTACTCCCGTGACCATTTTTCGACAATATTCCTACCTCCCCAAGATTGTGGGGGGAATTGAGAATCACCAGAGCACCCTATAATGTGTATGGGGGTAGTACCTCGGTCTTAGGTTTGGAAATTCGTTTACCGCCGGTAAGAACGACTAACTGGTAGAGTGAAATGGGACAAAAATGACTTACTCACCAAATTTTGAGAGGCGTCATAATGGGTTGAGCCAATCAGAAGGAAATGAGTAAGTTAGTAGGCACTTTTAATAAGAACTGCTATTGGCTGTCTTTTTGAGAGTGCGTGGTCAGTATGAGAAGAATATGTTTACAGTGTCCATGGGTTTGAAAATGTATCTATTGTCTAAATGATTGTGATGTATGAAAGTGGGAAAATTGACAACTGCACAGAACCACTAGTTTTTGTAAGAGACAAACATTTTTGGCTCTGTACAAATTTTTGTGGTATGTTTATAGAAAGTAGAAATACAAATACATTTTGTCGAGATTACATTTTACTGGCGCCTAGCCCCAGAGTCTATGCTATGATTGTTGGGATTGGGCAACCCATCGTTTACTTCCAAATTGTGCTTCTTTTGGAAAAAACGTTAAGAAAAATAGGGAGATGTTATTCGACGCATCAAAACAAATTTGGTGTATTTTATAAGGTGAGCATATGAATTATTGCCAGGATAGTGGCGAATAAGGGATTTATGCTTTTTAAATTGCTGTATTAAGAGAGCCACCGAAATATGCACCTCCCGTGACGTCACACAGTGAGCAAAACACTCACAGTGCGGCATGGGAAAAGTACTACCCGTGCCACATATACGATTTTACCCCTATCTAGATTTTCGACCTTGGGAACGTCTGGTACCCCCATCCCACAATACGTTAACCACCTATCTGTGAGATATCCCCCAAATCGCTTACGTCTCACTTTTGATGGATTTTTCCAGCGCTCTCTCGAAGTTTACAACAATTCACGTGTATATTCTTGTCCTTCATCTTTGTTCCGATCTTTTTAGATTCCAGTGGATATTCCACTGCATCAACCAGCAGCGAACGCTGCTCCGACCAGTTCAATTGCGCAATCAGCATTGACTGCCGGTGCGTCGACTGCTACCACAGTTGCGCAGCGTCCCACGTGGAGCACGCGCATCGGCCCGACGACGGCTGTTACTGTCGCTACGTCGTCGGCGAACGCAACAACTGCAGCTGTCGCCGTTCCTGTCGGTTCATCGTCTGCCGCGGCGAATTATTTTGCAAGTATTGTCAATCAAGATTTTCCGAAACTGTCCAACGAAAGCGAGAAAGTTGTTTCCGCTGGACTGAGCTTAAGACCGCAAAGTAAAAAACGCTGTTATTGTACTAGCACACTATATCGTACACGTAATTGGCGGAAGTGCTGTAGAAACTCCCCTTCAAAATCGTCGACCATATGGTAGTCATAGGGACCTCTATACTTAGATCGAAAAAATACTGAAAATGCCAATTGGTTAACGAAAAATAAGAAAAAACGTCAATTTCTGGGTGCTCCGCGCCATGAATCATTCTTTATATTTTTGACAAAAATTGCTATTTTTCAAACCGTTTTTCGAACTTTTTTCATGAAAAAATCGAATTTTTTTCCTTCAGAGGCCTCTCGCCTAAAATTTTGGGAATTCCGCGACCCCCGGCCTAAAAAAGTCACTCAACTCCCCCCAGACCTGGGAGCATCGTTACATGTACCACTATATGTCTGTGCAACATAAAATGCACGAGAGAACAACTCCGCACATGAAAACTTAAACGAAGTTTTATGGTTTGTATTCGAGTATTAGTCTTCGTTAGGAAGATTTTGTTTATACAACGTAACGGTTTGACAGGTGATCACCAATTATCGTTCTTGGTTGCGATGTAATGTAAGTATATACGTTCGTTTAGAGTATGTCAAGAAACAAAAAACTAAATTTTTTTCATGTCAATTTTTGTTCGTAAATAGTATTCATGCTTCAATCAGGGCCCGGTTGCTCAAAAGCTGTTTGAGCTATGGCTGTGTCCAGGCCCATAACTAAAGGGGGAATGGGGGTAATTCCTCCCTGAAATAAAATCGAACAAAAATTTTTTTAGCACATCTGATAGTGCAGCTTCACGTTATTTTTCAAATGGGGTCTTAAAAAAATTTTGAGAGTTCTGAACCGAAAAGATGGTAAACTTTAGAACATCGAAATCTCGAAATTTTCCGCCGGTCATCAGTTATAGATCATAATAGTAATGTTTTCTATCAGGTGCAGCCGTTAGCATATCTACTTTCACAACTAGTTGACCTTCAACATTTTCTATCAATTGAATTACCTTACCTCTTTTTTTATTTGTTAAGAGTCAAAAGTTTGCCGAAAATTGCCATTTTTCATTACTCCTCTCAATTTTTCCTCTCGCTGGCTTGTGACTTTTCAAACGTTTTCAATGTGAACTTTTGTATTTGTAAGCGACGAAGATTGAAAACATCATCCTAGACAGTAAATTTAGAGCTTCTATTCAGTAATGTTTGTTACAAAGATTCATTTTTCAACGTTTTAGAATATAAAAATTCGAAAATTTCTATATTTTAAAACGATGAGAAACAAAATTACAATCTATCAGTATGATTTTAATTCACATTTCAATGTCTCAAAGATTCATTTTCCAGCGTTTTAGAATGTAAGACCCCCAAAATTTTTTCCGCGCACTGCGCCGAAACAAGAAATGCACGAAATTCGATTTTTATAATCATAATCACGGAAACGTTAATAGCAGATGAATTCATGAGAAAACCTATATCGTTAATATGTATCCTAACAACAGCTGTAGAATATTAAACCAATGCGGTCGTTCATCAGCTCAATGTGACTGACCTGATAAGAATGTTCTCAATTTTTTATCATTTTTGCAGGTTACTGACTCCTCAAACATCAAAATGTTCGGATATGCTCCTAAAAGGCAGAAAAAAATTCGTGGCCACATACAGTACGGGACAAATTCGTTGCAGCACCAGTAATCTTTTGGTGAATGTCTTGGCGATATACTGGGTCTTTACTGGTAGAAATTTCGAGATGAAATAGCGGATTACTGGTGCTTTACTAGTTGATGAGTTTGGCGGCCATGACGCATTACTGGTGGATTACTGGTAACATACTTCAATAAAATACACCCATACTATTTATAAGCAAGTAATCAATACAATGTCTGTAGTTTTGGCCTTCATTCTGCTTTGCGTTTTTCTCCTTAACAAAAATACGGACGTCTGCCATCCTCATGAATATTAATGAATCGAAAAGCATTTAGTTGTTTTCTCGCCTAAAAGTTGTGTGACGAAAAACGACCAGAAAGGAGGAATGGGCTTTTATTGTGACCGTTTCAGCCACTGAGCATTTCAGCTACTGAATACTTCTAGTTAAATATGAACTGATACTTGCTTTGTAGGTTTTAGTTTAGACGCGTTTCAAGATGCATATTATAATGTCATTAAAGCGGAAAGATTATGAACATCAATTTTCAGATAAAAGGAATTTGTGCAGTTTTTGTGTGACTTTTGTTTTCTTTTTAAATTTTTTTCGGTTTCCTACTTGGGAAAGATGAACATTGAGCAGGCTGTGTTCAGGCAAATGACAGTCCATGTGAAGAGTTTTTCTGACAAAATATCTTATAGTTCTTTTCCTTTTGAGAACCATAGCGAAAGCTATTTTTAGCTTTCATCAAAAAGACGATTATAGGTGTGCATTAAAGTTTGAAGCATACTGAGATGTGATCTATTTTTAAATATAGAAAAATCATAATTCTTTCTAGTTTTCAACCTGAATTTTCGCAATAAATATACTTAAAGGTTGATGTTCTATCATGTTCATGTGTATAAACAATAGCGGGTATTTAATTTCTGATGTGCGTCTCGATTTGGCAAGAAGCACATTTCATCAACTGAGACTGATACAGTCTTTGTTTATGGAAGTTTTCTGTAACTTCAGGCACCAATACTATTTTAGTTATTATTTCTCATGTAAAGTGTAAATAAATCAGTTCAAGTAATATGGTAATAGTAGAATTAAAAATGTACATTTTGGTTGCTTTTGGAAAAGTTATCAATTCAAAATAAAAACGGATAAATACAAATAAATGAGTGGTGGATAAATCAAGACATAGATGAAAACACTACATTGATGCAAGCAGTGTCAGTTTAATTTCACTAAAATTGTACAGTAGCTATAATGCTAAGTGGCAGAACGCCCACAATAAAACGCCATTTCTCTTTTTTGCTTCATTTATATTCATGAGGATGGCGGACGCCCATATTTTTGTGAAGGAGAAAAACGCAAAGCAGATAGAAGGCTAAAATCACGGACATTGTATTGATTACTTGCATATAAATAGTATGTGTACATATTTTATTGAAGTATGTTACCAGTAATCCACCAGTAATGCGTCATGGCCGCCAAACTTATCAACTAGTAAAGCACCAGTAATCCACTATTTCATCTCGAAATTTCTACCAGTAAAGACCCAGTAATCGCCAAGACATTCACCAGAAGATTACTGGTGCTGCAACGAATTTGTCCCGTACTGTAAATGCTTTAAAAAATGCGGAATATTATTGGAAAATGTGGGAAAAAATTTTGGGTGTGGTTCTCATGTGGAAAAATCTCCGAAACAACGTTAGGATTTGATAACACTGATGTATACACAATCACAATGGTTCTCCTCTTATAAAGCGGAATGGTGACGCAGAGCGTTTAAAGCTACCACGAGTGACTTTATCCCTAGCTGGTTATATATATATATATATTTGACCCATTTTCTCCTAGAGTAAAGTAATTGTAAGTATTCATGACGATGGAACTAAAAATTGAACATTATTGGGAAAGCAGATATGTTTCACACCAATTTGAACATTAAAATAAGATTTGAATTCGAATTTAATTCAAGATTAACCGTTAGTCTTGATTTAAACCAATGGAGTGCAGCGCCCTTTTGTTATTTATAAATGAGGGAAAAATCATGAACTACATACCTGGTATTGTTTGTTTAATTCAGCGTGAAACTCAATACTCATTGACGCAACAAACGAATTTTTCCGAATGGGTCTCTATTAGAACTCCAGCTATCCACTTCAAAGCTACTATTTTTCGTCCTGCTAAAGATTCTCATGTAAAAAATATTATAATATTAAGCTAAGAAGTCTGACGAAAATAAAATTTGTGCAGTGTATGGACACGACAGGTTACTGAACTATTTGAAGTATGAGTCGGAATTCTGAAAGTCCATGTTTCTTTAATACTTTTCATTTTTATACTTGTAACATAGCTATAGCAGATTTCTCACCTATTAGTTCCGTTGGATTTTGGATTTCCATGTGATGAAAATAAATAGCAATAGAGACCAAAGTTGGAGTATCCGAATCAATTAATCCATCACGAAGTCGCCAAATCTCAATCTTAATTTAATCACTTCTAGATTAGAAAAGATATTTCCGAACTATAACACCAGATTTGATATAAAGAGAAAATATTTATTGTGGAGATTTGCGCTACTGTCAATAGAATAACCGATTAGGATCATTTTTGCCTCATTATGATCAACCAATGCTGAAAAAGCTGAACTTAAATTCCCTGGCTCCTGGTTGCATTTAACAGTACTAGCATACATGTAACGAGGAGCCGAGGTCTGGGAAGTCGGGCGACTTTTTGGGGCCATGGCTCACTGATCCCCCAAAATTTTTGGCGGGGGTACTTTGAAGAAAAAAAATTAATTTTTTTCACAAAAAAGTTCCGACGAAGCGCCGAGAAAATTCACATTATATTTTTTGATCAAAAATTGACATTTTAACCAAAAAATTGATATTGTTCAGTATTTTTCCGACCGAAAGTATGAGGGCTAGCCATAAGACTGGAAAATCCTCAGGGGTGTCTCCCAATGGCTAGCCATATGACCGACAATTTGTGGATAGGGGGTCCTATAGCACTTCCCTCTCCCTATTACTTGTATGCTGTCTAACTGGGTAACGTCTATAAAATCGTGATGTGAATCAGTTGAAATTCGTCTCATTCAAAAGATGATTTCAGAAGTTGGTGGATGGAAGAGCGGCGCTGTGAACGCTTCAGATATCAGTCAACAAAAAGAAATGTCTTCGTCCGGAGAAAAGACAACGGACGTAGATTCGGATTCACCTTCGCCGTCACCATTGCAGTCGTCGCAGTATCACCCTTTGCAACATCTCCAGACGGCACCGCAGTTCACCGTTTCGGTACCGTATCCTGGCCATCGAATAGTGTCCTCCGGCGGCGGCATGCCGATGATGCAATCGTTACGAGGACCGCCTCCGCCGCCACATGTTTACCATCACCATCATCAATCTCTTCCGCCATATATGAGCGGGCCTCCATCGCATCCACCGCTCCACATGTCAATGATGCGACAACCACCGCCGAATTATACACCTCTTTCGCATCCACCGCATTACGGTGAATAGTTTTGTTTTTTCAGTGAAAACGACTACAGAATGAGTTTAAGTTGTTTGTTTAAAAAGTTCGAACTCTCATAAAATTATAATTTTCAAGAACCAAATGCAATGCTCAAAATTGAATGTGAAATTTGATCGCAGGCTTTTTTGTATTTGCACAGGATAGATTGCAACTTGGGCGGGGGGGGGGGGGGGGAATTCGGTCGCACAGATAAATTTTTGGTTGCTCACACTAAAATTGATAAATTCATCTGATTTTATCAGAAAAACGATGAAAATCTAGTTTTTTGTGTTGCATATTATGCGCGTCAGTTTTAGATTTTTGAAACTGAATTTCCTGAGTTCTATGTATAGACAAAAAATGAAAAGTCTGGCAACTGTAACTTGTTTAGTGCGGAGCGCCGGACAATGTAGATTTTGAGACTTCTAAAACATCGGAAAATTCATTTTTTCATTTCATCTTATTGTTCTACAACTATCGTCAGTCTTAGATTTTTCACCATTTGGCAAAGAGGTCAAACGTTTGTCTACCATTTTATCAATCATAATTGTAAATGTAAAGAAATTGTTCTTAAATGATATAAAGCATGAAAAAGCGTGACATTTTGTCTCGGATTCCAATATCACTAATTCCGTCGCACAGGGGCTGGAGAAAAAAATTTAGATTTTGACATTCTAGAATGCTGGAGAATGAATCTGTTCAACGTTTATTCTCTGATGCAAGATCTTATTTTCCTGGGAATTCAATGAGTTTTCAGTCGGGTGAGAAAAATTGAAATTCGAAAATTAGGCAAGCAATCAAGAATTGGGATTTTTCATTCTTCAACCGGCAGGAGCTCCCACCAATGTCCTCTGTTGAGCTGATGATGTTTTGATTATTTTCTAAATGCAAAAAATTTATGTTTACAAAAATCGAACTTATTAAGGTCCGCAAAAAGATTTTGTGAAAATAATCGAAAAACGTTTTGATTTTTTCATCGAATAAGTACAGGATCAAGCATGTATTCAAAATACGTTGATGTTTAAATTCTGTGGGCATAAACCAGGAAGAAATTTTCTAACCACGCATTAGAAATGATAAAATTATTAATAATTTGAAATTCCGCGCGAAGCGCTGGAAAATTTTGATTATTTCCCTTTTAAAACGCATATAATGCATTTTCGGACAGGAAACTTTATAACGTAATCATAAGGGCCGTCAGGTTCGAGGTCGCAGTGTACAACTTGGCAGAAAAAATTTGGTTGCACAGCCCGAAATTTGGTTGCTGTGTACAAAAATGAAAAAAACCCTGCCGATATCCGAATTATTATTTGGGTTGATTTCATACACTTCACGCAAGTTTTGACATGCAATTTTAGTGACTAAAATCATTGGGTGGGACTACTACTATTCGGTGCTAAATGCTGAGAATGGGCTTTTCATTTTTCAATGCAGAAAAGTGAGATTATAGATCGAATAATCTATCATCCAAATAAAAATTATTGATGTAAACACGAAAGCCGGTTGGATGTGTAACTATTTGTCAACTGTTCTTCGACATGAGAATTATAAAACATTTATCGGACGGGTAAATACACGGAAGTTTTCCGCTCAATATTCATATTTATTGTGAATGCAGCCTTTTAAAATTTCAAGAGTAATCTGTTAACTTTAAGGAGTCATGATTTTAGAACCATGCATAGGCATCTTGCTAGAATATACATATTACATAGGTAAAAGAAAATTAATATTATAATTTCAGCGGAAATGTCTGGCTACTCTATCATCATACTATATACATGATTAAGGACACCAAGAACCCAGCCGCACGCCTGGATACGGCTATTGTCGATGTATGTGTCCACATTACGAAAATTATGGTGCACAAAAATACGCTCCAAAGCGTCATCAGCAACCGGTATGAATTTTTTTTGATAAATTTTAAAACGCGAGTTATCATCATGTCTCCATTATAATGTAGTACACGCTGGAGGTTCGCCGAGGTTGTAATGTAGATCTCCTGCATGTTATTGTTTACCCCAGTAGATTTGGTCAGAGTTGGGGAACTCTCGCCGAACTTAGTCGGATCAGGTACCCAAATATATATGCTCGCCCAGCCTTCCTCCAATTTGAAAAATTGGGTAAAAAAGTTCTTTTCTCAGGAAATGTTCGCCAAGAATTGAGTTTTTTGGGTCATTTTGGGGTTTATGAGATATTCGGCTCTCCCTTATCTGATTCAGTAACAAGGAAGCAGCAGAATGAATCGTATAACTGATCGCGAGAGTTAATTTTTTAGGAAAATAATCTGATAAGATATATGATAAATAATATAGATTGAATAGACAATAGTGAGTTCTTCAAATCAGTGATAGTACAGAATTCCACAAAATACCCGAATAAAACCCCAGAAAACTGCTATTCGTGTTCGAGTGTCTGACAAATGATTTATTTGGGTATTGTTCTAGTTCTTGTTATGAAAATGGTCCGGATACCCATTGAATCCCTACAATGATTAATCTAAGCTGTTGTCTGTAAAATGCCCCAGCACATCGTCGTAATGCTGCTGTACTATTTAACTATTACTTCCTCTGCAGTCTCCTTATCCACCTGATATGGATCGTCAGCCGAATCAGCAAAATGGAGATCCCCGTTCGTTGGAAGTAGAAGAGGAAGAAGAGAGGATGTGGCAAAGAGATCAGCAATACGCTAGAGACATTGCTATTGAAAAGTCCAGGCAAAAACGTTTGGGTCTCCGTAAAGTAAATATTGAATTTAGTCCATTTTTATATAAAGTGCTTGTAAGTTATGACACAAAATGAGTACCAATCTCAACATTTACTGTAAGATTTTTTGCTCGAAAAATGATAAGATTTCGTTCATTAGGCTCGAATTTTGAGTCCTATACGACATATGGTCAAGCAGGAAATATAGTCAAAAATATGAAATCGTGTTTGCTCTTTACTATTGATATTTACACGCATTTTAAGAAAAACAGACTAGTGAGTAATTTTTCCCTATGTTTCAACGTAGAATATGTTTTATTCACGACAGTCGCAGTCATGAAAACGTGCTATTGATGAATGTAAATACTCTGCTTCGCATATTTCTGAATTACGCTTTTAAATTACTCGTAAAACGTGAAATTTTAAACGACAAAAATGTGTCTTGCTCATTAAGTTCAAAATAATGTTCGTTGCGGAATGATTGCAAAACAGTGTTATCCGTTTCTTAATAATCCCGAAAGTTTTTAGAACACTTACATTTGATGATTTCAATGAAGATATCTGATACATCGTAAAACTCGTCTCGGAACTCATACAAAATATAAGTTGGGAAAAATACATTTTTCTGCGTTACCTGTAGTTGTGTCGAGTTTGAATATCAAAAGTTGTTTTTTTCAATCTTGGAACACTGAAATTTTAAGACTGCAAAATTTCAGGCTGTCTGCTATGAGATCCATAGGTGCAAAATGCTGTCAAGACTTGTTAGTACTGGTACTGGCATTGCAATTAGTGCTTCACACTTTCAAAATTTTAGGACCCGGGTACCCGGTATTTCGGGTACCCGGCTACCCGGGTACTATATGCAAGTATTAAAAAAGTCAGTGAATGAACACACTCCACGAAAATTTTCAGAAAACTCATAAATTTTGAGGCATGACCCTTGCAAAGTGCTAAGAAACAAAAATTAGGAAAAACCAATAACACATTTTCTTCAAACAAAAGTTTTTTTTTCAAAAAAAAAATTTCTTTTCGTTTGGAGAAAATGAATATCTCAAAATTTTTGCACTAATAAACAAATTGTGGTGACCTGGTCACGCATCACAACTATTTGATGAAGCCAGATATCCCACTAGGTCTGGGTTTAACCTTCGATATATCCCACTAGGTCTGGGTTTAACCATCTCTACACCGGTTCATCATCATCGGTTTTTATGCCTCTTCAATCTTATACATAATGTATCTCTCCAACTTTTATTGTTTTCTTATACTGCATCGAGTCCAATATTTGACAGGCATAATTTCTTGAACACTTTTTTATATTTCCGTTTCGTGCTTCATTATTTAAACACATAGATTTTTAGTGGCTAAAAATACGCTACAGTGACTTTTTGAGAGCCATAAGCGGCGTTGTTAACACGCTGAGTAGGTACATGCACTGAATTAATTAAGGAAAATACGTTCATTCACTGTAACTGCACAGAAATACACGTAATAGTATATAAATATTCCGTTTATACAATATCTTGTTTTCTGAATGAAACCCGGGTAGCACCCGGGTTTCATTCAGAAAATTTACCCGGGTACCCGGTGTGAAGCACTAATTGCAATTCATTTGAATTCTTGTCTTCGAACGGAACTTGACTGTCTATCTATGTATGCGGAATATATTTAACCCAATCGACACTGATTTGGCTTTCGTCGATTCTTCACGCTTCTGCTTTTTCAGAGTTCTGTGTCAAGTTCTGGTGCTCACGATGCTGCTGTTCCTGTCGACGATTATGAACCTAATCGAGATGTGAATGACTCTTCCGGAGAAAATTATAGAGTACGCTTCTTGTGATGTCGATGGATTCACTAGCATCTCACGAATAATCTTTTTTCTAAATATTTACTTTTATATCTATTTGAGTATGAGGTGGAGCACTCATGTAGGTATGGGGGTAATACTACCCCGGTCTTAGGTTCGCAAATTCATATACCACCCCGGTAGAAATGACTTGCTGGTCGAGTGAAATGAGGTTTTTTTCATATTTCCTCGACAAGCCATTTGGCTCCTAGGGTCAACATTTTACAGGCCAATACGAATTTCAACAAGCCAAAACTAAAAAGTTTGTAAATAAATGTGGTAGTAAAAAACAGTTTTTTTCAACAGTCAGTCAAAAACACTCTTCAAAATCAGAGTAGAAGCCCATATAACATATCAATCATTCTGAATACATTCTTTATCACACACAGAATAATAAGGTTCACAAATTAGATCATTCATTATTCAAATCAATCATCAGGGTTTTTTCGCACAAGCCAGATTGGTCTGTAACATGGAGAAAAATTTTGTTGCACTGATTAATCTTTAGTTCCTCACTCTAAAATTGATAAATCCGCTTAATTTCATCGGAAAAATGATTAAAAGTTACTTCCCTTGTACTTCATTCACTTCGCGTCAGTTCCTGGCTTTTAAAATTGAATTTCTTCAAGTCTAGCTAAAGTAACTTGTTCGATGCCTAGCGCCGGAAAATTTGGATTTCGAGACCTCTAAAATGTCGGAAAATCAGCACATTCTACTGCAACTGCCGATGATATAAAGCTTAAAAAAGCGCGATTCTGGACATGAATATCTCCGGCGAGCACCGGAAGAAAATTTTAGATTATGATATTCTATAACGTTGGAAAATGAATATATTTAATATCTCTTTCCTCCTGCATGAAGGGTCTATTTTTTCAGTAAATTCAATGTGTTTTCAGTTGGGCAAACCAAAATTCAAAAATTAGGCAAGCAACAATGAATCTGGATTCTAGATGGCTTCTTCAGATAGCATGAACATCGGCCATTTTCGCATGCTGATGATGTTTTAATCATTTTCCAAATGCAAAAAGTTATGTTCACCAAAGCCGAAAATTCTAAAGCGCCGCAAAACGATTTTGTAAAAATAATCTAGAAAAATCTTAATTTTCGTCAAATACGTAGAAAAAACAATGCAAGGTCAAACATTCATCCATAACATGCTTGTTTCCCAAAGCTTTAAGCATAAACTATGCCAACATTTTCTAACTGCACAACAGAAATGATACCAAGAATCATAAATGACTTCAAATCCGGCGCGGAGCGCCGTAAAATTTTTGGTATTTTCCATTTCAAAATGCATAAAAATGCATCTCCTCACCAAAAGCGTGGTTAAGCTCTAATTTTTACAAGCCAATTGGGCTTATGCCGCTAAATTTTTAGGAGCCATGACTCCAAATTATCCTAAAAAACCCTGAGTGAAATGGAACAAAAATGACTTACCCAAACCAAAATCTTGGGAAGTGTTGAGTAAGAAGGCACTTTTAAAAACTGCTATTGGCTATTTTTTGACAATTCGTGGTCAGTATGAGAAAAATGTTTGCCGTGTCTACAGGTTTGAAAATGTATCTACCGCGTAAATGATTTTGATGTAAATTGACAGCTGTACAGGAGTGTTTTTTGTAGGTGATAAACATTTTTGGCTCCGTACAAAAATTTATGTTTTCCAAAATTGTTATAAGATGAAGAAATATCCAACGTACTGGGGAATATTTGTACGTTGCGCATTACGGTTCAGGGAGTCACCGAAATATAACCACTGCGACCTCACACACCGAGCAAAAAAAGGCGCGGCATGAGTGAAAGAGAGTACTACCCTCACTCTATACGATTTTACCCCTATCTGGGTTTTCGACCTTGGGGATATCTTGTATGAGTAGTTGCTGAAATGAAATATTTTGAACAGAGAATGAAGTTGAAAATTCCCATATTTGTCTTTCCTCGATCAATAGTGTAAGAATGCACTCGTAATTTGGGTTGAAGCTCTGTGAGTTTCTGATCTGCACTAAAGTCGTGTACTTTTAATTTATTTTTACAGTCTTTTATTAACAAAATTGACGATCATCCTGCCAGGGAACGTGATATAACAACGTCACAGTCGAAAATGGAATACTCCGAAATTGACGAAGTTGATGGTAAGTACGTTCAATAGTATTCCTAAATGGGGTTTTTCATTAGAAAACGTTTCTGTCGGCGATATTTTCGCAAAAAGTCGAGTCACAAAATATCGTAAGCACCGTGGACTTGATTCATCATAATATCTGGTGATGACAAACTTGACGATACGATAATAACTTCTGTTTGAAGTCGTTCGAAACTTTGTTCAGTCGTAACCCTTAATTATGGTATTGCTTTCGAGAAGTGATAGCGAGTGAAGAATGTGGATTTTCCTTATATTTTGAAATTTTTTGGGAGCAATGTTGAAAAGTAGAAATAAATATATCTTCTCAGATCGTCAATTCCAAGTTTTGAAGAGAACGACAGCAGTTGTTAGACGAACATTGGAAACTGCTTCAGTTAAAGATGATGATCAAAAGGAACAACCACAAAAGCAGGCGCCAATAATGCCCACCGTGGTCCACGATTCTCAAAGAACAACCACAGACGAGAATAATTCAGCCCCAAATATAAAAACTGGTAATTTACAGTTTATTTCATGTTACATGTATACCCTGTACCATACATGTAACGGAGCCCCGAGGTCTGGGGGGAGGGTTGGGCCACTTTTTTTAGGCCGGGGTCAGTAATTCTCAAAATTTTGGGGGGTGGGGTCTCTTTAGGCAAAAAAATTCAATTTTTTCACGAAAAAATTCCGAAAAACGGTTCAAAAAATTGTAATTTTTGTCTAAAAAATAAAAAATGGATCTGTGGCGCGAAGCGCCGAGAAAATTGACGTTTTTGATTATTTTTTGTTCAAAAATTGACATTTTTCAGTATTTTTTCGACCAAAAGTATGGCGGTCCCTAGGACTACCATATGGCTAGCCATAGGATTGGAAAATCCTGAGTGGGCGGTCACCCAAGGGCTAGCCATATGGTCGACGATTTCTGGGGGGGATGGTTCCCATAGCACTTCCCCCCCTAAATTACATGTATGCCCTGCACGAATTGGGGATAATTAATCAAGGTGGGGGAAAATGATTCTTTTGCAATGACTTTGATTTAATAATACTTTGAATGAATGAATGACAGTCTGTTGGCGTATTTGAATTGGGAGGTTATTTGTTCATTATCTTGCTCCCTTTCAGATCGCCATAAAAGCGAAGATGACGGAATGGTCAGAGAAAACAAAGCCGACTCCGTTGACGTCATCAAGGATATAAAAGATGAAATATCAGCCAAGAAAGATTTGGAGACTATCGAAAACACAAAATGTGACAATCGAAATAGCGAAAAAGTTGAATCAAAAAATTTGTCGCGAGAAAAACGCGCCAATGAGCCCCGCGAGAGACGATCGGCATTTAGGCCTAAAATGTGAGTGCTGTTGGTATAATTCGTTTTGATGGTAAATGATGATGAATGTGGAACGATGTCCATTCGTTGATTGAAGCTGAAGATTTTTTTAATTACCCTTGCTATGTATACAAGCCATACTTTTCAGATATATAAATCGCAGTTCTTACGGCAACAATTATTACAACGAGAAATCAAAAACTCGTGGTGAACGTCGAGAAAAATATGAAAATACAAGTTACGACGGTGGACCGCTGGATGACGAACATTTAGACAGCAAAATTGATCAAGAACGTCGAGGCCCCTATCAAAGCGGTAGGAGTAATTCCAGACGTGGACAGCAGCAACAGTTCATTCGATCCAATAGCCAACGGCGATCGTCGTACGGGTACGTCTTATTAATGTTTCGTGGTGAATTCATTTCCTAGTCAACCAACTATGGCTAATTACTACATCATTCCTCGCTTTGTTAATGTATCCCTGCACATAATTTCCAAGAAACAATGTTTTTGCTGTACATGTTCTATTATATCATTGCTTAATTATGCCTATTATCTATAAAATACAGAAAGGAAAACGAAAACCAATTATGAACATGAGGAACACAAACGGAAAAAAGATGGTTACAAAATTAAAACGAAGAAATTTAATGCGTGATATGTACGATAGTGCCTCATACGCGGCTAAATATGGATGATTACATTAGATTGGAGTTATCTTCAGTGTTTTTCCTGCACTGTGCGAAACTTCTTTTCAGATTTTTCGCACCGTGCAAAAATATTCATCAAGATCAATTTCATCTTATAACATTTATATTATATATTTATTTACAGTACAAAAAAATTTTTTGCGTGCAAAACTTTTTTGGTATTTTTTGCGCCGTGCAAAACAGCTCGTCGTGCAGAAAAACACTGGTTATTTTTACAATGAGACACGCTAAGCTGCTGAGGCAACTCATGCAGCGCTCTACCCAGATAATCACTAGGATCAGAGATTTTAAACTTTTTCGTTGAAGATGACAAGTTAGGAGAATTAACTATATATATGTACGTCGTGGACAGACATAAGCAACCACCATAAGTCAAACTGCTGCAAATAAATAAATAAAAGTGGAGAGAAAGTATATGTAGCATTTGCTTTATACTTCTATTATTCACAAGCATTTTAAGACAAACAGACTATAGTCTAGTGTCTTCCCTGGCAAATAAGCCCGAAAATTCGAAACACCTGTTGATGAGTTGAATATTATCGTTGTCTTTCAATGGTTTTTATCAGCGAGTGCATGGTCGTTAAAAATTGTTGCATGTTCAAAAACATTTCTAAACCGTGTTGATCTGACAATTCTGTGCATTGGATTTGGAAGTGAATAATCTCAGAATTAAGTAGGGATGCATCGGGTCCAAGTTTTTAATGATAACGGGTACGGGTAGTTTATTCAAAAAACATCGGGTTTGGGTCCGGGTCCAATCTCTAAAAATCGATGATATATACACATGTTAACATACACATCGATGACATACACATGTTTACACAAGCTACATATAAGCATAATTATATTATACATAATACAATAAAAGGAACAAAAATTTCCCGTAAATTGCACGAGTGACTTGTATTCTTTCAACGATCAATATAATAATACAACAATAATGCGTTGTTTGTTCCCACACCCACACAATTTTCATTTCGCCGCAATGCATTATAAGACTATTATTTTTAAAGTATAATTTGATTTTGTCGAAGTTGTAAATGCAAGTTGAACGTTGAATAAATTTTTGATGAAGTTATTTTAATTATTTTTAGAAACAAGAAAGCTTGAATCATGAGTATATTATCATCAGTGGTTGATTGATAAAAATTGAATTATCCGATACCCGTTATAATTTCCTCAGAATTATAACGGGTCCGGGTCTGAGAATATCAGAATATCGGGTCCGGGTAGCGAAAAATACTGGGTAATAACGGATAACGGATCCGGGTACCCGTTGCATCCCTAGAATTTAGTTATATTTTCCAGTTACATTATTGTCAAAAGGTGTACCAGTGAAATGTATCTTCAACCTGTATGGCAGACCTAATATATGCTTGTACTGTACACCTCTGGCTGGAGCTTGAGCTCGAGGTAACTCGGGTCGGAAGTAAAATTGAACCTCCGAACGATCACTACCCAGAGTCCGGTTTCATCAAAGTGACTTAAGCTGCATTTTTAGCACAACCCTAATAAAATGGGCCTGTGCTAATGAAAATTATAGTCGCGCTAAGAAAAATTAATAGAAATTAAGGAAAATGAACGGTTGTATACTCATGAGGCGTTAGAAACAGTAGCTCCTACCGAGCTGCAGCATCGTGTGTGTGAAATAATCTCAATGGAAACTATAATTAGGCGATGTTTCTTTTTTGAAAATTCTTTAAGATTAGTAATGCATCTCCAGTTTCACAAGAATAGTATACAAAAAACAACCGAACAGACTAAGTGTTATAAATCACTGAAATTTTCAGTTTTAGTTGGCAATTTATGCAAATTAATTAGAATATATTATAGTTTGTGACAACATTAAACTATATAATTGTATACAGGGCCGTGCGCAGGATTTTTTCATGGGAGGGGGGGCAGACTAGATTTTTTTACTGAATAGCCCCAGAAAATGTCGATCTTACGCGGATATACTGTGTGCATACTGCCTCAATGAGGGGGGGCGGCCGCCCCCCCCGCCCCTCCCTTTTGCACGGCCCTGATTGTATACCTATCTTGTAATGGGAACCGAAACATCCATGTAACGGGGCCCCAAGGTCCGGGGAGGAGGTCGGGTGACTTTTTTAGGGCCGGGCGTCAGTGATCCCCAAAATTTCGGGGGAAGGGGTCTTTGAAAGAAAAAAATTTGATTTTTCCCTCAAAAAAAAGCCCAAAAAATAGTTAAAAAATAGTAATTTCTGACTAAAAAGACCGTAAATAGTATTCATGGCGCGAAGCGCCGAGAAAATTGACGTTTTTGATCATTTTTTGTTCAAAAATTGACATTTTCATCAAAAAATTGACACTTGTCAGTATTTTTCCAACCAACAGTATAGGGGTCCCTACGACTACCATATGGCTGGCAATAGGATTGGAAAATTCTGGGAATGGGTCGCCCAATAGCTAGCCATATGGTCGACGATTTCTGGGGTCATCCTATAGCACTTCCTCCCCCCAATTACATGTATGAACAGGAACCCATCGGATCTTAAATTGAAGAACCGGAATCGAAAGTTTCAATATCCATTAGTCAGAATCAAAATAAAAAAATAACTGGATTCGTGACATGCTAGTGAATGTTGCTAATAGTGTTGAAAAAACTGCATTGACATACAGTGGAAAAAGAGTCGTACGGTACCAGGGACATTTCCTGAACTACTCCACTTGAAACCACTTTGGTTGTTGGAATAACCGACACATTGAGTCCGGTTAGAAATCCAGCTTGACATTAAAGCAAAAATTCAATGAATCATAAGACTGAAAGACCGCATCAAAAGCTTTACTGAAGTCGTAGTACACGCATTTTTCATCCACTTTCTTTCCTATATTCAGCTATAACTCCAGAAATCCGTACAACGATAGATTCAACAACGAACGGCCACAAATGAGGGCTTATAGAGAAACTCACGATAATTATGATGATTACTATCAATCGTTTTACTATCGGAACGATTCTACTAGGGAACCGCATAACGGTGGGTATGGAAGTAGAAGCGCCCGTGGCGTCACCAGCAGAGGTAGTTCTCGGCGAAGTGGTATGCCTCCTAGGTAAGTTGAGAGAATTTCTTTATTTAATGTACGTAGTGTATGCATGACAACGTTGCACATTTGGTTTTTATCTCCAAGCTTTTGAAATCTTGCCGGATTTTCAATCTTTCCCGGCGAGTTTTCACGTACTTTTTAACTTTTAGTAATGATCGTCTCACGTTGAACGCATTTCACTCGTCGTGTTAATTTCAGGGAGGAGATTTGTAAAAATCCTTTTAAAGAACCCATATAATTGTACGATAAAGTAATAAATTTCTTCAAAATTCACATCCAGAATTTTAGGTTTACTACCAGTCGGAAAAGTGACAAAGGTGGTGAAGAAAAGAATTTCAAGCAATCGGAAAAAATATCTCTAGAAAACAGTGGAGAACGTGGAAAACCGAAAAGTGATCACAAAAATCAAAACGATGACCAGTCGCGCGCAGACGATGTGCCGTCGTTTAATCATAATGGAAAAAACTTTCATAATCAATCTCACATAACCAGTTCAAGTATTGGAAAGAACTACCGCCATGACTGTCAGAGTTACAACGTTAAATCGCCGAAAACTGATACTCATGCTACCAATCAGTCAGAAGGTAACGACGAGTGGGAAACTGCTTCAGAAAGTAGCGACGTTACGGAACGGAAGCAAATGTCGCCTGACAAGAAAGAAGTCTGGTAAAAATATTGATCACGCTTTGTCCCAACCCAAGTTCATCGTGGCTCGGAACAAGCACCGCATGCATTGACTTGACTCGTGTCTCGGCTCATACGTTTTTGATAACAAGTTTTTTTAGCGACATGCAAGGTTCTTTTTTTAGCACGAGTCCCATCAGCACTTGTGCTAAAAAACTATTTATTGGTCTGAAACTAATGTCTGGGTTTGCCGATTCGATCAATCGATTCCTGAAATAATGCTCGATGTTGGTGTACTTTCAAAGAGAATCTGAACGAAAAAGAAAACATTCATGATGGATTTTTCATTTTGTGGAAGTTATGGAATAAATGTTAGAAAATGACAATTTTGATTTTTTACCACAATTTGTTGATATCTTCCATCTAATTTTCTTGGAATTTTCCTAAAAATTCCTCATTTTCGGTCATGAGTACGCGTGCTAACGTCTGAAATTTCTATTAGCACAGTTCTGATTACATTAGCACCGTGCCAAAAAAAGAATCATGGTGACATGTATAAGATTGAAACATATCAGTAGCATGCAATCATACCTGGACAAACCATATCGGTTCGCCTTGCCTTGTGCCACCAAGTCCAGAAAGTTGGTTGGCTCCAGAATCGTTTTCGTGGTTGCCAAACCAAACAATGAATGTGTAGTACATTTAATCCAGAGTGCCCCATGGGGAGAGGTATGAGGGGGTATTACCCCTACCTAAAGTCCTTAGAATCGATTACTGGCTGCCTAATTTTGAGTGAAAATGACGTGTTTAGTGGACATTTAGCTACACTACCCCCGCAAATCTTCAATTTTACCCCTACCTGAAAAATCTGACCTTGGGGACCTTAGATTTAATCTCATCAAAAATAGATTAAATCAATTCTCAAGTTCATGCTAACTCAATGTCTACACTCGAGCATACATGTAACAGAGCCCTGAGGTCTGGGGGGGGGGGGTTGGAAGCCTTTTTTGGGCCGGGGGTCAGTAATTTCCAAAATTTTGGGAGGAGGGGTCCCTCAAGGGAAAAAATTGATTTTTTCAAGAAAAAAGTCCGAAAAATAGTTCAAAAAATAGTAATTTTTTTCTAAAAAGACCGAAAAAATATATTACGAAGCGCCCAGAAAATTCACATTTCTGACCATATTTTGTTCAAAAATTAACATTTTTCAGTATTTCGCCGACCAAACGTATGGGGGTTTCTACGGCTACCACATGGCTAGTCATAGGATTGGAAAATCCTGGGGGGCGGTCGCCCAATGGCTAGCCATATGGTCGAAGATATCTGAGGGGGTTCCCATAGCACTCCCCCCCCACAATTACATGTATGCACTCGAGGCACGGCGACAATTTTCTGTGTGACAGGTCTAGAAAGGGAAAATACTGGGAAGCAGATGAACAATATGCAAGGAGTAAACAGAAGTTTGACAGGAAAGCCTGAGTTTTTGATCATTTTTCGTCAATTTCTGAAATTGCAGGTAGCAGTAAATCGAGATAAATGGCCGCTTTAAAAAGTTTAAAATGTACCTATATTGATTTCGAGTAGGAGAGTCTACCCCCGTCCCCTGTGTATAACTCGTGGTGTACGCACTTCTCAGGACTTGATAAAAGCAAATTCAGTGTGTCAGCGCATGCTACGTAGCATTTATGATTCTCATATTTATATGCGTGTATTATCAGTAAGCATTCCAATCCAATGAAACCAGCTCATGTGATGCCGAAGTTACCTCATTTGATACCGATTCGTATCAATTAGTTGGACCTATATTGCCCAGGTATGCGTGCAATTAGATGTTAGTTTCCCGAGTTTGAAGCAAAAATACTTCGGAGTAATTTTCAGAATTAGAGAATCGTCTTTAAGTCAGTTCATCAGTTTCTCTTTCCTTTTCATTTATAGTTCGTCGGTTCTTTTTTTCTCACCAGGCCAGAAAAGCAACAGTCGATAACACTGAGAAGTGCTGGCGGTGCGTTTACACACCGTCGACGAGGCGGCCATAATGACCAATTTGTCGATGGAAGCAACAACCAGCATGAAAATTATCGAAGAACTTGGAATTTTGATAATGGATTCGGCAGAAAACCCAATAATCGTTCTAGCGGTCGGCGAGTCTTGAACAATAAAAGTGCGAGACAAGTTGTAGATGCGGAAGGTAAAATGCTTTGTTTGATACAAGATGAACGTTCATTTTCAATTCTGTACCCAGGATTATTTTTATGTATGGTGCCGCGGATTTTTAAAAATTTTTCTGCCAAAATTTTATCATGCATAGTAAAATAGAGAGCAGGCGCGGACAAAGCAAAATTTTACAATATATATTGAATTGTGAGTATTGGCAACAACAGAACTTAGCATCGTTGAAAAATAAGAAAGTAATGACTTTTTAATCATGTCCCAACAAACATACCTGTAAGACCTCCGACCAGTTGGGGGGGGGGGGTAGGAAAAAAGTCGAAATTTTTCCCAAAAAAGGCCAAAAAACATGCACTTTTTTGAAAAAAAAAATATTTTTTTTCCAAACTGGGGGGGGGGGTGGGTTGGGGGGGGGGAAATGATTTTGGGTATAGGGTTGGCCGAGTTGGGGGGGTCCCCCTCCCCCCCAACCCCCCCCCCCCCCCAAGTACAGGTATGCCAACCAATATACGCAGAGTTGAATCATGATTTATTATTAGGCTAAAAATCTACAGTAAATGAATGAAAAAACCTATCTTCTAAGGTATTTAACCTGAACATCTCTATATTTATCATCATATAGTATTACGTTGCCCCCCCCCCCCCCAAAAAAAAAAAATCGCGGTATCTGCGGTATGGCTCGGTACGGCCTTTTTAATTTTGAGAGTTGAGCGATTATTACAAATTATAAGTTGTTTTGGAATAAATACGTCAGGTTCCAATTTATTCTGTTTTAACCATTGTTTTTACACTATCGCGCAAAAGCTTTTACGCTGAATATTTTTGCGCGCTACTCAAATAGTTATTCGCTATCATATCATTCAAAACTAATACTGAGCGACGCAATGCAAAAAGCTAAACAGCCATCTGATATCCTTTTGTGCGGCCAAAGAACGAAGTTTTGAGAAAAAACTGTTCTGTAGTTTGTATCTGTGTTGTTCTCACTCGATTTTCTAGAAATTGTAAGAATTGCGCGAAATCGAGGAATTCATGTGGAATTTATCTGAAAGTTGTCATTGGTGTTTAATTTTATCAAGAAGAGTTGAACTCTTTCAGAATTGGGATTTAAGAATTTGCTGAAAAATTACTTGCCGATACCATTTGAAAATTTAATTAAAAATGTTGGAAAATCAAAAGGCGCAAATCACTCAACTTTTTACCTGATATTTTACCCTTCGTGGACGCCTTCAAACACATTTTCAGCTGGGAAATTTGACATCCTGTCCGTTTGCCGCTTTATTTCTTTGCCAAATCAATGTTTTTGGTGAAAAAATCCGGAAATGCGAAAGAAATTTGGGCTCGTTCGCCGAATTCCGAAAAAAATTTTGGGGGTTCGAAGTCGAAACGGTGAATTGTGGTGCATTTTAGAAGTTCGAACTTCGCGCCGATGATGATTATAATCATCATTCTTTGCTGAATTCAGCTCAGGCGCGACCATTAGCATGTCTACTTCATTTAATAGTTGTCACCACCTACCATGTCTGATTTCGTTGTTTAATCTATGATGCATCTTATTTTTTGACGAAAATCAAGATTTTTCTCGATTATGTTCCCAAAATCTTTTTGTAGTTTTTGAACGCTGTGAATATAATCTTTTTGCCTTTGACAAATGATAAGAACATTATCAGTTTGGGACAGATATTGCTGGTTTAAAAATCTAATTTTTTGGTTGGTTGTCTGATTTTTAAATTTCAGTTGCATGTCTTCGAATATGATTTTCTGCATTTCGTTCGAGTGTGAAAAATGATTGAATTAACTGCAAAATTAGACTTTATCTGGGAAATACATATTGAAAAGATTCGTTTTTCAACGAATCTTTAATATCAAAATCCCAGAAAAATTAATTATGAATTTTGCTGTCTCGTACTTTTTTCCGAAACATTGTTGACTTAAATCAAGATGATTTTCTCTGGTTACATGGTTGAAAACATTAACTCAATTTTGTTCAAGTCTGAAAATTATTCTAGACAGAATATTTAAACTTTGAATCATCGAACCAGTCTTGAAAAGATTCATTTCCCAGCGTTCTAGAGTATGGAAATTCAAAAGTTCGCTTCGTAGCGGAAGAAAGCCTAACTCAGATATAGTCCATAATTTTTTACTTTGGCTGATCACGGATATGTCAGCAGTAGTATTTGTAAACAACTCAAGATTTTTTGCTTCAGTTTTTTGTTGCTTCTTTGCTATTATTCATACATGTAACGGAGCCTTGAGGTCTGGGAGGTCGGGCGACTTTTTTGGGGCTGGGTTCACTGATTCCCAAAACTTTAGGGGGAGTTGAATTTTTCACCAAAAAAGTTCAAAAAACGGTTCCAAAAAATAGTAATTTTTGTTTAAAAGGTTGTAAAAAATGTATTCATGGCGCAGAGCACCGAGAAAATTGACATTTTCAACCACTTTTTGCTCAAAAAATTGACATTTTTCAGTATTTTTCCAACCAAAGATATGGGGTCTCTATGATTACTATAGGGCTAGTCATTGGATTGGAAAATTGGGGGGGGGGGATAGCCCAATGACTAGCCATATGGCCGACGATATCTGGGGGGTTCCTATAGCACTTCCCCCCAAATTAAATCTATGCCATTATTAATTTTTGCTGTCCTAATACTCAAAAATGTTGTTTTTCAACTTTTGTAAAAAAACTTCTTTGTGTGTTGAGCCCGCAGTTATTGGTTTTATTGTCGGGTTTTCAATTTCTGTAGTCGGCTTTTATTCAGCTTGTCAAAAAGTAACCGAAACTGGTTCAAAAAACTGCCAAGTCGCCAGCCGTTCCCACAACAACGACAACAACAGCAACGTTGTCACGCAGTCGAGGTCGCAAATACAAAAGATGCATCATCACAATCAACGTATGCAACGACGAAGCTCGTCGTCAAACGCAATGGCGATGGCTACTGCGGTCGACGCCACCAAACATCTGCAGCAGCAAACGAAAATGCGTCATCTGCAGCAGCAAACCTCGACTAAAAATGGCGCCCCGGTTCAACCGGCCGTCGCTAAGAAGCGCCCTTCGGGTGCTAGTAGCGACGAAAAGTCGAACGGCGTTAAATTGGACGTGCTGGCGACGGTTAATCTGAATAATATAGCAGGTATGCACATAATACGCTCTGTACAACGATTGTTTGCATTAGGGATGCAACGGGTACCCGAATCCGAACCCGAATATCGGGTACCCGAGCTATTTTCAGATACCCGAACTGAACCCGAATAAAACGCTTCTCAGATTCTCAGATACCCGAACCGAACCCGAATAGTTTTAAAAATTTTTTCGGGTTTTATTCGGGTTTATAGAAGACTTTAGAGCACCTATATTCTTGAAAATCAGTTTATCAACAACAATATTTACTTATCAATATTTGTAATTCCATCTTACCAAATTAATCTTGACAAATAGTTTTTTAGCTGTTTCACCCTTCATTTTGTTTTGACTTGGTTCATAAATTAGACCTGCATGGCTAACAACCTTTTTGAGAGCACTGATGTTGGCGGTTTTGCCAAATATCTTCTTACGACGCGCATCAAAATCAGAAAGGTTTTTTAGTTTAATCGCCACCAAGTCAAGGGGTCTTCATGAACCTCAAGTCATTTCTTCTTTTCCTAATTTTCAATTTCCTGAAAAAGCTATATTGAAGTATAAATGATTGAGGAAGCCTCTTCAAAATTATCATTTTAGCATAAGTGTATTGGCTTGTTGATTATTTTATTCTGAGCTGCTATCTGATTCACGAGTAAAGTCTTCCATATTCAAGCCTGCAGAAGTTGTTGGATAGTTTTGTTTTGTTTTGTTTCTTCATTGACTGATGTTCTATATCTATTGCACCTTGTTCTATGTATTTTTCAATGAAACTGGTCACAAGTGTTATGGTCGAATTTTCGGAAAAATTTATTCTTGCAACGTGGATCAAGTAATGTTGCGACAATGCGCGCATTCTGAAATGACATTACTCCTTTAAGCTTGTGCTCAACTATTCAATCTACTGTAATTTTTTCTTACTCATTCTTTTCTATGTTCGCAAATAGTTTCTCCATACCTTCCTGAATAGTGTCCAGAAGAGTGCCGATGTTTTATTGATCTTGACTGTTTGATTTGTCAAGCATTTTTTGCAACCACTGGTAGCAAAATTTCAGTTTTATGATTAAATTTAATACAACAGAAGAAATACATTTTCAACAGCATCCTTGAAGGGCTGCAGAAACGTGATCGATTTTTCAATTATCGACCATTGTGGCACTGTCCAATCTAATGATACATCCATCAACACCTAATGATTCATTGAGTTCGAGTAATCGTTGCAACATGTCTAATGATGTACCCTTTTCTTTTTCTTGATTCTTTTTCTTGGAATTCTTGATACTGCTCATGATGTTTGTTTTCTGAGTGACATCAAAGCACTGAAGTTCCAGAACTACTTGAATGTGATAATTCCACTATGCGTGCCTTGCATTTTGCTTTGTTTTGATCAGTTAGATTAAAAAATTCTGAATCAAATTGATGCAGTTTCTGGGCATCTAAGAAACTTGACAAACATTAGATTAGGTAACAATATTTTTTGACAACTATTCTGAGTAATAAATCTAGAAAGGAATCAATGGAATTCATCCAAATTCATCATCACATTGCTTGAAAGACAAATTTAAATATTTTATTATATGAGGAGCATTGACACAATGAACGTAACCCATGTACCAGTATGCATACTGCCATACAAGAAAACAGTTCACCTATGTTTATGGAATTGCCCGAACCCAAGTAAATTTAGGATCAATATCCGAACCCGAATAAATCAAATAAGACTACCCGAAACCAAATGAATGTAAATTCACTACCTGTTGCATCCCTAGTATGCATTGTCGAATTCTAGAACGTTTTCTATTCAAAATCCAGTAGGTAGCAACGCTTTTTGTACATATGCTTGTTCTGGACGCGTATTTTTGTTCGTATACAAGGATTTTGTTTATAAATAATTCTACCAAGCTAAGAAGCACACATCCCCAGGGTTCAGGATTTAGGTAGGCGTTAAATTCACTTTTTTGCCCTTTTTTTGCATGCAGTGTTCCGTCGGGAGCAGTTGTATGATCAGTTGGTTCCCTTCTTACGGAGTATAGCGTTCTACTGTACGTCTCTTCTTTCTCTCGATAGTCACGGGTCTTAAAGAGAAATTCCAGGTTTTTTTTCACAATCATGCATCAATTTTTGATTAGGCGATTTGTAAAATATTTTTCTACTACCCCTTCTAGAGCCATTCCATTAAAAAAAATTCTGGACTTCCTTCTTATACTTTTTTTTTCAAAAAGTCAGTAATATCAAAATCCAACAATCTTGACTTGCAACAAAAAAATAACGTATGTTTTTGTTCAAGCATCATTTTTTCTAGATATGGTCTGGAATTTTCTGATCAATTTACAGTGCACCTGTAGAATCAGACATAAGTTTTAACCTTTGATTCATTTGTATGGAAGGGCAGAATCATTTTTCAAAATTTATTTCAAAGTTAGTTAACAACAAAATGCTCACATTAGGAACCAATTTCTAAACAAAATCCATTCAGGCTGCTTCGTTCATCTTTACATTTGCTTTCGACTATGATTTAACAATCCTTTCTGATGGGGTCACAACCCATTGGGCCATAAGAGACGTTTTTACCGACAAAAATTCTTATTTTGTACTCTTTCTCACAAAATATCGACCATCACCTAATGTCCAGAAACTTCATTGACCTCTATCTTCATCTTTGCGAAACGTGTTGATTAGGCTACCAACGTAAATTTTTGGTTGATCAAAGTTTACCTGATGAGATCATTCGTTCAAAATAGTTTCCCTTTGTATTTCATGTAGCATTCTTTGTCATTTAGAATATTTCTGATTCGTTTCAAAAAAATTTTCGAATTTCTGTTCATCTTCAGTATACACTTTAGGCTTCTTTTGTTTCTTTGAACTGGATATTCTCCAATGACAAATAAGACTTGAGGTATGTGGAAATGATTACGAACTGGCCTAAAAGAACACAAGTTGCGATTTGTATTTACACATTTTACTGAATTATCAGTTGTAAAGAAAGAAACAACAATGGAAAATGTCGATAAGTGCATTACACTAATGGATCACTCGAAATTTAGCGCTTTTTATGACTGTTTTTTGTCACCTGGTTTTATTTGTCATGAAATGCATTTTGCGGATTTTTCACTCAAAAGCATTTATTGAAAAAAACTACTGCAAAATAAATAAGTAATGTAGATGCAATGATTTACGTCATCAAATTATGGATTATGAGTTGAATTGGACTGATTTTTTCAGACACATTTGTTTTGTTTTTTACCTCACTTTGGTATGTTACAGTAAAAAAATTATTGTAGGAAAATAGCTGGTCTCAGCGGTTCGATGACTCAACATCGTATGAAATAGATTCACGTTACACTACTTTTATTGAACAGTAGTAACATCCTGAAAAATCGGCCAAAAATTGCCGATAACCTGGTTTTTTGTCATTGTTTGATAATGCAATCTAGTCGTGGCAAAAAAACATAAAATTTTGCATATAAGTTTGTTTGAGACGCTACAAAAGTCGTGCGGTTTCATGCATCAAAGCCTAATTTTAGGTGAGATATTAACTCGTTTTTTGATTTCATTTTCCCATTTTCAATGGTATTTTTAAACTCATCACTATAGTAAAAAAATTTGCATTTCTTTTGTACTCTGCGGTAAGTTTTCCTATTTCGCACATCAAAATCAGCTACGCGGTGCATTTTCAAAACATAGTTATTCTTCTCAAGCTGACCATCGACTCCCATATATACTACCCAATAGCAATCATTTAAAAATCTATCTATTGACTTATTTCCTTAAAATTAGCATGAGGAGCATGACATTTCTCTAAATTTGGTGTTCCAGTAAGTCATTTTTCTTGCATTTCACTGTAAATGAATTTATAAACCTAAGACCGGGGTATTTCCCCCCGAATTGGTAGTCTGCTCCTGACCCTTCTAAATTGATCATCTGACCCCCTCTCTGAGAAATCTCTGACTCTCCTATAGTGACATCTAAGCTGTACATGTGTACTCATGTTTGAAAATGTCTTCAACTGCTAAGGTTTGTTTTATTTGTGTTTTGAAATTTTTATTACGTTGAGCTGATTTCGCGCTGTTGTGATTATGTCGACGATCAACAGCTATTATTCTCATTAGAAAGAATGTAATATCGAGGTGCGAAGGTTGATAAGTTTCGAAGAAACTTGAAATAGCGGCGTTTCCAAGTATAATAAGTCCAGATGTTTTTCAAAAGATTTTTTATCTTGATTTCTAATGTTTATATGAAAACCAGCGCTTCTTCTTTTTTCTTCTAATCGTGCTAAATGATTCTCTATCTCATTAATTAGCAATCGGTTGCTTGGGAATTGACCTGCGCATATGTACTGTAGACTAACATTTGTTCGTTATACAGGCGTAGTCGTAATTGATGACCAACCGGACGTTGGAGGTATATGCGATAACCAAGACGGCTTCCAAGAAGTTATGTCGAAAAAGGAACGTCGAAATCGCAAAGAATTGCTTAATAATGTGGAAATAGTAAATCAAATGACGTGCTCATATTTCTACAGAGCATGATACGTTTTCTCGATTTCTAGGAGAAAAGAGTTCCGGTCACGATTCATTCGTCGAAAACTCGCGAGAATAAGGCGAACTCTAAGAGGCAGCAGTCTCTAGCGAAAATTCACGCGAATGCCGAGATAAGCCTTAAAAAAGAAATTAGAAAGCATGAAAACGGTAAATTAAATTTGCTTGATTGAGATGATAATATTCGCCCGACTAATACCCTTATCGATTTTTAATTGTATAGTTGCAATTCGCTAACAATCACTCATCAAACAGTTCCTTTTCTGATTAACTCATGTCACTCTTACAGGCAAGTTTTACAGTGTTGATGATTTTTTTAGTTAACTCGCAGGATAAAGGCAAGATTGATATGTGGCAGCCTGTTAATACAAAAATTATTGATCGAAACGAACCAGATTCGATTCCGAATACACAAAAAACTTCAAAAACTGGCGTTGAAGTTTGGGGAACTCCCGACCTTGCGCCGTTTTCGGGAGCTGTTTTGCCGTCAGAGAAACCACCCGTTCTAAAATGCGTTGTTCGTGTAAGAATAATAATTTTATATTGTATTCTCATCGCGAAAATTATTCATTTTCATAGTAATGTCCGTAATCTTAATGAAAATAATGTTGGGACTTTCATTTAATCGGTATAACAGCAGTAATTTTTAATTCATAAGTGCTTTCCGCGAGTGTATTTTGAAGTGATTTGTGTAATGTAACCATAAAGATTAATGGCTTCCTAAGAAGTTCATCGTCTTTTTTTTGGGACAGGACGCCAGGTCAATAAAAGGCGTCCTGTCCCAAAAAATTACTGAAAATGTCTCAAAAATGCGTGTTGAAATCCCCAAAAGTTTGTGACAAGACGTTTTATGGCGCAAACGAACAGCTGCCGTGACTTCCTTGAGTTCAGTTTTTGTGTCGACCATATCTGTGCTTGGGGGTATGGTAGGGGTCAGGCCTGTAGCCATGAATATTTTTGGGGGGCAGCATTTTTTGGAAGCCGAATTTTCACTCAATTTACTGTAAAACTGGCATTTCTGACTTGAGTCTATTGGAGAAACATGCTTTTTTAACACTTGAAAATTTTTGGGGGGGACATGGCGCACTTTAACCTCCCCTGCGTATAGGCTTGGTTACCAGACCTGGTCTTACCCAGAAGCTGCTCTACCTACACTTTTTTGTCAGGAGCCCAGTTTACCAAAAGATTTTGACCATTTCTCGCTTAGGTTTCTTAGGAGAAAAGCAAGTGATATATATTTACTTCGCCAAAAAAATCCAAGTTTACCTCATCAGGCTGACTGGGCATGCACGGTTAGTTTGTTGACCCATGTTTAGGATCATAGGTATGTAATAGCTTTCCGTGGCTGAAAACTGTGCAACGCCTGGCTACTGAGTTACGTTTTGCGGTCCTGTTGCTATGTTTGTGGCAGTCGCTGGCTCAGAAAACTAGGACGTTGAGAAGAATGATAGAGAAACGTCACGAAGAAGCTTACAGGGAAGAAATGAAGGCAGAATAGGCAGAGAAAAACCAATCAATGAATATGTCAGCCAAACAATCGACCGATCTGGAAATATTTTAGTATATTCAGATAACGTTTTTGTTTCAATATTCAAACTACCTCTTTGAAAAGTGACAACCAACCCGAAAAAGATTAGGGTAGCCACTAAGTACAAAATAAAATCGACTCAGGTATGCTTTGTCTAGGGTTTCTCATAGCACTTCCCATCCCTATTTGCATGTATGAGTGGAAATTTATTGGTATGTTCCCATTTCCTAAGAAATCTATAAGCGCGAAATATCAATAGTCATTATAGTGGATATCGATAAACCCCATTTTTTCAAAGCGCATTTCAGGAAAATGTCACACTTTCGCGCTATGCGACACTAACGCGCGAAAGTTTGACTTATTCCTGAAGTTTGCTTCGAAAAACCGAGCCCAGGCGTTTGAACTTTTGAAATGGCCGCAACCAAAGTCTGCGTATATTTTAGTTGGAACTGTATATAAATGAATGAAATTACGTTAATTGCAGAATTTAGACTTGTATTCAGTGTTTTTTCTTCTGCACAGTGCAGACTTTTTAGGCTTCGTGCAGAATTTTTTAGTGATTTCTGCACTGGTGCAGAGTTTTTTGAGTCATGTGTTTGATCACATATATTCTTCTATAATGTGTCAGTCATTGATTCTGAACTTCAAAAATCAATATTTTTTTTATTTTTAGACTTTAAAATGTCTAGTCAAAAAACTAAAAAATTTCGTTTTTAAAAAAAAATTAAGGTTCAAGACTGGCGGCGGTAGAAACGTTGTCGACAGCAGAACCCCTACAGCAAACCTATGTTCACTATTATTGTATGGTAACAGGAGAAAACAGTAGTGCAGAAACTTTTTTGGCTTTTCTGCACTGTGCAGGAATATTTTTATTTTTCGGATATTTTTTGACATCTGGATATCCGGGTTTTCGGAGAGATAAGATATCCGAATATCTGGTCCTATAAATGTGAAGAAATCGACTTGTGTTAACTATTATTGAATTTTATGAAAACTAATCTAAAATGTTTCTTGATGTCATCATTGATAATGATAATAGATTTTAAGAATTTTCGTATTTGAAATTGCCTTACTTTACTGATCATCATTAATTCTGATTGTGCTAGTGATTGAGAAACGGTACTTGACTTGCTACGAGCCGCGCTCGAACGAAATTCAAATTAATAATGATAACTATGGCTAAAACCAACAGGCAACGCTGTAAAATTCAACTATTTTTACTTTCTAAAACGCATCAGAAGACACCTTTTGGTCGTTGACGGCCGAATTTTTCTTCCACATTTAAAAAAAAGCTAAAAGCTACATAGTTCAAAAGCTAATCACAACTTGACAGTTGGCTCCCTGTATTTCACTGTGGTGCCCAAGCGATGGTAAAAAGGTTAATACATAAATTTTAAACTACATCCCATAGTTAGATTAATGAAAAAATAATTGATCAAAAATGGGGAAGAATATATTTGCATAACGTCTACAAAAATCTGCTGCTGTAATAAAATTTGTATTCCGTGATGGGCAAACTTGAAATCACTGATCCTTTTGTTCGCCTCAGTTTGTTATTGACAAATTTTTAGTACAGTTCAAAAATTATACGAGACAACGTAAATGACAGAAAATTATTTATGTTTAGAACTGAAAATGTGCTCGAATTTTAAAACCTAGTACACATCAGATTGTTTTTCGAATGAGATAGGATAAATCCGAGGAGCCCGCAAGAGCAGACATGGAAAAAAATTTATGAAGAGGAATGATTTGTTTAATTTATTTAATATAAATGATACTGTTAATTGAGTCAGATGAGGGAAATCAAAATAAAAAACCTAAAAAAACAAGCAGAAAATGTCAACCACAGGAGAAGATAAACCGGAAATAAAGACAGAAAAACTACGAGCTTGTCAATAAAAGCATAACATGTTCATCATTAGCTCTCAAATTTTTCGCTTGATCACTTCGCATTTATCTCATTTAAGAATTAGCTTGATTTAATTTTATTATCGCCTGTTCAACGAATCTATTTAGTGCTCTGACTTTTCTATTTTTATTCATCATTTGTGTTGAATGTTTTCCTTAGAATATTCCGATATTCATTAATTTTTTATATCCGGATGGCGGATATCCGACGAACATGACTCATGCGGATTAAAGTTCATCATTTTTTATAATTTTCAGCCCACAAAACATGGTGATGAACGTGCGTCCATCGGTACTCCAGAATTTTCGTTCGAGGCATATGGCGTCAATGTAAGTTTTTCTTTCATTTTTTCTCTTTTCCGGCATTATTATCTCTTTATTGTAATATAGAGTGATGATTATGCGACAAGCAAGAGGTCAATTGAAAATCTGTCCGAAGCTTTCGATAAAGCCGTACTACAGGTAGATTGAACAACTGATTTTGTGCCTTACACTTACAGCTGACAATTCGCCTTGTAAAGTCGCATCTTCTTTTGAAGGCTACAAAACCGAACGAGCACAGAACGGCGTCCGTAGAATTCGTTTTCGATACATTTAACGTGAGTCAATTTTAGTTTCTTTTAATTTTCACCTTCTTTCAAGAGAAGTAGGAATCTTTTTTTGATTGACAAGTTTTAACAGGTCGGCTGACGCGTTTGATTAATGGAAGGTGTCTATAGTTATCGACAAAGCGATTTCGGTCTTAAAAACTTAAGTCCCAAAAAAGACCATAAAATGACATTTATAGCTCCCAAATCGACATTGAGCTTAGATTCGAGCTAGATAAGAGTAGGGGGTTTACAGCGATTCTAGTATATTTGGTGAACGGTCGTCCTTAAGTATATGCGGATGGTAAAAATCTTTTAATTGACTTCCTCAGGGTCGTAGCAATGCGCCCTACGTACATAGGCAAGTGCGGAGCCGTTTGACAACCAAAAACTTATAACGTGTATGCAGTACCGTACCCAGGATTTGTCCAAGGAGGGAGCGGATTTTAGAAAATTTTTAAAATTGTGTCAAAAAATTCATTCAAAAATATAAAACAAAATACCAAATTCAAATCAGAAAATCAATGCAATCAGTATGTGTTTGATACATATATATATGATAAATAATAATATAAATGAAACTAATAACTAATATATATATATCTTTGGTCGAACGTCAATTTTCATGGCGCTCCGCGCCATGAATATATTTTTACGGTTCTTTAAAGACAAAAATTACTATTTTTCGAACCGGTTTTCGGACTTTTTTGGTGAAAAATTCGAATTTTTTTCTTTCAGAGACTCTCCCTTAAAGTTTTGGTGAATCAGCGACTCATGGCCCCAAAAATATCGCCTGACCCCCCCCCCCCCGACCTCGAGGCCCCGTTAAATGTGTGTCCTAGAAATGTATGGACTGAAATAGCTGGGATATCAACTTTGATTGCATACGCTTTGGCAATTAAGAAAACTATTTAGGAACTAACCAACTTCCTGACTGATTGGTACCAAATGGACAGAGTTTGTCCAACCAAGTATGACGTGTATATGCTTAAACATGTGTGTAATTGATAATGGGTGTTCAGCAGTTATACTAATACCAGAACTGGTACCCTGAGATATGGTTATCCTATCGGCAATTCTGGAGGTTGCAGATTCCATGGTAACGTTATAAGTTTTGGTTAGAGTTGCCATTGTCCTATCACTTTATACCTCCATTTAGGTACAACAGCCTGAAATTCTTTTGATTATGTGTACAGTGCCACTCAAAAGTCTACCCTAACTCGTAAACTAATTTTTTCTAAAAATCTTTGGAAGTGTAAATTTCAAAAAAATAAAGTATCGGTGCTATATAGAATGTGACGAATATACTCGTGCTAGTCATTTCCCTCTGCAATTTTTTTGGTTTGATCGTAAAAAGAACAAGGCCAAAGGTTTTATAACAACAAAAATATGATAACATTCTGGGGCACAAAAATTATTGTAGAAATGCTAGTATGCCACAAAACAGCACTGTCTGTATCTTGCATATTATGCAAGTTGAGGAGCGGTCTATTGACATGACATCGTGAGTTAGTTATTCAGGAAACTGAAATGCCTGTGCATATGTCTGTTGATTAAGATTAAGATTACTTTGCAAAACAGTGACACATCAAGAAACACTAAACTTGGGGATAAGAATATGCTCTGGGCGTGACCGGACATAAGAGCGCGGGACATTAGAGCGCAGAGACATAAGAGCGCAGCAACATTAGAGCGTTGGACAATAGAGCGCAGGGACATTAGGGCGCATCTGTTGGATCGAAAAAATTACTTTCCGTGATCTGCAATGAACGCTAATTTTAAATTGCAATGGAACATGAAAAAACTGAGCAAGCAGCATTATTTCAAAAGCTGACAAAAAATTGCTTCTGTGATTCTGGAAATTCAAGATCAATTCGAAAATAACAAAATGAAACAATTTTATTCGGAGGTTCAAAGGTCAAATATCTGCAATTTTTTCGCAACTTTTGACAAAAAACTCCATGGTGGAAAAATGCTTTGGCTTTGACCTGAACTTCTTCAGAGACACGAAAAAATTAAAAAAAGCATTTTTGGGCTGAAATGTAGTCATTTTTCAATTATTTTATTTTCGTTTTTTTTATTTTGCTCTGATCTAATTTTTCTGTGCTCTATTGTCCTGCGCTTTAATGTCTCTGTGCTCTACTGTCCATGCTCTATCGTCCTGCGCTCTCATGTCCTTGCGCTCTATTGCGCCTATCCGTTATTGTCCTGCGCTGTATTGTCTCAGTGGCCGACGCAAAAAGTTTTTCCGGGGACGGGTGGAAATTTTCTATTTACAATTTTTATATTTTTGTTAAATTATTTTCTTCGACATGCAAACGATTTTTTCTTTTTTTTTGAAATTTTTTCTGAATGAGACAATACGAAAAAAGGAAGAAACAATGGGGCAACTGGCGAGAAAATAGAGGATAGATGAAAGAAGAAAAAATTTGAAAAAAGTTAATTTTGGCTAGAGTATTGAATTATGTACTGTAGATTTCTGATAATTTGCGTTTAACCATTATCTTGATAATTTTTATTTTTAGACCATGAGTTTAGGAGGCGCGGCCGCCCCCGCTCCTGAATCCGCTACTGTATTGTCTCTAATGTCCGCGCTCTATTGTCCCAGGTCCCTGCGCTCTATTGTCCTGCGCTCTATTGTCCCAGCGCTCTATTCTCCCGCGCTCTAATGTCTCAGTACCTGCTCTGGGGCCTTTACAATTGTTTGGAAAGGGAAAGAGAATACAAACAGTGAAAGGGGGAAGGAAAAACGATGGCACGGCAGGGTTTTATTTTTTATTTTTTCTCCACAGGCAAATGGGCTCCTAGAATCAAAATTTTGCAGGCCAATCCGAATTTCAACAAGCAAAAACGAAAAAGTTTTTAAACGAATATGGAAGTAACAATGTTTTTTTTTCAACAAATTTATTCAAAAATACTCTTCAAAATCGGGCATGGCTCATAAGCGCGAACCGCCCATTATCGTGAATGGGCCCACAAGCGCGAAAGGCCCATAAGCGCGAAAACCCAGAAGGGTTCATAAGCGCGAAAACGTTATTTCTACCCTATCCATACATGCATATAGGGGGGTAGGGGGGTAAACCCTCATACCTGAGACCCTGGCCACCCCCCTGACCAAAAAAATTCTCAAACACCCCCCTGAACTTTTTCGATGATTTTTGTGCATATTTTGTATGAAAAACTGGCTTAAAGAACTTTTTTTTGTTTCTTTGCTCACGCACCCCCTTACCCCCTGGAAAAAAGTCCATGGTCCCCCCCTGGAAAATTCTTGCCGTGCATGTCTGACCCTATCATATTAAAACTGCCTGTGAGAAAATGCGTATAATATGCTAATGAAGTCGCGACTTATGAGTTATGAATAGAAACAAAAACCACAACTACGAACGAACTCAAAACATTCAAAAATTTGGCTCTATCGTTAAGTTTCGACAGGCCAGTGATCGAAGTCATGGATTTTGGTGTCTGTACCACAGGTATCTGAGTTGAGACATGTGAGGTCCGTTGAAGTGGATCAGGAGTGGTACCTGGTTTCAAACTCGTGGTTCATAATCTAATGGGATTAATAATAATAGTATAGCCACATTCAGCATCAGCACTTTCAATTGGAAGCACTGTTCCAACCCTTATCAGTGATAGAATAAGCTATACTACTGAAGATGCTGGTTCAAATAATGTTTCCAAAAGTATGTTGTGCACGATTCTTGAAATGTGCAGGAATCAGTTGACACAACAATCTTCAAAGTGTGACCATTGTCTGCGTATAATTAGTACATTCAAGTTGCATGATTGGGAGCTGGAAAAAGGGGGTTGAAATAGTAAATGGTGTTTGACCATAAAAAGCGTAAAGTAGGGGCATTATTCATTCTTGTATGTTAAGAATTGTTTTGTTGTTGAGTACTACAACACCCCCCTCTGCAGAAAAACTGGGAGCAAAAAAAAGATCGCGGCATATTTCAAGTACTACCCTTAAAATTTACGATTTTACCCCTACCTAATTTTCGACCTTGTGGACCTCTGATCTGCGCCATGTTCGACACTTGTTGGTAAAAAATCACGGGTGATTATGGCCGATAATTGAATGGATATTATTTTTGTCAATTTTTTAGAGTAAATAAAATCTCAAACGTTAGTACAGATTAAATCGGAGACTGTAGAGTTTAAGCATTAGCATACAATAACAGGGTTTTTTAGCATGGTTCTAAAAGGAGAAATTCTGAAGAATGTTGAAGGTATCACAAAATTTTGATGAAAAATCAAAATCGTCATTTTCCCAAATAACAACTCAATATCCTCATTGTCTTCGTCATTTTTGCTTAGTGAGCGATTGTAGCTCGTATCTGAGTCATCTTCGGCCCTAACCTCTTGAACACTACTTGAATAATTCGAAAACAGCTGTTCTGGCATATGCTAAGTTTACACAAATCAGTAATAATGAGAAAGAAATATAATTGTATGTTTTCTGAAAAAAAAAAACAATCGAGAACCTATATTGAAGTTGGAGCACAGTCCCAGCCAGATACAATGAAAACATGTGAACTTTTATCCCAACAGAACATGACTATCGATTCCTAAATGTCTCACTGTCAAACTAACCTCTGGTCAGTTAACTAACGAAGTGCATAGTAAGAATGGGCTAATTTAATTAGAATCAGTGAGTGTCTCATTCCTTTTGAAGGTACCAACATCAAGCATGATTTCATGAGTTGATTTATCAGAATTGACAAACCCGCACATTAGTTTGACACCAACAAAGTAACATTTCTCAACCCTGCTTACTATACTAATGAAATATTCACTCATTAGCACGAATGCTAATAAGACTCTTGCTAAAAAAACGCCGTACATTTAGTTCCTTCAAATTAAAAAAGATGAATTAACATGAAAATTAATAGCTCTTACAATAAAGAGTCCTTCGCGCTTGTGAGCCGTTCGCGCTTATGGGCCTTTCACAGCAGAAAATATAGGACACGCTCAAGCATATACTGTTTTCGCGCTAATGGGCTCATTCGCTGTCATGGGCCGTTCGCGCTTATGAACCCCAACCTTCAAAATCACAGTAGAAGCTCACATAACAGATCAATCATTTTGAATACATTCTCAATTAAACATACAATCATAAGATGAGAATCATTAGGCTCACATATTAGATCAGTCATCAGGGTTTTTTTTGAAGAAGCGAGGTTGCAATGTGCAACTTGGGGAAAAAATTTGGCTGCACAAATAAATTTTTATTCGCTCACTCTAAAATTCATAAATTTGCTTAGTTTCATCAAAAATGATGAAAAGTTACTTCTCTTGTATTTCGTTCACTTCGCTTCATTTCCAGACTTTTAAAACTGAAATTCCTGAGTTTTGGAGGAAAAATCAAAAGGCTAGCTAAAGCAACTTGTTCGGCGCCTAGCGCGAATTGATTTCGACGCCTTTAAAACGTCAGAAAATTAATTTTTTCAGTACATGCTTCGGCAATTATCGATGTTGGCGGAAGCGTTCAAACATTTTTCTAACATTTTCGATCTAATATATCTAGAGCCAATAATTTACCAATCATGATTATTTATGACTGTTTTCAAACGCATAAAGCATAAAAAAGCGCGATAGGTATTTTATTTCAAACTTGCATATTGTTAATTTATGCCGGAGCTTAGCATCGAAAGAGATTTTTGGATTTTGATATTCTATAGCGCTGCAAAATGGATATTATAATATCTATTTACTGCATGAAAGGTCTAATTTTTCAGTGAATTCGACGTGTTTTCAGTCGGGCAAACTAGAATTCAAAGATTAGGCAAGCCACAAGGAATTTAGATGGTTAGATGGCCGAAAAACGGTTCAAAAAATCGGAACCTTTTTTTCTAAAAAACCGCAAAATGTATTCATGGCGCGAAACGCCGAAAAAATTGACGTTTTTGACTTTTTTTAAAAAAAAAAATTGACATTTTTCAGTATTTTTTCGACCAAGAGTATGGGGATCCCTATGACTGTGATATGGCTAGCCATAAAATTGCTAAATCTTGGGGGGTCGGCCAATGGCTAGCCATATGGCCAACAATTTGTGGGGTATTCCTATAGCACTTCCGCCCGATTAGATATATGTCTACAAGGTGTTCAATGTAAGCAACTTCAATGCTTGAACATCTGATTACTGTAAATTTTTGTGGGAAAAGGTAACTGCTTCTAAAAATAAAAATTACGTTCCGTACAAACAACAGAAACCAGATCAAAACAGACGCGGCACAAGCAAGGCAGATCCTGATAACTGTAATATAAAATAAATGAGATATATCTTATTGAGCTGATACAGACGAAAAATGAGTTTTCTCTGCTTCAAACATTTTGTTACAGAAATGTTATGTCAAACTTTTTTATCCCCTCCCTCCCCAAATACTATATCGATCGGCCGATTCGATCATTGATCTCAAACACGCTTGACCCGCGTACCCGGGTCAATTTTCTGAATGAAACCCGGGTGCTACCCGGGTACCCGGGTCTCAACAAGATATTGTATAAACGGAATATTTATGTACTATTACTTGTATTTATGTGCAGTTACACTGAATGAACGTACATATTTTCCTTTATTAATTCAGTGCATTTACCTGCTCAACGTGTTAACAAGGCCGCTTATGGCTCTCAAAAAGTCACTGTAGCGTATTTTTAGCGACAAAAAATCTGTGTTTTAACAATGAAGCACGAAACGGAAATATTGGTACTCGATACAGTATGAGAAAACAATAAAAGTTGGAGAGATGCATTATGTATAAGATTGAAGAGGCATAAAAATCGATGATGATGAGCCGGTAGAGACGGTTAAACCCGGACCTAGTGGGATATCTAGTTTGGAAATGGATTCATCAAATAGTTGTGATGCGTGACCAGGTCACCACAATTTGCTTAAAAGTGAAAGAAATTTTGAAATATTTATTTTCTCCAAACGAAAAAAAATTTGTTTGAAGAAAATGTGTTATTGGTTTTTCCCTAACTTTTGTTTAGTAGCACTCTGCAAGGCTCATGCCTCAAAATTTATGAGTTTTCTGGAAATTTTCATGAAATGCGTTTATTCACTGACTTTTTAAAAACTTGCATACCCTAAAGACTGGGTACCCGGGTCCTAGAATTTTGAAAGTGTGAAGCACTATTCCCGTATCGTTCTGGCGGTTGCCAAGTCTAACAAGGCTAGGAAATCAGATGTATAGTAAACTGATATCATAAAAATAGACAGAATGCAATCAAAGTCTATTTTCAATAGTGTATCCAGCGAATCTGAAAAAGCAGGGGAAGAATTAGCTCTGGAGTGGAAAACCCGGAAAAGTCAAAAAATGTTGTTTGGTTTCCTGGCTTGTGAGTTGATCCCATGCTTGAATGTTTGGTTGATTTTCTGCTTTATTCAATGGTTGGTTGGCTAGTTGATTCCTGTTTATACGGGTGATACTCTGATTCTCTAATTGGTTGACTCCCTTATTCTCTGATTGATTGACTTCCTGATTCGTTTGTTATTTGATTTCCTGGTTGGTTCGTTGGAGCAACAAGTGCTTGGTTTTTGCTGATTGATGGATTCTTCCCTGACGCGTTGGTTGGTTGGTCTCCTAGTTTTTTGTAGTTGATGGTCCTGCTCTGAGTCCTCAATCCCGTTTTTTACGGTCAAAATCGGTTCACTCACAAAATATGATCTGGTGCTGAAGTTGAGGTGGTCAATCAAATTATTTGGTAGCAGAGTCGCCTCATCTGGTACCGAGCTGCATCCAGTTGAACCTATTGTCCAGGCATGTACACGTCACAGAATTCCTGACTGAAAGTGATCGCTGTCCGAATCGTATATATAAAAATATAAATCGGCGTTCGGGAGTTGTGGGATTTAACTTCACTTAGATAGGTGTTTGACTCCATACATGTAACGGAGCCCCAAGGTCTAGGGGGTTGGGCGACTTTTTGGGGCCGGGGGTCGGTAATTCCAAAATTTTGTGGGGAGGGGTCTCTCAAGGAAAAAAATCGATTTTTTTTACGGAAAAAGTCCGGAAAATAGTTTGAAAAATACTAATTCTTTTCTAAGAAGATTGAAAAAATGTATTCATGGCGCGAAGCGCCCAGAAAATTCACATTTTTGACCATTTTTTGTTCAAAAATTGACATTTTTCATCAAAAAATTAACATTTTTCAGTATTTTTCCGACCAAACGTATGGGGGTTCCTACGGCTACCATATGGGTAGGTATAGGATTGGGAAATTCTGGGGGGCGGTCGCCTAATGGCTAGCCATATGGTTGACGATTTCTGGGGGAGGGTTCCCATAGCACTTCCCCCCCCCCAAATACATGTATGTTTGACCCCAAATGGTGACTATCCTAGCAAGATTTTTTTCCTTCCAAAACGTAACTCGGTACCAGTCAGACACGCACGGCAAGAATTTTCCACGGGATCGTTTCTCGTTCTTTTCATCGAGAGGAATGGGGGCGGGTGAAAATAAACAAAAAAGCTCCAAATTATGTTTTTCATACAAAATATGTATAAAAATCGTAAAAAAACTGTCTTTAGGTTTAGTAAGTGCTTGACGATGTTTTTCGGGTCTGGGGTGTGTCCAAGGTACCAGGCAGGAGGGTTACCCCCTACCTCCTCTATGTGCATGTATGGCACCCATCCATTGATTACGTCGAGATCTAGTCAAAAACATTATTCAAAATGTCGCTTCTGAATTTGTGACGATTATGGGTAGGTTAAAATTTGCTCGACATCCCCCCGATTCCATGCTGATGTGTTGTCCAATACCAATTGATTCGTACTCTATTTGATAATATTACAAATTTCTGAATTCATTAGCGCTTCAACAGAACAATAATTCTGTACAACTGTTTTCTCCTGAATTTTATCCAAATTTTTTTGTCTATTTTGTCGTGTCATTGATATAAATAGGTATCGAAATGCCCCAATGACGTACCCGACAGCAGCGTGATTGAATTTGTCTCTGAGGAATCAGATAACCAGACAGTCAAACTGACTGATGAGCAAGATTCCTCTTCCAAGGTCGTCGAATTGCTTCGTGACGGATATAGCATCAATGTAAAATGAAATCCTTTCGTTTTTCATTCTCATATACAATTATTTTATTCAGTCTGCTGAACAAGTGTCGACTAAACCGATCGATTTCAGTTTTGATGGATTTAATGACGTAAGTACTAAACAATATAGCGATCAGTTAGTTAGATCAGTGAGGTTCAGCGATTACAAATGATGCGGCTAGGTTACATTGCCATTATAAGCTGACTTCGGTTCGAGATACCTATAGATTCTCAGCTCTGGGTCCTGGTTTATTTATTTGTAAAGGGCAATAGTATCATTAAATAAATGGCTGTAAACAAACAAATGATTTTTGGAATTTGAGTGAATGGTTAGAAATTTTTCTCTGGGACGTCCTAAAAAGCCTGCAGATACTGTTTGTGCATACAGGTCATCCGGAACCGGTTTCAACCGATTGAAAGTTATTTTAGAATCGGTAACCAATATCTTCAATGAAAATCTCCGCTCGACAAATGGTTTCACCAATAGTTCCTTTTGATTTTCGGGATACGTAATAACAAGTGATTTCCGAAGTTCCAGAATACAAAAAAATCTCAGCACCTAAGGCAGAGTCAGGGTTTTTTGGTTTTTTTCTCGACAGGCCATTTGGCTCCTAGGGTCAAAATTTTACAGGCCAATAGGAATTTCAACAAGCCAAAACTAAAAAGTTTGTAAATAAATCTGGTAGTAAAAAAACAATGTTTTTTTTCACAGTAGAAGCAAGCATAACAGATCAATCATTTGGAATACATTCATAATCACACACTAAATAATAAGGCTCGCAAATGATCAGTCATTATTCAAATACATCATCAAGGCTTTTTTACACAAGCCACGTTGATCTGTAACTTGGGGAAAAATTTGGTCGCACGGATGATAATTTTTATTTGCTCACTATAAAATTGATAAATTCGCTTAATTTTATCAGAAAAATGATTAAAAGTTATTTCCCTTGTATTTCATTCACTTTGCATCAGTTCTTAACTTTTAAAATTAAATTTCTTGAGTTTTTAGAGAGAAATCAAAAGTCTGGCTAAAGTAACTTGTTCGGTACCTGGCGCCGAAAAATTTTGATTTCGAGGCCTCTTAAATGTCGGAAAATGCATTTTTCATCACATTCTGCTGCAACTGCCGATGACCGATCTTTTCACCATTTGATTTGCGGAAGAGGTCAAACATTTTACCTCCTTTTTGGATCTTATATATCTGGAGCCAGTAATTTACCAATCACAATTATTTATCAAAAGCGATAATTTTCATATGATCTATAACATGAAAAAGCGCGCTAGATATTTTACTTCGGACTTGAATATCTCCAGCGCTTAGCACTGAAAAAAAATTTTAGATTACGATATTCTATAGCGTTGGAAATCTTTTTCCTGCATGAAGGGTCTATTTTTTTAGTGAATTCAATGAGTTTTTGGGGGGAGCAAACTAGAGTTCAAAAACTAGGTGAGCAGCAATGAATCGAAATGGCCTCTTCAGATAGCAAGAACCTCTGCCGCTCTCCCATGTGTATGTTTCAATCATTTTCCGATTGCAAAAAGTTGTTCCCCTAAGCCAAAAATTCTAAAGCGCTACAAAACGATTTTGTAAAACTGTAATCTAGGAAAATCTTAATTTTTGTCAAATACGTGGAAAAAAAACCATACAAGGTCAAACATTCATCCATAACATGCTGGTTTCTGAAAGCTATAAGCATAAGCTAGGATGACATTTTCTAACCGCACAACAGAAATGATACCAAGAATCATAAATAATTTGAAATCCGGCGCTTAGCGCCGGAAAATTTTCGGTATTTTTCGTTTTAGAATGCATAAAAATGCATTTCCGTACAGGAAGCCCTATAGCCTAATCAAAAAGGGTGGTTAGGCTCTCATTTTTACAAGCCAGTTTGGCTTGTGCCCCTAAATTTTTAGGAGCCAATCAGAATTTTTAGGAGCCATGGCTCCTAATTGGCCTAAAAAAACCCTGGGCATAGTCAATGACCATGACCTAATCTTTGAGTATATTCATTAGTTATGGAATGCACTTGTATCAATTATATTTTGTGCGTCGGCATGCTAATTCCTAACTTAATATTCATAATTCTTCTCTCATAATTCTTGTGCATAATCTGAGAAAATTTCTTAAATTTTTTATGTTTAACTAGCTTTGAGTCTCATTTCGTGTAAAATTGTTTTATTTTTTATTCGCTTATTTTAAACTTTCTGGATATTTCTGAGAAGTGGTTTTTCATATGTTTTCGATATATTTGCTGATTTTTGTCCATTTGCGGAGTCCTTTTTAGGGTGGAAAACAACTAGAAGAAAATCCGCTGACGGAACCTGTTGAAATGATGTTCGATGGATTCAGTAACGTAAGAAACGTTTTTTACTTTTTACTCAACTGAGCCTGTTGTTAGTGGAATAATAACTTTTCCGAATACTTTCAAAAATATTGAAAAGAATATTCATGCATGAATGGGGAAAGTTCGGGGAGGGATCACAAATGTCGTCCAAAATGTAGTGTGACTGTTCACTCAGTATTCTGAGCGATAGTTTCTTTTATTGGCTCTGATGCATTTATATTTCTAGTTATCCAATTACATTCCGCGGATGTGTGTTTGGTTTCTCTTGTCGAGGAATTTGCCTACTAAAGGCGGAATGTCACTTCACGCTCCCCGCGTCACGCTACAGTAAAAAGAAAAAATGGACCAATCAAAATCGAGCGTGAACCGCTCGCCCCGCTTCCGAAGTGACATATACCCAGCGGGCAGACCGCGAGCGGTGTCGCGCGTGATGACCGAAATCCCCGCTAGCAATCCTACCGTAGTTTTTCACGCGCCCGCTAGTTTAGAAATTTTTTCTATCCTAGCGGGCAGCGCTTGCACCGAATTGTTATTTTTAAACCATTTTCATCGTGGTTTTTTTTTTGCAAAATTATTGTTCATTCGGCGATTTTAATCGAATTTATTGCTAAAATAAATCTTCCCGACGAGTTTAAATTAACAATTCGTAAAAAAGTGCAGAATTTCTTAAATTCCGATTTTTGTTCAATTTTCAACCAATTTTTGTGCTTGGCTACTATTTCTTTCTGGGTTTTTTTCGAGCAGAGCAACCAAATTTTTTCCTGAGAGCCACTGTCTTTTCCCACCGGCCTTTTCCCAACTGGGGAAAAGGGCAGTGTGTTTTTTGAGCACGGACAATTGTTCCAATTGGCACAAGAGGCTTGATTAAATTGCAAATCATGAAATATGTGTTGGAAAGATTTATCTTACAACGTTCTAATCTAAGGTATCAGAACCCAAAAAAAGAAGAATGATTCCAATTGAATCTATGACTCTTCATTTTGGCTAAGCACAAATACATAGGTTTTCCTCGCTTTGGCTTTTTGCTATTACTATTAATTTCGATATATTCTTATCATAATCTGACTCAAGTCGACAATCTTCGTTTTTTCTTCCTTTTTCGTGAATTACTGATTGAATTACATCAAGAAAAGCTCAAAATGCATGAATAAAGCGCACCGTGGTATTTTTAAGCAAAAAACGGCATGGATAGAATAGCGGAAAAAATTTTGATCGCGTTCACCAAATGGTGAAAGGTCTACGCGAAAAAACATTGGCGAGCAACACCGCCGAAATTCCGATTGAAATTTCTACAGTAACCTTTGAAAATTACTAGCGGCGGCCGCTTGCCCGCTTGGTCCTAAACTAGCGTCCTAGCGGTCATCACGCGCGGTGTTGCCCGCCGCGTGAAGTGACACTCCGCCTTAAATCTTGTATTCTGTTCTGAATGTTACTTCTAAGCTTTAAGGGTCAGAATAACGGATAGTGGAGTAGGGCTAATCGCAATTACAGTCTGATTTGCAATCGTCAATCATTTTTGCGGCAAGATAGAAGGCCGATTAGTCCAAGCACCGCTTAAAAATATCAAAATTAATCCATAATTTTAATACCCACACTGCCAATAGCTGAATTAAGTGTCCGATTAACCATTTAACATTAACATTTTTCAATGCAAAACACGTTTTGAAGTATTGAGCCATGGATGTAGTCAGTCGATGACATAAGTTTTTTGAGCGATTCTATTAATTCTGATAATGAAAATGAACACCGTATTGTGCGAACTTGAAGTCGTTGAAATATATGATAATGGAAATTTTATTTTATGATATCGATTTAACAATGGAACGGATCTAAATATTATTGATCTAATGGCAGATATTCGGCATTATCGGTTTTTGTTTTCAATAACATCAACGTAGTCAGATAAACGTTCAACATAGAAGTCCGTTCCGAGGAGAAAAATTTGTACCACGGTCTCTTTTTCTATCCGTCTGAGAAAGCAGAATAGCCACAGGAGCAAAACAATTCGGAAAAACTGTGTATTTAAATCAACTCAAAGGTAAATAGTAGGGATGGGACGGACCCGGATTTTTCGTGCAATCGGACTCGGACTTCAAATTTCGGCTTACTTGGACTCGGAATCGAACTTCAAATTTCAGCTTACTCTGACTCGGACTCGAATTTTCAGGTGCGAGTCCGATCGGACTCGGACTCGAACTCTATGTCTTATATGTACATACAGGTTTTTTTTGCACAGGCCAGGTTGCAATGTGCGATTTGGGGGAAAAATTTTGGTTGCACACATAAATTTTTAGTTGCTCACTCTAAAATCGATGAATTAGCTTAAATTTATTGGAAAAGCCGTCGCAAACTAGTTTTCTTGACATTTCATTCGATCCGCGTCGGTTTTAGGCATTTAAACCCCAATTTCCTGAGTTTTGGAGACCAAATGAAAAGGTGAATATGACTAGACTAGAACAATTAGTTCGGCGCGTCGCGCCGAAATTTTTTTCTGGATTTTAATATTCTAGAACGCTGGAAAATGAATCTTTTCACCTTTTATTCCCCAGACAGAAGGTTTGATTTCTCAGTGAATTTAATAAATATTCAGTCGGACAAACTGAAATTCAAAAACTAGGCAAGCGACTTTCAACCGGCAAAAATTTCTAGCCTTTTCTTACACTCAAAATGTTTTAATCACATGGAAGTGAAAATTCAAAATTTTTGTGAAGATCGCAAACAATTTTGGGAAAATTATCGAGAAAAATGTTGGTTTTCATCAACTTCGTCAAAAAAACAATACAGTATCAAACATTTAGCCATAATTAGAACCTATAAGCACTAACTAGAATGACCTTTTCTAACCGCGCTCTAGAATAATATAGAAAATTATAAATGAATTGAAAAAATTTTCACTTTTTTCTATTTTAGAACGCATAAAAATGCATCTCCGGGCAGAAAACCCAATAACCTTATCAAAAGAGCAGTCAGGCCTCAAGTTGCACTGTGCAATTTGGCAGAAAAAATTTGGTTGCACAGCCACAGGTGTCCGACTTATATTTGACATATAAGAGTCGGACTCGCACTCGGACTCAGACTTGAAATTTTTGACAGGTCGGATTCCGACTTAAAATTCTTGGCAGGTCGGACTCGGACTTGAAAAAATGCTCGGATACCCGAGGTCTCGGACTCGAATACCCGTCCCAT